>BQMZ01000436.1:0-293524 GCA_036984285.1 Chlamydomonas sp. KOR1
CATGCTTGCGATGGAGTTCCGCCCAACACCGGCGCAGCTTTCACCAGACTAGGGGTCGAAGGCGCTTACGACAGATTGAAGCAGTAGCCGGCCCCAAGTCCTGACCCAGGAAAGCTGTGTGAATTGGAAACAGGGGCATGGCTGTCTTGCATAGACAAGGCGTTGGGCTCTAGTCCAGGGGGCTTCGGCACGAGGCCAATCTGTACATGGTTGTTGCTGGGGGGCAAGGAATGCAGGTCGGCGGGGAGCATGGGGTAGGGGGTCACAAGCGACGTGGCAGGGACCAGGAGACACGGGCTTTGCTGGGCTACGGCACGTGCTACGCGGCCTTTTGTGCCCGGGTTTGTAGCGCTGCGTGGTGGTGCTTCCAGGTTGCTTGCGGCCTTGATACAGATACGTGCTTACTACACATGTGTACCAGGATGAGACTTCTATGACCGCCTTCCCCTGGCCCGCCCCAGACCTGGTGCTGAGCCCCGTGCGCTGCGTGGTGGAGAACTGCAGCCAGGTGGCGTGCGGTATCGACTTCACGCTGTGGCTGTGCGATGGCAGGGTGAGGGGCCCACAGGCCGAGCATACGCCGTTTTGTCCGTTGCGTGACCAACAACCCTTGGTGCACGCACGCGGCAACTCGCGCTGAGCGTATGCTGGGGCTGCGCGAAGGGAGGGTGCGCACCAGAGCTGTTCTTTGGTTAGACGGGTCACGGTACTGGATGTAATGGTTACTACATACACACGCACGCGGCCAGGCTGCCGTCTAGGCTGTGCGTCGTGGCTGTACGACTGCAGGGACAGGTAGGCCCGTAGCACACATGCCCCCTGCGTCAGCAACAGCTCTGGTACGCGCACGTGACAGCTCTGCTGACCGCCCGTTGGTGCTGCGCAGCGGGAGGGTGGGCGGCCTGGTCGGGGCGCTGGCCATTAGGGTGCAGTGGGAGCATAATCACGTAATCACATAGTCACCTCACGCAGCGTGAAAAAGCCTGCTCATGCACCTCTCCATGACGTGCACGTAGTAGTCGGCGCCTCGTGGGCGTTAACCGCTCAACTGCTAACCGCCCACCCCTGCTCGGGCCACAGGTCATGGCGGCGGGGCACGGGCAGTACGGCGTGCTGGGAGACGGCGTGGACCACTCGTACAACGCCAAGGACTGTGAGTGTACGGGACGGGTGGGGCGTACAGGCTCGCAGGTGCTGAGATGCATCTAAAGGCAGTGACTGTGACGATGAGGCAGGCGGGCTGTGGTCTACGCATAGACTTCGACGTTTCGCGGCGGGACCTTGGCCCAGGTGCACTGGAGCAAGGGGCTCTAGGGTGTACCGCCTTGCGCCTGCAGTACCGTGTAACGAGTGACAGTCACCGGGGATCGGACGCACGCGGCTATGCAGGGATGAGTAGTAAGCAGGGATAAGTAGCAGGCATCCAGCCTGCAACCCTCCAAGTGCCACGTCTCCCGTGTGCCTATACCATAGTACCCATACAGAGACTCCGCGGCGAAGTGCGCATGACTCGTCCTGTGCGCCTGCCGTACCGCCCGCCTGTGCCGTGCCGTACACGTGCAGCCAGCATCCAGATCCTGTACGAGCCCGTGCCCACGCCGCGCCGCGTGTCGGCCTGGACGGCGTCAAGGTGCTTAAGGTCGCGGCGGGGCAGCAGCACTGCCTGGCGTACGACAACGAGGGCTCGTGCTACAGCTGGGGCAACGGAGGGTACGGCCGCCTGGGCCACAAGGTGCGTGGGGCATGTGTATTAAGGCTTGGTTAGTGCGTTTTTTGTTGAGGGTTGACGGTTTGGCAGTTGCACTGCGGCTGGCGCACTTGAGGGTACGGGTCTGTGCCTTCATAGTTACGTGTGTCCTGGGGAACGTGTGTGTGCTCGTGGCATGGGTGGTGGCAGGCGGAGGGCAGCGGGGAGGAGGCTGAGCTGCGGCGAGGGGGTGGGTCCTGACGAGCAGTGAGCGACGACAGCTGCTGGGCACGGCAGTATGCTTGCTCCTGGCTTACGGTGTCGCAACGGGTTGGTCGACGCATGACGGTATCTAGCAGGCCGAGCACACGAGGTATGCAGCGAGAGGAGCACTCGAGCGGCTGCACCTTGTAAAACTGCAGTAACCCCCTTGGTGCCACTGCAATGCACTGCGCACTCACATAATCACACACATCGAACGTCACGGCTTTGGTGTTAGGCTGGTACATCCTACCGTACGCCACCGGATTGAGCGAGGCGAGGCGAGGACACGCGGCGCACGAGCTTCGTCTGCCCGTATCGAGACCACAAGCAACGAGCTAATACACACCTTCTCGATTGCCCACGCACACGCAGATCCAACATGACGAGGACAAGCCGTGCCAGCGGCTTAAACTACGCCCGTCCGCTCTGGTGTTACCAGACTACACGCACCATGCTAATACACACCCTCGCCCCAACCCACACGCAGATCCAGCAGGACGAGGACAAGCCGCGCAAGATCGAGGTGTTCACGAGGCGCAACCTGGTGCCTGCGGACGCAGTGGTGAGTGTGTGGGCGCGTGTGTTAAGTTTCGCGTGCTCAGGCGGCGATGCAACTGACCTTCACCCGTTGGATGGGGAGGTGAAGGAGTCACGAGGTGCAACCTGGTGCCGGCGGACGCAGTGGTGAGGCCATTGGGTGACTGCACAGCTGGTTTACCTTCTTATGGGGGTACTATCGCATCGTCGCGCAGCTGCGGATCCCTTACGTTGGCAGCGATGCAGGTGGCCGTCCTTCATTCCCTGCGCACCTCACTGTGTGTTCATGGGGCAACACACAGATGCACACATCCCCTTGCACGATTTGCACGCCCTGGAGCTGGGCGTGGTCGGCACCCGCCCTATTGCGCTGGTGTGGTGTATGCAACTGCATTGTGTCTTAAAACACACCCACGCACCACCTGCTCACTCCCTTGCCACCCCTGCCCCTAATACACCACTGGCTGCGGGCGGCACCTCCTCCTTCTGCACTGGTGTGAGGCATGGCAGCTACACTGTGTCTTAGCACACACGTACGTACTACGTGCTCACCCTCCTCCCCCCCCCCTGCGCATGCTATGGGAGCTGGAGCGGACGGCCGACCAATACCTCAGTGGGTCGCTATTAGCTTACCAAACGGTTGCCATTACTACTACTACCACTACCACCCATTCGCGTTACTGCTTTCTTGTTCCCCCCCTGCTCCTAATACACAGCTGGCGGCGGGCGGCACCTCCTCCTTCTGCACGGGCGTGGCGGGCCAGGTGCACTGGGGCAAGCTCAAGGTCAACGGAGACAACCAGATGTGGGTTAACTGCGAGCGTGGGTGCACGTGTTGCGGATGCGGTGCGGGAAGTAGGCAATATAACCCTAAAACAGTCGCAAGCAGACACGGATACAAGCACGGTGACAGGGTGCAGCAAGCAGGTGTCGGAGTGCGGATCGGCTGTGGAGATCGCGTGGGTGTGCGTGTGTGCTAATGCTGGGGCAGGCCACCGTGTGAACCAAGCGGGGCACTAGGCATATCCAATAGTAAACATGGCTCCGAATAAGGACATCAAGGACGTGACCCGAGAGGTCCCAACACGCTCTGGCCTAAAGTACCGTACGGTTACGCACCCGGTGGTGACCCCTACTGCGGCCGACTCACTTCCTCATCGCGTGCAGGCACCAGCGTTTCCGTGACTCCCCTGATGCCTGACACAGTTCCTCGCGTTTCAGACGTACACCTGCTGCCCACTCGTCCAGCGATCCCTCCTCTTCGCTTCGCATGAGAACATGAAGGACGTGACCCGAGCCCCCAACACGCTCCGGTCTCAAGCTAGTTACCCCCCCTGGTGTTGAACCCAGCGTCCGCTGACCCCTCCGTGCGCAGCCCCCACACTCCAGCTCCCATCGGGCACCCACCCTTCGTCTCCGCTGTACTCCTTCACCCGATGGCTGCCTAGCTATGCCGTTACCCCATCCCCATCAACCTCCTGCAGGCCCACTCACACCGCACACCCGCACATGGCCCAGCAGCCTGGCATGTGCAGCACCTGGCGTGCCGCCGCTCGTCCCGGGGCACACCTTATTTCCCCGTCCTGAACCCATCCCACGCTCGCAGGCACCCCATTCCCATGATCCCCCTAGCGGGCCTGCACGCGTGCCCCCTGGCCCTGCTGCTATTCCGCGCACACGACCCACGTCCGCGGCACGCCCAACACGCCACCCCATGCTGTCAGGTACCCCATCCCTGTGGTTGCCCTAGAGGGCCGGCGTGTGCGACACCCACCGTGCGGCCCCTGTGCCCGTGGCACCCACTCACCCCTGATTGAGCCCCTTCTTGCCCCCGTTCCACGCCGCAGGTACCCCATCCCGGTGAACGACCTGGTGGGCTGGCACGTGCGGCACCTGGCGTGCGGCCCCGGCACCTTCGCCTGCACCGCCGACAACAGCGTCATCACGGGGCGGACCAACGGGAGCTGGGATACGGGCCCAACAAGAAGAGCAGCGCAAACCCCGCCAAGGTGCGTGTTAGTTCTAGAGTGTGTGGCCACATGTCCACACCAAGAGTTGGGCATGGGCCACAAATTGACGTTTACCGCATACTTGCCGTACTGTTGTGCAACAAATGCCGTACTCTTGCCGTACTGCCGTACAGTGCGAATACCTGGATGGCGGCTACACGCACCAGGTGGCGTGCGGCATCGGGCTGACGCTCTTCCTGGTGGACCCCGAGCACCCCAGGGTAAGGGCGTGTGACTGGTACAACCACCTGGCAGCGAGACATGGCATGACTTTGTGCTTGGGGATGGAGGTATGTAACAAGCAACATAGCTACCTCGCTGGACCCCGACCACCCCAAGGTGCGTGCGAGGGACAGCTGCAAAGCGCAGATACCCTTTCTCTGTGAAGTAATTTTACTAATCGTATGTTAAGCGCAAGCGCAAGTGGCAACGCATTGCAGCTCGTAACCATTTGCTCGCCTCCCGCCCCGCACCTCGGGGGCCCTGCAGGAGAGAGCCCTGCAGGACACGGTTCCTCCCCAGGAATACATGAAGCGTGCCATTTAAACAATTTTGTCCATCGCACGATTTGCCCTGCACCAAGAGCTCACGACCGCATACCCTGCACCTGGCGTGGACGGACGCGCTGCAGTCTTTCACGACCCGACTAACATGGTCCACACACGGTGTCTTGGTCCTCAGACATAGTCCCTGCTCGCTCAAGGGACAACATTCCTTACTCGAGACTGTACGCTCACACTAACTTGACACATAACTTCTAATGCACACGATATCTCTTGGTTGCAGCAGCATGGCGTGTGGCCAGAAACCAGAATGAGCTGCGTTGAAGCAAAACACACAAGCCGAAAAAACGCAATGTTGCCGCTGGGATTGGGTGGTGTCTGGTAAGGTTGTCAACCACCTAAATATCTGTGCTCATGGGGCGCTCACGCTACCGTGACCCCAGGCGTGCCCGAAAACGCGTACACACAAAAGAGTTTACCGATAACACATTGCCTGGAGCCGCCTGAGAGCCATACATAGGTTCAAGTGCTCTTCATGTGCTTGCCCTTGTGTTTCCCTCCGCAGCTGGCCGAGTGCCCCGAGTGGGAGAGCGCCAAGCCGGTCGAGGAGCCGGCGCCGGCCGCGGAAGGCGCAGCAGGGGCGGGCGGCAAGGGCGGGAAGCGCAAGGCGGGCGAGGCGGCGGGCGCGGGGCGCGGCAAGAAGGCCAAGTAAAAGCGGAAATGGAGGTGGGGGGTGGGAGAAATGAGGTGGGAGGACGTGGAGAGGGTGTGTTCGGTGTGGCGATGGGCACGTGTACGGCATGTGCAGCACGCGCCAAGCACGTGTGCAGGCTACCGCGGTGTTGACGGTGGTGTTGGAAGACTGCTAAGGATCGCTGGAAGGTTGGTAGGCAGGAATGCAAGCGGGTGGTTGGATGGCAACGGGTGGCCTACGCGGCGCGGTGTGTGCTAGCAGGAAGTGGAGGAAGGAGGCTTCAAGTAGTGGGCCCAGGGTCTGCCATGTGTAGTTGGCGGCGTGCATTGGTTGGTTCGGTATCCATCGGTGTCGAGAAGCGTGTACGGCACGTGCAGTAGGCACACGACCCTGCACTCGCACGTGGTTGCGTGGGCACGTGGAGGCGCGGGCAGGCAGGGGAGACAGGAGAGAAAGCATCTGTTTGACTATGCACGCCTGTGGGGTAGCGGAAGTCCGCAACAACTGTGTTGGCTGCATGGGCGCGTGCCTGCTGCACGCGTGCTGCCTGCTGTGTAAGGGGCTTTGTCGTGGCAAAGCGGGCCGCGACCCAGGGACTTGACACGGTGACAGGCACGGTGGCAGCCCCTGCTGTGCGGCAAGTTGTGCGTGGCGGTGTATAACGTTTAGGGGGCTGTTGGGTGATCGGAGGCTGGGAGGTGGGAGCGGCACACGCGCGCGCTGCGCTCCGTAGGAGCTCCCGCTTGGTGCCTTGGTGCCTTCTGCTTGGTGCCCTGGCCCTGGCCGCCAGAACCGTGCGACCTGGTGCCCCCTGGTGTAACCGTGTGTTGTGCACTGCGCGTGCCCTGACTGGGCCGTACCACATTGCGGGAGCGGTGTATGTGCAAAAAAACGGGCCCACCCTGTCGATGACACTTGGGACACAGTGCAGGTTGTGCGTAATCTGCTTGGACAACTCCATGCGCCTACGCTTGCGCATGCTGTGCGGAACGCTTCATCTCAGCGTTAACGAGCTGTGCCGAGCGATGAGGGGAGGCATGAGGTCAGAGTCCAAACGGCCATCCCCGCTTCCCCGGCCAAAAGCAACACAGGGTTGCACCGCGTGATTGCACCGCTGGCCATGGGGGACACGTGCTCGTGCACTGAAGCGGGAACTCAGGAGAGCAACAGTAGAAGCAAGGTAAGGCCTATGCGGCCAGGTGCTAGTTCTGTGATATCCTTCTGCGCCCGTGTTTAGGCAGCCAATGCAAGTCTTAAGCGGGACCAGGAGCTTCCCCTGCCTGCCCATCTGCCACGTGCCAGCGCGCTAGGGAGGCAGGGGCACCTCCGGTACCGAAAACGAAACGGGCTTTACCAAACCAATAGCTCCGCTTCATATGAGTTTGTGGTGCTTGTGCGCCAACGCCGACAACTTATCAGGTCATCGGTCATCGCACGCCGACGTCGTCCGGCCAGGCCTCCCCACGACTAACATCAAGCTTTGAATCAGCACCAACTATTCGTTTGTTCAGCTTACGCATACTGGCAACGCATTGCAGCTCGTAACCGTTTGCTCGCCTCCCGCCCCGCACCTCGGGGGCCCTGCAGGAGAGAGCCCTGCAGGACAAGGTTCCTCCCCAGAAACACATGAAGCGTGCCACTTAAACAATGTTGTCCATCGCACGATTTGCCCTGCACCAAGAGGTCACGACCGCATACCCTGCACCTGGCGTGGACGGACGCGCTGCAGTCTTTCACGACCCGACTAACACCGTCCACACACGGTGTCTTGATCCTCAGACATACTCCCTGCTCGCTCAAGGGACAATATTCCTTACACGAGACTGTACGTTCACACTAACTTGACACATAACTTCTAAGCCCTCGATACCTCTTTGTTGCAGCAGCATGGCGTGTGGCGGCGTTGAAGCAAAACACACAAGCCGAAAAACGCAATATTGAATTGGATTGGGTGGTGTCTGGTAAAATTGTCAACCACCTGAATATACCAGAAGCAGCAGCAAAAGCAGCAGCGACAGAGCACCCCACCCGCCGATGGCGGCAGCACAAGGGCAGCAGCCGCCAGAAGGCCTGCGTGGGGAGGGTCAGGCGGCGAGCACCCCCACCCCGCCGATGGCGGCAGCACAAGGGCAGCAGCCGCCAGAAGGTCTGCGTGGGGAGGGTCAAGCGGCGAGCACCCCCACCCCGCCGATGGCGGCAGCACAAGGGCAGCAGCCGCCAGAAGGTCTGCGTGCGGACTGCGGAGGGTCAGGCGGCGAGCACCCCCACCCCGCCGATGGCGGCAGCACAAGGGCAGCAGCCGCCAGAAGGCCTGCGTGGGGAGGGTCAGGCGGCGAGCACCCCCACCCCGCCGATGGCGGCAGCACAAGGGCAGCAGCCGCCAGAAGGTCTGCGTGGGGAGGGTCAAGCGGCGAGCACCCCACCCCGCCGATGGCGGCAGCACAAGGGCAGCAGCCGCCAGAAGGTCTGCGTGCGGACTGCGGAGGGTCAGGCGGCGAGCAGCCCCACCCCGCCGATGGCGGCAGCACAAGGGCAGCAGCCGCCAGAAGGCCTGCGTGGGGAGGGTCAGGCGGCGAGCACCCCCACCCCGCCGATGGCGGCAGCACAAGGGCAGCAGCCGCCAGAAGGTCTGCGTGCGGACTGCGGAGGGTCAGGCGGCGAGCAGCCCCACCCCGCCGATGGCGGCAGCGCAAGAGCAGCAGCCGCAGGAGCGAACTGCTCAGTGATGGGGTGATGGGGTGATGGGGTGATGGGGCGTTGGGGCGGGCAGCAGCGGTATGCATGGCGGTATTGGGGACCATGAGGCTGGGGTACCGTACAGGAGGGGCTGGGTTGCCTTGGAGTAGTTACGATGGATTTAGGAAGGAGCGGCGAGCTATTGTAGGCAAGATCAAACTGGTAGGTGCAAGGGTAGCTAACGGCGGTACCTGGCTGCTGGCCAGTTATGCATGCATTGCATCAAACAATTTAACTACTTAGGGACGGCGCCATCTGTGGGATTTGTCAATCTGGCCTTGTCATTGGCAATGCTGTACACCAGCCACGGTTGTTGCCCTGGGGTAGTAGCAGAGACGACGGGTGGAATGGCGTAGAGCGCTGTTACACTGTACACGGGGCTGTGACCACGGCAGCATGAGGCACCATGCACACGGTGAATCAGTCAAAGGAATTACAAATAAATGTTTCACTCTGTATTTGTTGTAAGAGTAGTTCGGGTTGTCTGGCGTCAGATACGCGGTGTCTGGTAAGATACGGTACTACAAATATCAGCCAACCAAATGGGGCGCTCACGCTACCGTGACCCCAGGCGTGCCCGAAAACGCGTACACACAAAAGAGTTTGCCACTACAATACCACTACACAACCAATAAGGCGTGCAGGAACTGTCGGCTCACCTGACCAGGCCGGTGACCTTGCTGCGCAGTGGCTGCTAGGCCGGCATGGCTCTAGACGCAGCGGGCGCAGCGCTATCGGGCGCTGGCGAGGAGGGCTCACAAGCGCCAGCGCTCCCAGTTTGCGCCAGCGACAGCATCTCGGTCATTTTGCCGCAAGCGCAGACCGGCGCCGAGGCGCCCAGCGCCTCCAAAGCGCTGCCCTCAAATGCGAGATGCCCGCTGCAAGGGCCAGTCGACACGCACGACCTCCTCTGCGCCAAGGTCTTGTTTGCGCTGTGCGGGAGCGTCTTTCCTCACCCGCTGCTTCTGGCGCAGCAGCTCTTAGGCATCGAAGACGCAGACTTCCCTGAGTTTCAACAGGTTTGTATTGATTGCGCGGGTTAATGTAACGTGCTGGGACGCACAGCTTGTGCGTGGATCGATTGTCAGCCTTGTCCTCGTCAGCCCTTGCTGCCTTTCTTTCACCATCTTACATCCTGCTATTCTACAGTAAATCCAGTCAGCACCAACCGACCGTTGACTCTGTCATGAAAGGCTGAGTGGGTCCCGATCCCCTCGTCTCGAACCTGACGCGTCCTCTATTTGATCCGCTGGTGCCGCAGAACATCGCCGAGGCAGGAAACAACTGCATAGATGTGGTCGCGGCGTACCTGACGAACCTGCGGGTTATGCAGACTGAGGAGGAGCCAAACCCGCCCGTGTCGTTGGCCATGATACAGCCTCGCCACTCCGCGACTGTGGCATCCGTCGCAACCAAAGCGCGTGAGCTGATATGCGAGCTTGCGCTTGCGCGTGCGACGGTCAAGCCGCGCAAGGCGCCCAAGAACAAAGCGATCGAGTCCGCGGCAAGGGCAGCGGCTTCCTCCTCGGGGCAGTCCGGTTCTACTTCGGCCTGCGCATCTGCGGTGCTGTCCTCAAGCACTTTGTGCAGCTCTGGTGAGGGTACCGGCAGCTCAGCCGAGGAGGTCTCCGAGTCCGGATGCTGCGTGGTCGACGACGCTGGCTCAGACAGCAACGAGGAGTTTGGCGAGGGACACCAGGACACATCCAGAGACGGGAACAGCCCAACTACTGCGAGGGAGGAGGAGGAGCGGCTACTGTGCGCGCTGCAGGGGCCAGCGGCAGCGGAGGAGATAAAGATTGCACGGGCGAGACCAGCAGGTGTGTCCGTCGTTGAGGGGGAGTCCAGTTTGGGGCCATCAGGTGTAAATGATGACAAGGGTAAGCACATGTTGGATGCATGAGGCCCATGAAGTCCAAGACTGCCGGGCTCAGCAGCACGTTCGGGGAGGGTGCCCTCTCGACAGAGCTTCGGAAAGGCCACCCAACCTTACAGGGCTGCCACTCCCCTGATCTGCACGCATTCGCCTCCGCATTGCACTACGTGCAACACATGGGCATGGCTAGGTCATTTGCCACGATGGCTGACTTTCTGATGGTGCGCGAGCGTGGTTCCTCAAGTTACCGATCAGGGGCTACCTTGAAACGCACAAGACACTTGCTTGTGGCTTACTTACAACGCACAGCTGTCTCTTGATTGCTTACCTAGCAACACGTCTTGCGTCGGTTGTCTGCAGAATATGTTCCATGCGGTCGGCAACATGGTCTGAGCTAGGATAGTCAGCACGTCTGTCGCCGGTTTCTTCTCTGTGCGGCTGTGTACGGCTCTCACCCGCGCCGCCTCTGCCCACACAAACTCTTTTTCACCCTCCTTGCCGCCCGCTGCCCGCAAAACCGTCCTCAGGCTGCAAGACGCCGCCTCCCCCTACCAGCTCGGATGCCCGGTCGAGCTCCGCCGAGGGGCATTCCCACGGCAGCACGACCGGCCACCACGTGCCCACGAACCCCGCGCACGGCAGCCCCCGCAACCCCCCGCCGCCGCCCCCCGCCCGCACAATCTCGACCACATCAATCGTCTCCGGCTCCTCCGCCGGCGGCAACGGTAACGGCAACGGCAGCGGTCCCGCCACGGCATTCGCGGCGGCGAGCGCAGCCGGCGGCCACAGCCTGTCGCGCCACAACACGGAGTCTGGTACGATCGCCAGCGGTGGCGGCGGTGGTGGGCGCGGCGGCGTGCGCAGCGGCACCGGCATGGCTGCTGCCGCCGCCTCCACCCTGCAGTCAGCCTACTCCTGCCCTGTGTCAGGCGTCCCTGACATCCCATCGTCCACCTCGCCCCTGCCCAGCGCCAGCAGCCACAGCAACGCCCACGGCGGAGGCGGAGGCCAGCATGGCGGCGGAGGCGGCGGTCACCGCCGTGGCGGCAATGACCGTCGCCGCGGCGGCGGCGGCGGCGGCAACGCCAATGGCCAGCACGGTGGCGCAGGCGGCGCAGGCGGCGGCGGCCCGACGCTCAATGTGCGTATGTCGCCTTCGGGGCCACCGCCCGCCGTGCAGCAGCAGCACCAGCTGCACCAGCAGCTCGCAGTCGCGCAGCTGCTGGGCCTGCGTACGGCAGCACCCTTTGGCAACGGCGCTTCTAACGGCTCATACGGCAACCTCGCCGGCCTGGCGGGCCTGCAGTTTGGCGGCATGGCCAATGGGATTGGCCAGCAGCTCTCCCAGGCCGCCGCCGCCGCTGCTGCCGTACAGGCGGGCCGTCTGGACCTCAACTCGATGGCGGCGACGACGGCGGCGCTGGAGCAGCTTGCGGCGGCGCAGCAGGCCGCCGCCATGGGCGCCGCTGCCGGCGGGCTGCAGCTGGGTGGACCCATGGGTCACAACTTTTCCGCCAGCTTTGGCGGCAGCCCCACCGGGCCGGCGTCGTACGGCGGGCAGCAGTACGCAACCGCCAACCAACTGGGCGGGCTGGGCGGCCCGGCGACGTCGCTACTGCACCAGCAGAGCCAGCACCAGCACCAGCACCAGCAGCAGGCAGCGGCCGCGGCCGCGGCTGCAGCGGCGCTGCTGCACCAGCAGCACCCTGGCGGCATGATGGACGCGCTCAAGGGCTCCGCGGCCCACATGGGGCCCGGGGGTGCCGGCGCGGATGCGTGGAGCAGCGTGTTGCTGCAGGCGCAGCTGGCTGGCTCCCTGTCGTGACGTGCGAGCGAGAGGCTTTTGGTGAGATGAGAAATGCAGACGACTGTGGGTGCCGGATGCACCAGGGCTGGCCTGCGTTGGCGCAGGCTGCAGCCTGCAAGAGGCAGCGGGTGAGAGAGATGACGGGAGTGCCTGTGGGGAAACGGCAGGCAGGCGATTGTGGGTTATGCAAAGG
The DNA here is from genome assembly GCA_036984285.1 of Chlamydomonas sp. KOR1. Lineage (NCBI taxonomy): Eukaryota > Viridiplantae > Chlorophyta > Chlorophyceae > Chlamydomonadales > Chlamydomonadaceae > Chlamydomonas > Chlamydomonas sp. KOR1. The sequence goes on from BQMZ01000436.1 coordinate 12,307, forward strand.
AGCTGAAAAAGTTGGCAGCAGGAGTGCGGCCGTCGCCCGGGGCGGTGTGGGCCCTGGGGAATGGTGTGGATGGGCGCTGCGGCACGGGGGCCGTGTGGGCCTCGTTTCGCTATTGCTGTCGGAGAAGAGCGAGAGAGAGAGCAACGTACACAGCAACATCCTTTTTGCATACGACCCAGGCCGCATGTTGCGGCAAGTCGTACCGGCAGCTTGGCAGTTGGTTTCGGGGGGCGTCAAGATTGACGGCCTTTGCACTGGCGGCAACCTTGCGTGCACTGCTTAGCTGTCCATCCTCCATAGCATGGCTTCCGGACGGCACTTGCTTGCTCGTCTGGCCTTGGGTGGCCTTCAGTGGATGGAGCACTGACTGTGGCGGAGCGTAGACTGATATAAGTAGCCTAGTACGACAGTACGACAGTACGGTACGGGGGGCTTGCGGTTTTGTGGTTGGCGCCAATAATTTGCAGTGTTGGCGCGGGCAGCGGTGCTGTTGCAGTCCCCTCTGCACGCTTGTTGCGAGAGGCCGAGGATCGAGGACTGGGGTAGCGGATGTGCGCGTACTGAGAGAGAGAGAGCGGGGATATGCGAGAGATGTGGGGCGGTGAGCCTGTGGCTGTTAGTCGCGGGAGCGGCTGTCGCTCATATGATGGATATGAGGAGCAGGACACGGTGCGAGATGTGACTATTGGGAGGGGGAATGGAACACAGGAGAGGGAGGGCTACACGGGCGCCCCGCAATCCACCACATTCACAGCTTAGCGCGGAGCCAAAGGGCGGAGCGCAGTTTTGGGGTTCTTAGTGATTATTGAGTTTGTGGCGGCGCGGGCTGGTTTATTTGTCACCATCTGCAACCGCTAACTGGCTAACTTGTTGGCGGTCCGGTTGGTACAAACGGGTCAGCGGTCATCTCATTGGTTGTTGGAGGGCAGGCATGGTCGCCGGGTGGTGTGAGGTCGCTGTATTTCGACCCTTCAACCCTGGATGGAGAGTGCGCGGGGAACAGGATTGGTGGCTTGCTGAGTCGCTTGGCCGCTGACGACGGACGCTTCACGTTATCGCTCACTAATGGCACGTCACCCCACTGTTAGTGTTCACGTGCACCGCCGTCGGTGGGTTGCACAACCGCAGCAGCACACCGGAAATGCACGCACGCGCGCCTACAGTGCGTGGCATTCCGCGGAGATAAGACAGGCGCACCGCGGTGCGCCATGTGGCGTTGCGCATGCACTGTGCGGCGGTGTGCATGGGGGCGTGGGCGCGCTGCACTGGCGTGCGCACAAGCCGTGTGCAGCTGTGTGGCTTTCGTGTGTCTCTGAGTTTCTCTTGCCTAGCTTAGCACTTTGCTGCGTTGACGATTGCTACAGTGCGTGACGTGATGCTGGCGGTTGTGCGCTGGCGACCGTTCGTTGGGCGGTACTTGTGGGGCCACCGGACAGGCGGGTGGAGGGTCGGCAGGAAGTGGCAAGGAGATCGCTGAGGCGTGGGAATGGCGCTCAAGACGGGCGGGGAGGTGCTCCGTGAGACATCATTCTTGAGGCGTAAGCAGTGGACTTGCCTGCTTGCTTTGCTAGTACGAATTGGCGGGAGGGCCCGCGTTCCGAAGGGGGCGCAGCAAGTTGCTCGCGCCGTTCCGTGTGTGTCTGTGCTCTATAGCGTGTGCGATGGGTCGACACATACAAAGCTTGCAGTGCGCACGGCACAACGGCAAGAAATATGCTCGGACGAGGGATGTGGGCGTTTCCTTCTGCGCTTGCTTTTGAGGTTCGGTTGATTGTGAGGCTGTTGTGCGGCCCCCGCTTAGCGGGCTTGCCGGGAGAAGAAAGAAGACGACTACGACCACCCATGCTGGTGTGGCCTAGCAGGGTTGTGTGTTCGTGTGAAGTGCCTGTGGCGCTCTGTGGGGAACGAGGGCGGGCCAAGGGGCACCTCTCGCCTCTTTCCGTCTCGGCCATGTGCGCTACGTCTAGGTATATGGTGTGCGTGCCGTATGTGCTGGCGCGTCTGTGGCGGCATCAGGCGCGGGCTGCGCAATTGTGTTTGTGTGCGTCCTCAAGTTGTCAGAAGGACGCTCTCTTTTTGGGCGCGGAGTGGAGGGTGTTGCGCTGAAGGCGCCTAGGGCAGGTGCTGAGCATTCGCAGTGCGGCCCGGGGTCTTGCCGAATGCGTAGAGGATGGAGGGTGTGACTGGGAGGCTCGGCGGTGCAGAGCCATTTTGGGCTCGCGCTGGTCGGACAGCCCTTTGCAGGTGAGGCCACGTGAGGCATCAACAGACCATGCAGCAGTACATCAGTCATGCCGCAAGCACAGTTTGCGATCGCTTTTCGTTCGCGGGTGGTTGTTCAAAGTCGTCTTAGAATCGCGTGATGGGTGCTATACTGGTTGCTTGCGCTTTGTGTGAGCTCTGGATCAAGAAGGACTCGTGCGGTGGAGCCTTGGCTGGGGCCGGGCGCTTGTGCTGGTGCCCTCCCGCCGCTGCTCCCTTATGCCTCCCCATTCGCACCGAGCCACGTGGTGCATGCCTTGATGATTTTGCGGGGCCCTTTTGCCCGGGCCGCTTTTTTGAGGGTCGCTGTCTGTCTGTGGTCCGCACACGGTTTTGCGCTCCTGAGTACGGTCGTGCTGTACTATTCAGTATCAGTATAAACGTAGTTTTGTGTGGCCTCATGGGGTCTTAATGAATGCGCGCGCTCAAAGTTGCCGACGCGGAAGGAGGTAAATGGCCCAGTGGTGTGTTAGTAGTGCTTGATACGTCAGCTTGTGACTGAGACGGGGAATGAGATGTCACCGCTGGTCTATTCCTGTACCAATAACGAGGGTGGTGCGGCCGGCTGCCAGGCGGATGGTTCACATAAAAGTCTGCGTTGGGTGCACTTGTTGCGAAAACCTAATTGCCTATTTCATTTGCGGCAAAGGAGCATGGTTTTGCTTGTTCAGGGCGGCTGCCTGCTGGTCCGGTGGGTGACACCCCTGCGAGCTACTGCGAATGCTGCTGCTGCTGCTGCCATTTCGTTATCCATCAAGGGACATGGTGTAGGGGTGGACGCTTTGGTTGGTGGTAGACGTGGATGTTTGGTGTAGGCTGGCATATCACGTAATGGTTCGCGCGGTTTGTCGCAACAACGTTTGCCCGACGCGGCTAAACGCATGGTCTAATGTGTGAGTACGGTTGGTGCGGCTTTGGGGAAGGTACACTGCCCCGGTGTTAGCATGTGCTGTGCTTTGGCTGTTTGGGTTATTTTCTCTGCGATGTACTGACATTTCGTTCGTTCAAATATAAAGTATAAATTCTCCCTTTGGGGGGCGCCTAGCTGTTGCGAAACGTGCGATGGTGGAGGCAGTGGGCGGGCTGGCGCCTGCAGGCGCATGAGCGTTTCTGGCTGTAACCAGATGAGGCAACGGTGTGTTCGGCCTGAGACCAGACTGTGTGACGCCTCGTCATTTTGCAGCAGGGGAGGCAGTGCCTTGTGGCTGGGTCACGTCAAGCAAGAACGAACTCCGGCCCAGCCCAGCTCAGGTCAACAGCAGCAGTCAGTCAGTCAATGTCACACAGCGAGGGTTCTTCCCCTCCGCAAGTGCAACGACCCATGTCGGCTCAAGGGCCATCAGTCCTATTGCAAGAAGCCTGCTTGACAAGAAGCAATCGGTGATTTGGCGTTCTGGCCCGCTTCCATCTGGGCCGTGAGGTGCCCCAGGGCAGCATGACATGAAAGCAGCGCTTCACAAGATGGCATTCTTTCCCCGCAGCTGTGTTCTAACTGTAAGTACTGTACGGCAAGGGTTTTCGCCGCCGGAAACCCACGGCCTCCCCTTGTGCACACTCGCTCCCCTGCCGCCGCTACCTACGGTAAGCTTCCAGTGACTGTCTGGACAGGCAGAAGCTTTAGCGCCCGCGACGGCAATGCTAAGTGGCGATCCGTCATGCACCAGCAGCAGCAGCAGCAAGGCAGGGCTGCTTAGACCAGCACGCCCCGTGCGTTCCATGCCCTAACAGCACAATCCACTGACATTAGCGCACACGGCATTTGTCCCAGGCGTGGGCTAGCTCGCGGCGGCCACAAAGAACAAACGGTATGCTTCCTGTCCCGCGCAGGCGACATGGAAGCATGATGCACGGCCTCGCACGCGCCGTGCCACGTATACGGTTGAAGCACCAAGCCACTGGCACCTATCCCGCATTGCTGACCGTGAGCACCAACAGCCCAGCGCGTGCCAAGTCTTTCAAAGGCACGTGTTGTTTCGTTCCCGTAGCAACGTGGCAGTAACACACACATACCGCCTCCCGACCCAGCCGCCATAGCGCTTACCAGCTTAAATAACCTCCCCTCCTTTCCCTCCTCCTCCCAGTCCCCTCCTCGATCGCCCTCCTCGCCCTCCGAGCGCCCTCTGGTGCTCCCCTGCTGCATCAGCCACAGCAGCGCGGCCGCCCCAACCGCAGCGCCCGCAGCACCTCGCCCCCTGCACCCCACGGCACGCCCAGCCGCCGCAGCGCTTCCAACGTGCACTTGTCGCCCTTTGTAAGTACGAACTCATAGCACCAGGTTGCCCTGTCCCGCCAGCCCGCGTGCTGCTCCACCAGCCACTCCAGCAGCGCCTCACAGCCTGCGCTCACAGCTGCGTGGAGGACCTCCCGAACGGTCAGGTGTCCTTTCTGCTGCTGCGGCTGCTGCTGGTCCCGCGGCTGGCTCTGCAGCAGCTGCAGGTACTGCGCCAGGTCCAGGTCTCCCCGTAAAGCCGCCGCTTTCAGCGCTCCCGCAGGGTCCCAGCACCTGCACCCCGCCTCGCCCACCAGCAGCTGCACCGCCTGCAGCAGGTCCCGGCTGTGCGCGGGCGTGCTCCTGGGCCATCGCTCGATCAGCTCCGTCATAGATACTTGGCCAGCGGGCACCTTTGCCTCGCGCGCGAGCCATGCAATCATGGGCAGGCCACCGTGGCCGCTGACTCTGGTGTAAGCCCTCGGGCCAAACTCCAGGCCGGCCTGCAGCAGCTCTTCCACCAGTGGAATGCTTCCAGACTCTGCCGCCCCCGTCGTTATGGTCTCGTCAGATGGGAAGCCCGGCCCTGCCACCAACCCGTACGTGTGCTGCAAGAAGCGCACCACCCGCACATGACCCACCATAGCAGACAGGTGGCTAAACATATCCAGCAGCGAGCGGGAGGCCCGCAGTAATGGCACGCCGCGCTGTTGCAGCCACAGCACGCGGGTTACGCCATCGGAACTGTGCGCGGCTGACACCACGTGCCCGCCCCAATACCACTCCTCATCTTGGACCTGTGGCGGCACCAGCAAGTTGCACCCCGCCTCGTCCACCAACCACTCCACCGCAGACATGCTTGCGCTCGACAGCACGGCTGGGATCAACCAGTTCCTCTCCTCCGCCATCGGGCAGCCCCGGCCCAGCAGCCACCGCAGCCGATCTAGGTCCCACGAGCGGGCGGTGGCAGCAGCAGGCGCGACCAAACTGCAGCGGCCTCTGCTCGTGGCCAGGACCCACTTCATCTTGGCCAGGGCGTCTGCGGTGGCCGACCCTGCTGCCGCGTTCATCACTGCATCATTGAGGACAGGGCGGAGGCCGCTGTCCTGGCTGCACTTCGTGAAGCTAGAAACCTGAAACTGCTCCCACACCGCCTGCAGACCCGCAAGGTCAAGGTGTTGTGCTGCAGCCTCGAGCGCGCGCGGTGGATACACCAGTGCAGGGCAGCGGCGCAGCAGCCAGCCCAGCAGCTGCGAGCGACCTGCTGCGATGGCCGTGACGGCTGGGTCTGCGTTCAAAGAGCGCCATCCAACTGGTCCAACATCGAATTTGGTGTCTTCAAGCATCTCCGGGAAGACGCTGGGCTGCAGCACCGCCAGCGCCACCTCCAGGTTCACCCGCTGCCGCTGGCGGCGGCCGTGCTCAGCAGCCGCAGCTTGTGCCGGAAGGGCAGCTGCCTCAGATACAGATGCCCTGCCTCCACGGCCCAGGTCACGGCGTGGGGCGGCAGCGGCTGGGACAGGGAGGCGGTGTGAGCGTCCGCGTCGCTGAGGGCTGCCGCTGTATCCCGGCAGATGAGCCGTGTGGTTGTGGCACGCTCGTTGCTCGGCAGGAAGGAGGTGGTGTGGGAGAGGAGTGCTGCAGGAAGACGGTCAAACCCTTCTGTTTGAATGGAGGTCTCAGTGTTTGCCATCGGATATACTGTTGACACGGCGAGGTTCAAGGCCGAAGTGCAACCTGCAGGGTTGAGGGGGGAGGGGTGCATGGAGGGGGGGAGGGGCGCATGTCGTTAGGGGGCACCACGAAAACTTGCCGGATCGCTTGTAACACAGCTGTGACGCACATTCTGATGTAAAGGGTACGTCATGTAAGCCATCCGTCACAAGGTGCGTGCTGCAGGGTTTTGCTGGGCGTCCCGGACTCGATCGGGCCTTGGCTCCCTCGCCCGATAGGAGAAAGCGCCTCGGTCAGGCAAGCAGGCCTATTCTATTGTTCACCCCTTACCTTTTGATGTATAGGAAGCCTTCATGTAGTTCGTCGCAAGCGGTCGCCTTGCTTTGGTTCTTTGCGCCAGTGGGCTTCGGGCCGTTGAGCGCTGTCAGTCCTTAGCAGCAGCTGTATTCATGCATTATCGCTGAGCGGCAAGAGTGTTTGGCTTTCAGTGGCCGGCTCTGTGCATGCAGCCTGGCTGCCTGGGCGACTAGACCAGTACGGCATCGGTACAGTACTGTAAGCAACCACCGGCGTGTTCCCACGCGGGTGCCACTTCAGCCACCCACTGTGTCCCTTTTGGCCCTATAGTGTGTATATGACGTTTGTGAAAGGCAGAAGTGTACGGCATGTAGTACAAGTCGTGCAGAATGCATCCCATGCGGATGATTGGGAATTTCTGAAGAGCCCTGTACGAAAAGCATGTAGGGAAAAGGTAGGCCTTCAGGATGTTTGTTGCGCGGCTGCGGGGCAGCGGGGCCGGGGGGCCATCGCGACTGGAGAAGCCCTGCAGAAAGGCCTCTCGTGCAGACATGACTTCAATGAACTGCTGCTGAAGTGCTAAGAAGAAAGCACAGCAGGTCCACGAGGCTCTGCTGTCGGCAAACGTTTCAAAGAAGCGGCAAGGCATGTCGCGGCGGTGTGCCATCTTCCTGCATCTTGCCGGGCAGGAAGTCATGAAAGGTTGAGGTGAAGTAAAGAGCATTGCTGCAGTGTAGCGTGAGTGTAAGGAAGCTGCGCTGACGGTGTCGTATGGGCGCGGTGGACGGTCGCTGGCGCCTTCGCCAGCGTCTGAAGAGTCGGCAACTTGGTGAAGCGGGAAAAAATGGCGGAAGGAATGGAACTGCCGTTTATAAATCCAATCCCCGGCTGCATGGCATGGGCCTGTCGTGCGTGTCGTAGACGTGTCGTATAGCGTTTAGCGAAAATCGCCTGTGTATCCTGGCAAGGCCCAGAAACCCCCTAGAAGTGCGGTTACCAAGGACGCCCCGCACACTGGCGGGTCCGCCTTGAAGCATACTATCCATTGGTGATAGTCAAAACCTTGGTAATCGTACTTCCAGGGTAGTTATGGCAGTTGCCGTATACGGGGTGTAGCAGGGCAATGCAGGGCATTACGTGCACTTCATGCAAGTTCTGCTACCTCTTACCGCACATTTATTTCATGTATATGTGATATAGCAGCAGGGCTCCCTGAAACTGGACATTGGGATGTGCTGTGGGGTAGAACTGGACCCCTGGGCGGCCCCTCAGACCCGCTGCACCCGAGGCGCCGTCTGTACTTATGCGCAACTCTGAGCCAGCGCCAAGCCAGCCGATATACTTGTAGGATGAAATGCAAGTGGTCTGGGGGCATAGAGGGCCCATTTGCGTCAGTCTAACCTCACGCGATTGCGCGCCATGTTGACTATCAACTTCCTTATATCAGCTCCGAGCACCCTCCCAGCATCTCAAGTGGAGTCCTGTTGCAAAATAACATTGGCTCAGGGTCTTGCGGTTCAGCATACGTGCAAGGCAGCTCAAATCGGCGCACGATGGGTCCCGTGTTTGCAGGACGATGGCCGTGAGACGGCCCAGATATCATAAAAACACTTCCTATTGACACATCGTAGTAATGAGAGTGGGCTGGGGCTGAACCATGGGAGTGACACGGGGCCTGCCCTAGGACCCGCAGAAGTGGTACCCGCATGCGTGTTCCCAGCCGGCTCATGTGGGCCAGTGCAAAGCCAAGCCCCATGCCATTTACTGATGACTTTCCGGTCGCTGGATGCTCCGTAATACCATGAGCCTGCGACGTGGGCTCCCAGTAGGCACAAGGGTTACGTGCGTGGCGGCAGGCGACGAGGGGACCAACCTGGCGCCTGCTTCATCCAGGAGAATCCGGGAGCCAATCCCTGCCTTGCTTGTGAGCTTTGTGCCTGTGTCACTCCAAAACGGCGTCCCCACACGTTCCCGTTCCACCAGCCTTGACACGCCACACGCGACGGAGCAGGGGCTGTGACATGCTGCCGCAGCACGGTCACGCCTCACACGATGTCTCAGCAACGCCAAGAGGTCTGAAGGGGTGCAGACTCAGGTTCAGGGTTGTGCCAACCTGTGCAGGAACAGCCAAGCCCAGCCAACAGCAGCTTGCTATCGCCTAACTACGCCCCCGTACCTGGCCCGCTACGGTGGATCAGGGTGGATGGAAGCGCACGGCCGCACGCCCTGGGCGCACCAATGTCACCATCCACCGTACGTCCGTACCGCGTGCTTCCCTGACGCCTTACACGGTTTCCTCGCGCTTCACGTGCACCATCCACCGTGTGGCCGTGAGCCAGCTCGTGACCCACCATTCTCCTGCCACTTATGGTGGGCACACGAAAAAGACGTGGCACGCGATAGAGCTCAGAGAAAAAAGGAAAAGCGTGACACCAACATCACGCCCCCGTGCTGAACGCCGTGACACGGTACAGCATATGGCTCCCCGCGCTGGAGTATTGTGTGTACGACGAGTAAGGTACAAATACTACGGCCCAGCCGCCATCTTGTACTGCCAACACCGTGCACCGCCGTGCTGCCGCTATGCACGTGAATGTTGTCTGCCTGTGGTCAAAGCCCGAACGGCATGCGGCAAGACACGAGTTGGACAGCCCTACGAGCAATGCATTGGCTCGCCGCCGCCATTGCCAACAGAGTGTACGTTTTACCAACATGCGACAGCAGCTCCTGCAGCAACGGCCCATGCGCTGCGCATGCCCCCACAGCATGCTAACCCACATGCAGCACCCCTTCCACCCGCGCCTACACGCCCAGCCGCACCTCCGGTCTGAGCTGTCGCGAAGCGATAACCTATCGGCTTGCAAGGACATGCCACATGCGTATGCACGCTTGGACCATGCACTCTTGGGCCTCAGTGCACCCCAGCAGGCGCTACACCTAGTCGCTTGCTGTTGCGGCGCTTGACACCAACCGCCGCATCGCCGCCACATCAAATCCCGGGTCTTTGCTCCGCCTGTAAAGCAAAGCCTCCTCCATTTCCTCCTCGCTGCCCAGCGGCGCCCCTTGCTCCACCAGCCACAGCAGCACCGGCACCCAGCACCCTCCCTCACCGCCCGCGCCACCGTAAAGCCCACATCCCAAGGCAGCCGCCGCAGAACGGTCAGCGTACTCTTGTCGCCTCCAGTTGCCGCCGAGCCGTAGCCCAACCCTCGCCTGGCCCGATGCTGCCCGCCCAGCCACTCCAGCAGCGCCTCGCAGGCTGAAAACGTCGCAGCATTGAACATCACCTCCGGCAATAGCTCTGACACTCGCGGCTGCTGGTGCTGCTGGTGCCGCTGGTGCTGCTGCCACAGGTACTGCACCAGGGCCAGGTCCCCACGCGCGGCCGCGGCAACCAGCAACCCCTTGGTGTCCCAGCCCCTGCACCCCGCCTCGCCCACCAGCAGCTGCACCGCCTGCAGCAGGTCCCGGCTGTGCGCGGGCGTGCTCCTGGCCATCGCCGATCAGCTCCGTCAGAGATACTTGGCCAGCGGGCACCTTTGCCTCGCGCGCCAACCATGCTATCATGGGCAGGTCACCGTGGCCACCGGCTTTGGAGTAGGCCCTCGAGTCAAATGGCAGGTCAGCTTGCAGCAGCTCTTCCACCAGTGGAATGCTCCCTGACCCCGCTGCCGCAGCTGTTAGGTCTTGGTCAGATGGCACTCTCCTCTGGTCCCAAGCCGTACCTCTGCTGCAAGAAGCGCACCGTTTGCACCTCCCCCACCGTGACCGGCAACCTGAAGATGTCCAGCAGGAAGCGATATCCCCGCTGTAAGGGCACGCCCCGCTGCTGCAGCCACAGCATACGGCTCACCCCGTCGTCGTTGCGGGCAGCTGCCTTCACGAGCCAGTCCCAGTACTGCTCCTCATCGCCTTCTTGGTCGTCTGGTGGCACCAGCAGGCTGCACCCCGCCTCGTCCACCAGCCACTCCACCGCAGACATGTCTGCGCTCGACAGCACGGCTAAGAGCAGCCAGTCCCTCTCCTCCGCAAAACGGTAGCCGCGGTCGCGCAGCCACCGCAGCCGGCCCAGGTCCCCCGAGCGGGCGGCGGCCGCAGCGACAGACCAGCCCAAACTGCAGCGGCCTCCGCTCGTGGCCAGGACCCACTCCATCTTGGCCACGGCGTCTGGGGTGGCCGACCCTGCTGCCGCGTCCATAACAGGCCCTTCAAGGACAGGGCGGAGGCTGCTGTCCTGCCTGCAGCTGCCGAAGCGCGAGGCCTGCAGCTGATCCCACACCGCCTGCAGCCTCGCCAGGTCGCAGTGGCGTGCTGCGGCCTGGAGGATACGGTCCAGACGCAGCAGCGCAGGGCAGTGGCGCAGCAGCCAGCCTAGCAGATGCAGGTGGCCCGCCTTAATTGCTTTCACGGCTGGCTCTGAGTCACAAGCGCGCCATGTACAGTCATACTCAATGTCTCGAAGCATCTCGGGGAAGATGCATGGCTGCAGCACCGCCAGCGCCACCTCGAGGTTGACCTCGCTGCCGCTGGCAGCCGCCGTGCACAGCAGTTGTAGCTTGTGCCTGAATGGCAGCTGCCGCACATGCTGCTGCCCTGCCTCAACGGCCCAGGGCACGGCGTGGGGCGGCAGCGGCTGGGACAGGGAGGCGGTGTGGGCTTCAGCGTCGGGGAGGGCCGCTGCAGCTTCCCGGCATATGAAGCGGGCGGTGAGGGTGCGCTCGTTGGGCGGCAGGAAGGAGAGGGTGTGGGACAGGAGGGCTGCAGGAAGACGCTGCAGGTCGCGTGCCTGGGCATACGAGTGCTTGATGCCAGCCATGTCAGCGGCCGTGCAACCTGACAGGAGCAGGGACCGGAGCAGGAGCGAGTTGGTCAGCGCCAGCAATCACAACCAGCTTTATTTCAACGTCTTCTGCAATTTTTAACCTATAGCATGCGGTGCAAGTGACCGTGCCAGCGTGCAGACCGACCTTTCCAAAGGCCAATCGCCTGTGGTTGCAGCATGCCGATGATGTGTACAAACCTCACCAACAAAGTATCAATAAGTATCTGCGGTCGCTCTTGTCGCGCTTGTTCGGCTTTGGAAGCTGTGCCTGCCTGTGCCGGCACCCGGGCCCCGGCGTTTGAAGTGGTGTTGCCAGGAGTGTTGAAGCCCTATGAAGGGATTTCTAGCACAGTATGCAGTTGCACTGTTGCAGCAGCAGGTTTGCTGAAGTTCAACACGGCCGGCGCATTGTGCATGCATGACCGGGGCCGCGCACTGCACACCGGCGAACCCACGTCGAAGCACATCCCTAACGCATGCCGGTTATCCCAAACACCGCAGTCTTCTTGATCACACCACCTTATCGCGGCATCGTTCTTCTGCCCATCCAATTAGCTCAGTGGTGCGCTTCCCTTTCCGCGGGCCCCCCGCTGCCACGTGCCAAGCGGCAGCGACAGGAGGAGCCCCCCTGTCGTTTTCGCTGCAGGGCACACCTTTCCCCCGTTACCCACCCTTTGCCCATGAAGACACCAGCAAGTAGTACATGAATATAAGGAGTGTTGTTAAATGATCAACTGTTTCCATCATATGCTGACACCAGGACTACCAGTGCACCACTAGACACTGCATCTGTGACCACACCGCTACGAAGGATGCGCCTTGCCGGCGCCACTGCCCCCACTACCGGCCGGCCGCACATGTCATCCTGCTGCTGCTGCTACCGCCTGTCACGCACATGCCTGGCCAGCCTGGCCAACCTCAACCCCTGCCACCAACCTGCATTGTGCACTGCTGGGTTGGGTAGCTCGGCCCTCCTCCACCCCCAAACTGCAGCACACGTCGCCTCCCTGCCGCCAGACGAGATTTGCATGCGTCAACCCTTCCCAACCCAATGTAATAGGCCCGTCACCTGCTTCTGCTTCTGCTTGGGCGCCTGTCGGGCAATTGCCTCCCCGCCTTGAGGACCGTCAAGGCATCAACCCCAGCTGACCACAACATCCTGCCTGCCGTACGGGTTGCGGGGGCCCCCCAACCCTCGGCCAGCCGCAATACCCCACACTTTCCACCCTGCTGCTGCTGCTGCTGCTGCTGCAACGCCTGTCGAGCGATGGCCTCCGTCTTCGCATTTATGGCTCACAGCCCAGCCACCAGATTGTGTTGTTGAGCCGGCTCACCCTGGTTGTGAAGCCATGTCGACCCTGGCCCACCGGCTTGCCCCTTCGCCTGCTGGCCCCCTGCCACCGAGCGCCCCTTGCAACTGCCAGCCGAGGCCCACACAAACACCCCCTCACTGCTGCTGCTGCTGCTGCTTGGACGCTTGTCGAGCAATGGCCTCCGTCTCCGCCTTGATGGCCCTCAGGCGAGAGACCAGGCCCACCTTGGCCGGGTTGTTGGGCTGCGCCTCCACATCGCGTGTGAAGCGCTCCAGGGTGGAGAAGAACCAGCGGTCGTTCATCAGCAGCGTGGCGGCCACGTCAGCGCCGCCCGACATGTAGATCTGCACGGCGGTACACGGCACGTGGCATGTGGGCACGCGCGTGGGTCAAGGCACGTGGCACACGCATGGAGGAGCGGACACGCGGTCGGGGCTGTCCCCGCGCCTTACCGCCGCTCCGTGCACGTGTCAGCGCTGCGGTAAGCGGCACGTGGCGTCCATCTCACGTCCTTGACGGCACAGTACGAACAGGGCAGGCTCTGACCAATTGTCGTATGTGGCACAGACATGCCTGGCGCGTCGCATGGAGTGAAGGTAGCTCACCCCCGATCGCCTCACCGTGGCACGCAGCACGCCATGTAGGCTGCCGCTCCATGCCCGCTTGAACTTTGTGCCGCACCAGGCAAACTTACAAACGGTGCGATCAATGTCACAATCCCGTTCCTGCTCCCTATCCCCACGTCTAACCCGAGCCCCGCGCTGTGACCTCCATTGAACCTACGAACCATCCTCCACGCACCCCGTCATAGCAACACGCATCCGTTGAAAGATATCAACCCACGGCCGCACCCTGCACACCCGCTGTCCAACCTGCCCCGCTCTCCCTTGTTGCTGGTAGGTTAGCTTCGTAGCTAAGGCAAGGCACACCACAGTGTTCATGTGCAGGGCCATACACATTTCAGCACACTGTACCCTTGGCACGATCGCACGTGCGCCCCACCTGCTTCCTGTCGTCGTCCCGCTCGGCGCGCACGAGTGTGTTGAGCAGCTGCAGCTCGGGCCGCAGGGTGGCCTGCTTCTCATTCCACGCCGCTGTCAGCGCACGCTCCAGGCGGGCCGCGATGTCTGTGTTGCCCTCCTGGTGGGCTAGCGTCATGTAGGTTGCGCCCGTCTGGAAGAACCTGTGGGACAGGGCGCAAAGAAAGCGGTGTGTCCATGACAGCGCGTTACAGGCCAACAAGCGAGGAAAGTCGAGTGACGTCAGGCGAGGTGCGTGGTGAGCTCGCCGGGGGATTTAGGCCGAAGGGCGTGGCAATGGCATGGGGTCAAGGGCTTGGGGTACATGATGCGCTCCTGGTGGGCGCCGGCGTCGCCCGTCTGGAAGAACCTGTGCGAAGGTGGCGGGACTGTGGGTCACGAGAAACCGAGGGGTTGACGCCAGCGGTCCTGTATCACTAGTGCGAATGCGCCACCGCTTGCGATGCCAGGTGGTGTGCATGGTGAGCGCGGCAGGGGCCGGCAAGCCAGAGTTCCAACAGGTGGCGGCCGTGTGGGGAAGTCTGTCGGCAGGAGGGTGAGAGGCACGCGGCGAGGTAGTGCAGGCTCAAGGGCGCCTGAGCAGCGAGGGGGAGCAATGTCCGTGTTGCCTGCCTGCCGGGCCATGCTCGTGTGCATGGCGGCCATCGCCTTCAAGCCTAGGAAATGCGGGAGGAAGTGAGTCGGTAGTGGATCGATGGGACACCGAGTTCTTCGCGGTGCTGTTGCTGTCTGCGGGGCTAGGCACGCGTGGGCGGCGGCCGTCTGAATGAAGCTAGGGAACCAGCGCGAGCCTGGGATACAAGCCGGGTACTGAATTTGGTAGGACGCGGGCTGGTGCACGTGGCACGTGGGGGCAAGCAGGTTGGCGGCAACTGTGTACGGCTGAGCAGCGTGCGGCGACGGTGCTGGCAACAACACGGCGGCTTATAATCCGACCCACATGGAGTGGACATTGACAGCGGTTGTTAGCATTGACGCACAAATGCAGCGCAGGCAGCTGCAGCACAATGTGTCGCAGTGGGTCCGAACCGTGGTGCCTTAGTGTCTTACTCCTCGTTCAGCGACTCCACGTGCTGCCGCGCGACGCCAACGGGGTCGTTGGAGTCCACGAGCTTGGCAAGGAGGTCCGTTGCGCGCATCTGCTGTCCGCGAAGAGCGTCCATGCGAGCTTCCGCGTCGTCCGCCCCAGACGCAGCGGCAACGCGCAGCCCCCGCCGATGGGGCTTCCCGCCATGGCCCACCGCAGACCGGGCGTTCACCTGGGTTGGGCTGAAACGCGATGCGGCTGGGCATGAACGTGGTCGTGACAGCGCAAGGTGGTCTATGGGTCGGTTAGCAGCCGCTGGGGACGCAAGGTAACGGAAGTGCCGGAATGCCATATTGTCGACACGGGGTTCTTGCTGAGACCAGAACCACAACCTTTGCTAAGGGTGGATAAATTGAAGACATAAATACATGCCGGTACTGTGCGGCACCTGTCATCCGCTTCAAGGCCGGCCGTCCTTGCGATGACACCCATTGCCAATTTTGAGTACAGGAGACCCCTTCCAGGCAGTGACATACCCACCGGCTCCATACGTGCCGTCTGATTACATCTCGTGCACTGCTACGAATTACAAATAGCAGCTATGCTTACTGTTCGCTGACACGTGCGCTTGGGTTTCCTGGGCCTCTACGGGACTTGAAGGGGCCTTGATCATGGAACCTGAAAATTGCAGTGCTGGATTGCATGCTTTGCATCTTCATGATCCGTCTGCGCTCCCCACCTGCAGATGTTCGCGGAGCGGGTACTCTTGGGCTGCCCAGAGCCCGGATATTCTTTTGCATGTAGCAGGTTACTTAGACACCTACGCGTTGAGCAAGGCTCGCTGCGTCTGCAAGCCGTGGCGCAGCGTGTTTGGTCTCAAGGTACAGCAAGCCCGGCTGGACGTGGGCGAGGGCCGCAGCGCCCAGGCGAGGGCCTTCATGCAGGCCTTCATGCGAGCGTTTCCTTCAACAAATGAACTAGTCATGGAGGTCAGCTTCCGCCGAACGGCGCGGGAGAAAATCCAGGCAGCACTCGATGAGCATTTCCAGGCGCTCCGGGACTTTGGCCTCCAGGCACTGCAGCTCAACTTGGACCTCAATTCTTTCAACGAAAGAAAGATCAAACTGCCAGACATGTCCCACCTGGCGACGTGGGCGTCGCTAACGCGCCTGACGCTGCAGGTGCGGGGGGGTCGGGCAGGTAGAATTTCCGCTGCAGCCTGTTGTAGAGCTAAGCATTCACCCCCGCTGTTGTAGCGGTACTATTGCCGCAAACGTCTGCCAGAAGCCAAGCTAATAGCACAGCGTAAGCTCGTCGCACACGCCCACAGTGGCCCACGTGGACACGTGGACACGCATGTCGCTAGCAGCAGAGTGCGACCGTGCGTCCCACACACCGCCATGTCACCCGCTTGTGCAACGCGCCGGTCGCTGGTACAGGCATGAACTGCTTCCCTGCGGAACTGCATCGCATAGTCAGACCGGTACCCTAGGCTTCAAGGTCCCACCGGTCCTAGCGAATCAGAGTGCCAGCTGTACCGCAATGACGCTACTGCAGCACCCCGCCCAAGCCCATACTGAGCCTCATGCACCGCTAACCGGCACGCTTACTGGCCAGCAGACCATATGCCCCTCGAATGGTTTCATCACCACCCGTCGCCTCGCCCCTCGCTGTTCCATGCCCCACTGATGTATCAACATGTACCCCCACTTCCCATGCGTACCCAGCAGGAGTACGGCTGGCGCTTACGATACGCACATGCACCTCACGCTGAGCACAAACAACTTTCCTCGTTCGCTACCCCACAGGAGTCCGGCTGGCGCTCCCAGCAGCTTCGCGTGGACGCCTCCTCCGTCTTCGGCGGCCTGCCCGCGCTGCAGGACCTGGCCGTCATCTGCAAGTACTCCAACACCGTCAAGGCGCGCTGGTCGCGCTCCGCACCGCAGCCCCCGCCACCAGCAGCCCTGGGGCTCACAGCAGGACCAGGACCAGGGGCCTTGGCCCCCGCAGCGCCAGCTGCCAGCAGCGCCTCCTCCCCTTGGCCCCCTGCCCTCGGGGGGCAGCGGTCGGGCGCCCACGGCACCCGGCTGCCCAGCTGGCCGCCAGGGGCCGCCCCCGGACCCCCCCTGGGGCCGGGGGGAATAGGGGCGGGTGCGGGGGCAGGGGCGTCAGGGGATACCCTCATGTCGGACGCTTCGCCAGCAGGAGCCATGGGCCACCCGCAGCTGCAAGCCCACCTGGCGGCGCTGGGACGCCTGCCGGGGCTGCAGGGGCTGCACAGCCCTGGGGAGTACCTGGCAGCGGCGGCGGCGGCGGCGGGGGCGGCGCTGGCGGGGCAGCCGGTAGTGACGCGGCACCTGCGGTGCCAGATGACGCAGAACCAGAGCATGTCGGGGGAGCTGCACAAGGCGATGAGACGGATCACGCCGGGGCTGCTGGTGAGTGTGTGTGGGCTAAGGCACGCAAGCATGGAAACGCATACGGTGGCGGTGGTGGCGGCTGTGTGACAGGCAGCACCATTAGCAAGGATTTTCGGAATTCACGTGCGGTCTGCCCGGTTGAGCAGGGTGGGGATCATCCTCACTTAAGGAGTCGGAAATAGCATGGAGGGGTTTGCACGGTGACGGAGCTGCACACGGCAATGAAGCTACCGGGATCGGGCAGGAGGGGCAGGGCTCGAGGGATATCCCCTGTAGCGGTAGTGTGGTCGTCGGTAGGGGGAAATGGAATGATGCTAGGCGGATGGCGACCTGGCTGCTGAGCAGAAGTTCGTGGAGGAGGCGTACGAGTTGCCGGGGCTGCTCGGACCCTTGCCGTGCTGTCAACCCTGCACCATAGCTAACAGCCTCCTGCCCGCGCCAAAGGCTCATTCAAAAGCCTTAGGAGCCCGTTTCTTTCCACACACACTAAACGCTCTACGCTTCGCCGTACTGTGCGTGCACAGCACTCATGCCTTCCTCCCCTGCCATGTGCGACACACCGTTCTTGTGCCTGCAGCCGCACGTGACGGGCCTGATCTTTGAGATTGTGGAGGAGACGTACGCGGAGCCGTCCCGTGGGTCGGCGCCCCTGGACCTGTCGGGGCTGCCGGGGCTCAAGGCGCTGACGGTGCTGAGCGGGGCGGAGGACGCCCTCGCCAACAGCAAACTGGACGTGGTGGGTCACATGCGCCGTCGTGCGGCTGAAACAGTCCAGGGTCACAACGAGTAGGCTCCTGTATGGAGTGGAAGTAGATTCATGCTGCATGTACACTCCGTTGGCGCTCCCTGATCCCGACGACTCACACGTGGTCATGTATGTTACCTGCGACAGGTCGGCGCCACGGCGCTGGAGACGCTGGTGCTGTTCGACGTGTCGTGCGGCTGCTGGTGCTACAACAAGCCGGGACACGGCATACCGCCGCGCCTGCTCAGCGCGCCGCCGCCGTGCCTGAGGAGGTGGGCGCGGGCCGGATGGATATGCGTCGCAGCTTTGCTCTCATGCCACCCTTTGCTGCAGAGCCACCACTCCACATGAGGCGGTGTGCGCACTCCCGCAGTGCCAAAGTAAGCATAGGCAAGGTGCTCCTGTGAAAGTCACCATCACCCAACCACCCCCTACCCCGCTTGACCCCTGCTAACCCACAGCCTGACGGTGGTGGGCTTCGTGCTGCACCAGACGCATAACCTGCACGCGCTGGCTCAGCTGACCTCCCTGGAGGAGCTCCGCCTGGAGCAGCCCGACCCCGACACCCTGGCCGCAGTCAGCGGCGAGCTGCCCCTGTCCTGGCTGCCCACCAGCCTGCGCACACTCAAGCTGCACTCCGTGGTGGTACCCCCCTGGGGCCTGGAGGGCGCAGGAGGGAGAGGGGCGGGGGTGCATGGATACCCTGGGGGAGGGGAGGCGGGTGGATCCGGCGGAGCGGGCGGAAGCGGGCAGATGGGGGGCTTTGGCGGCGTGCGGGGGCCGGGGGGTGCGTTTGTCGGGGGTGGCATGATGGGGGAAGGCAGCGAGGTGCTGCTGATGCGGGGTGTGGCGGCGACGGCGCCACTGCCCAAGCTGCGGGAGCTGTACCTGTCCAAGTGCAAGGTACCAGCGCTGGGTGTGCTGGGGGTCGTGCCGCAGCTGACGGCGTTAGGCCTTATCAACTGCCTCAGCTGCAGCGGGCTGCTGCCGGCGGCGGTGGCGCTGCCGGGGCTGCGCTCCTTGGCTGTCATCCACACCCTCACGCCCGACCAGGAGACAGGGCCCAGCGTCGTCAGCGGCGCCGTCGGCAGCAGCGGCCTGCCGCTGCCGGCGCCGCCGCCGCAGCTGCCCGCCGTCGTAGCGGCGCTTAAGCAGGCAGCGGCGGCGGGCGCCGCCGGAGGTGGCGGCGGCGCCGCGGGCTCCTCGCCGCCTGCGGTGACAGCGTTAGGCGCCGTTGCCGCGGCTGCCGGCGGCGGCGCGGTCGCCGCCGCAGGCGGCGGCCTGCCGCTCCCTGCGGTGGTGTGGGGCAGCGACGAGCAGGTGGCGGCGGCGGCGGCGTGCCGCGGGCTGACGACGCTGGAGCTGATTGTGCCGCGCGGCGGCGCGGGCGTGGCGGCGGTGGGCGCGCTGGCGGTCATGGGTCGGCTGCGGGAGCTGGACCTGGCGCTGCCGTGCGGGTTGAGCGAGGGCATGCTGGGCCTGGCGCGGCTGGGGAGGCAGGGCCGGCTGGAGCGGCTGACGCTGTGGGTGGACAGCAGGACGTGCGTCAACAGGGCCAGAACGAGGCAGCTGCAGGTGGGTTGCTGTGGGTTAAGTGCACATGGTGCTTGTGTCGCGGGTGTGTTGTGGTGGTGGGCGTGTGGGGCGGGGCGGGGCTGCGACAGGGTGCTGGGGGCGAGAGCGGGTGCGGCAGCAAGCATGGGGGCCGGGGTTCAGGTGGGTAGCCTGAGAGGTTGGCAGAGGGTCATCAAGAGGGGTGTTGTTGCCTCCGGCCCCAGTGTGACGTGTGGCTCCCATGGCTGTGCCGCATGCGATTCCTGTCCCTATACGTCGCCCTTGTGCAAGTGCCCCTTCTGACCATCCTGCGCACGCTACAGCCCACGTGTCTGATACGCTGGTGGATACATGCCCCACGGCATGGACACATTCGAACTTGAAGCTACACGCACCAACCTTCCTGGTGGGCCATGTAGCCCCTCTTCCACCACATCCAACGTACCGGCCAGATGTTACACGACACACATGTTGCGCACATTGGCTTCACGAGAGCCAGCCCGCCTGTCCTCTGTGTTCTGTCCCTCATGCCATCCAGCGCACCTTGGCCAGGTGGTCCTGCTCTCCTCTAGGACATCCGACGTACCTTACAGTTGTTTTGCGATATACATGTTCTGCACACTGAGCTACCCCGCCTGTCCTCTGTGTTGTGTCCCGCAGGCCATCCAGCGCACCCTGCAGGCGCACATGCCGGGCACGCTGGTGGAGTGGGCTGGCGCGGAGAGCAGGCACAGCGGCTGGACAGGGCTTGAGGCCCGAGTGTTCAGCCCATGTTGAGCGGCGGGGCCTCGCGACAGCTCACGTCACAGTATTCCACGTTCCCAATCAGTTTTCCAGAGCCGGTCGTGCGTGCTGCATGGCGCGGTTGGGCGTCGCGTGTCCAGCCCTGGCGTCGGGGTGGTCGCCGCACTGGGGCCCGTTGGCAGTCATAGGGAGGGCAGTCATAGGACGGCGTGGTGCACAGACCGAGCTGCGGCGGCAAGGCCCTCATAGCATGAACTATTCTTTTTGGCGGAGGGCGTTGGGTAGGTTGGGTGGTTGGGTGGTGCGGGAGGGAGGCTGGAGCCCGCTAGGGAGCAGGGTTGCATATCGAGGGACTTGTGCGTGGGCGCGGTCGGGGCTGCCTGGGTCTCCTGGCCGAGCGCGGTGCGGGTGATGCCGGCAGCTGGTGCTGGCCTGAATGTGGGAACAGGTGTGATATTACAATGCTGATGACGGGTTTATGTCCATTGTCAAAAGCTTAAGCCCTTTGCACCGCAGCAGGTGGGTTAAGGTGGCTCGTTGTGTCGGCACTGGTAGTACCAGAGCATAAGAGGGAGGGAGGGAGGAAGGCAAGGTAACGCGGTCGCACAACAGACTGTAAGGCATGCGCGGTGGTGGTGGTGGTGTGGTAGCTCTCGTGCGAACCCGGGACCCATCACATGGATATCAGCAGACCACTAGTGCCCTGAGCGGCACAGTAGTAGGCACTTGTGGGAGGTATTGTTCTTACCGGGTCGTAAACTGCAAAACGACGCAAGGCAGTGGCATGGCGAGCAGGGGGTCGCTTTTTTGTAGCGCCTTATGTTTGAAAGGAGTTTACCGTAATGGAGGACTGCACGGGCGCCTGTTGGGAGTGATCGTAATGATGGAGCATCGCAAAGGGGTGCCATGTTCAAAATGTGGTGCAGGTGGGTCTTTCGGTTGATGGGGGCTGCACCTTCGGAGGGCAATTGCCCATGCCTGCATGCACACCGTACGTCGCACATGCTCGCAAGTGCGCAGTGTCGCGTCGCACCTTGCTGGGAGGCTGCTCGTTACCGCACACCATGAGGGCGATGCAGCTCGTTAATGCCGCACTGGTGTGGGACGGGAGCTGGGTGGACTGCTGTGCGGTGTGTCATAGCCCGAGCAGGTGCGGACTTCAGAGTGGCACATGGCCTGGTGGTGGCACGTGGATGGGTGCTGTCGTGCCCAGTTGTCCGTGACACGAGGTAGAAGCGGAGTGCGCTGCACCGGCAATCGCTTGACAGTTCTTTTGCAGTCGTGACCCGCAAGCGGGGAGGTTCCATGTCGGCACACGTGTCCGTGTCCGTGTCTGTGCGCGTGCAGTCCTCCGCCCCGCCCCGCCCCGCAGCACGCTGCCACTGTCCCAGATTTGGTCTTTCACGTGACCGGTACGTCTTGTTAATGCAGATAAGACGCTGGGAAGCTTCCGGTGCCGACCCTTTTCCTTGAGGGAACGGAATCCATGTGCACAACGAAGCCCTCAGCTCGTAGTGCATTGCATACGGGCCATTCTGTGTTCTTGGCCAAACGCGGGTTGTCATCCGGCAGCTTGAAGGGTCCGGATTGCACGCTGCTTGCGCACATCGCTGCGCGGCGTGTGGCTGGCACCTGGCACGTGTCCGTCGTGAACCATACACCGAGGCCACCTCTGCCCCCCGTTGTCATTTAGCTGGGCATGCAGGCGAGGTCGGTGTCACACCCTGCGGTCAATGAGAATGCTGCCGGCAGTTCCGAACGTGCAGTTCCGTTCACCGTTCTTCTTGCGTGGAAGGGTTTACAGGCAAGGAGACGGGGACGGAAACGCCAGCAGGAAACCAAGGTGCCACGTGCCAGGGCTGGCCGCGTGTTGCCTGTCTGTAATTCGGGCATGTGGGGACAAACGCAGTGCGCAGACGTGTGCCTATGATAGCAACCCTGGTAGCAACGGTGTAAAAGATGGTGTAGACCTGCCAGAGTAATGCCATAGGAAAGGCGCACGGCCTGGCACAGCTCTCCCCTGGCTCTGCCCAAGGGCAGGTCCTGTGCACCAGTCTGCACAGCTCCCTGCGTCCCAGGTTTTGGTGCACTGTACATTTGCGATGAAGGCCCGGAGACAAGCTGTTCCATTTGGGCCTCACCACAGCAGAAGCGCTCCTTCTTGCAACTGCAACTGCACCACCTGTGCACTACCACGCCTGCCAGTACGACGTATGGAATACGATACGGCATCGCCAGAGCAGGACTAGCCCAAATGCAGCTTGCAAGCTAGAACATGTCGCATGCGTACTGTCCTATTGCCTCCAAACCCTGGTTACTGCCAAGCACCGAGTCAACGCCTGCGAGTTTCTTGGCGACCATCCTAGCTTAACTTGACAACTGAGCCCCTGCAAGTGCGCTACAACACAACGCTTAAACCTGTTGTTGTAGTCGTTACGTTGTACACCGCCCCCAAGGACTAGCAGCGGCGAGCGCACAGTATCGCCCCTTTTTAGAGCGTGTGACCTGCCGGGCATGTAGCAGGATAATGCCTTTCGGCTGCCTCAGTGCATGCTTTGGTTCATCAACAGCTGCGAAACAGGAGGGACCAAGGGGCCTAGAGGCGGGCGATGCGCACACTTGCGAAAAGCCTCCGGGCTCCGCTGTGCCAGTGCGCCTTAGAGCCAGTCAATCAGGGCGCCGTTCGTCTGCAACGGAGGTGCTGCCGGCTGCAGACTCAGCAACTGGCTACGCCCTTCTCCCGACGAGGCGCACGGCAAGCGTCAAAGCATGCCTTCGCATTGAACACTACAGTTTCATCAAAGACGTTGGCACAAATAATTATTATGAGGCCATAACGCCTACTGCTGCTTCCCGGCTGTCGCCGCGAGTATCCCAGCGCTTATCGAGGAACGGAGCGGCCACACCCCCCGCCCCGGCTCCTATCGATGCAACAGACTTATCACAAGACAGCGATGTACTGCTGTGTGTGTCTCCGGAGCTGCCAGCTGGTATGCGCCGGCCCAAGTGGAGCTCGGAAGACTACGTTGTGCTAGACCAGATTCACCAGGGGCACTCCTCGACGGTCTTCAAGGCAAGCCGGGGCCGGGAGAGAGAGTGCCCAAGAGTGTGGTCGAGTTGGTTGTGGGGCATGCGATGTGTGGGACGATGCGGGAGCGATAGGGCGCATGGGTGTAGGTCCTGCATCAAAACTGCCAGGGGTGCCCACTGGCGGGCTGGGCGGGTGTGGTTTGTTGCCGGTCCTGTGGAGGCTAGTGCGCGGCACTGGATTTTGGGGTAGACGGGGCTCGTGCTCAGGGCCCAGCGGGTCTCAGTGTTGGGTCTGACCACGTGGCGGAGGTGTCTGGGTGGGGCTGGGGGCCGGGGCTAGGGGCAGGGGCCAGGAGTGGCAACAGGAGCGGGGATGGGTGCGGGTGCGGAACTGTGTCCGGGTGCTGAAGTGGTGCGGGTGCGGGGGGTATGCAAATGCGGGTGGCTTGCGCCGGGTCTGGAGGCGGCAGGTTGGCGCTGGGCGGGGTAGGGGCGGGCGGGGTCCGGAGCGGGCATGGGGAGGGAATGGGGCGGAGGGCGGGGTCCTGAGGCGAGGACGGGGATGCGAGTGAGGACGGAGAGGGCTCTGGGGAACGGCGCGGGGGCCGCGCGAGGCGGAGGGGCAACGTGTGACGGGGGCCCGGAGTGGAGGCGGGCATGGTTGCAATGAAGCAGGGCCGGGGTTGGGGCGGGCGTGGTGGTGCCGGGCGGGTAGTGGGGCGGTGCGTCTCGGGGCGGGGGGGGTTGTATTGCGGCGGCCCACAGCTGTCAAGGGCCCAACTGCAGCCAGGCCTGCCGCCCTTTGCGGCTGCTTGTGCTTGCGTCATGACGCTACACGTGCCGGGCATAGTGTGGTCACAGCACAGAAGCGTATGGGAGGCACGGCGGGAGGCAGCATGGCGCTGCGGGGAGGGCGGGAGGCTGCCACGTGGTGCTCGGTGGGCAACGGGTGGCTGTAGCCAAGAGGCGCAGAGAGGCATGGGGAGTCAAACAGTGTTGCGGGCTTTGGTTGCTGGCGTGGGGATTCGGGAGTGGGACGAGCAATCCGTGTGCAGAGCTGCGGGTGGTGCGCCTTGAGGTGGCGTGGGGTGTCGAGGGCGTCTGGGGCCGGCCGCTCGGGCGCGGTGCACCTCAGTTGGCGTGGTGTGTGAGCGGCCGATCGCTGCGAGTGGGGTGTCAAGGCCGCCTGGGGTCGGCCGGCAGCAGTGTGTACGGATGCAGTTGCGGGGTCACAGTTTTTTTTACACACAGTAGCACGGCAGCTGTGTGTCCACAGACCCGCTGTACGTACGTGCCCAGTAAAGTGGTCAGCCTACAGGCATACATCACCGTGGGTACAGGATAAAGGTCGGTGTCGTGTCGTGCCCGTGTGTGGCCTGCTCAGTGAATCGTGCATGGGTCACTCACAAAAACGAGGTATGGTAGGGGACCGACCTGTAGGGGCACTGCGCCTCGGGACGCTGCGTGACACTGCAGTCCCGCTGCTGGGGTAGCGCTGGCAGGAGGAGAGGGACAGGTTACGGTTGTGCAGCTGGCGCTGGTCTCCTTGTCTTCGGCAGTCACGCGCCGACGAGCAGCTGCTCTCTTGACGTTGGTTGCACGTGATGAGAGGCGCAAGTCAAAGGGGCCACGTCTGTGGGCGGACCCTTTGGCCCCCGAGACCCTTCTCATGCTGCCCTTCGCCCCCTTCGCCCCTGCCCGTTTTCCCCAGCCGCCCTGAACCCCCGTTGACCCCCCTGACTCTACCCGCCCCCCAGGCTCAATGCCAAGCTAGCGACATGATTGTGGCGGTTAAGGTGGGTGCAGACCTGGATGGCCTCCAGCCTGGGAGGTGCAGTGCACATATGGAGTTGGGGCAGCCACTGACGTTGGGCAATTACAAACTTTGGGCAGTCACAGGCACGTGAGGACTACAGCACCGATGCCTCGGCTGTAGTGCCACGGGGTGTGCGATAGGGCGGCTGGGCGGTGGGGCTGGTTTTGCCTAGTAGGGTAGGGTCGGGCTGGAGGAACGTTGTGTGGGCTCCAGGCTGGCCGACGGCTGTGGTGCCACGGGGTGCCAGGCTCTGTGCGCAGGGCGAAGGCGGCGGGGCAGTGAGGGTGATCGCCTAGTAGGCGGTTGGGTCGGGCTCGGACTACAGGCCGGCCGACCCGCTGCAATTGTGGCCCTAGTTGCGCCCCGGGACCCATCCTACCCTGCCGAAGCTGCAGGTGCTGCGTGAACGGACTACTGCCACCTGTGGAGCTTCTGTGGCTTGAAAGGAATGTCCTCTCTGCCAATTCCTGTCTACGCTGGTATTGACAATATGGATGTGTGTTCTGCGTCCCTCCTAGGTGTATCGGCTATCGCAGCTGCCTGAGCTGCAGCGGCTGCACCTGTTCCGCGAGATCAAGCTGCACAGCGGCCTCACTCACCCCAACATCATCGCCTTTTACGCAGCCTTCATGGTGGGTTAATGCACGGGTAGGGGGCCACGGCTTGCGTTCACGCACCCCAGCATCATGGGCTCATATGCAGCATTCATGGTGGGTTGGGCACTGGGAGCCATGGCGTAAGGGCTTACTGCGTGGAAAGGGACGTAGGAGGGGGTCAGGACTCTCGAGGGGTATGAGGGCGTGAGAGGTTGAGGCCTTTGGTAGACAAACACCACGCCTAATCTGCATCCTTCAAGGGGGGTTACCGGACGGGCAGGGGCCAAGGGGGCAGTTCAGGGCGCGTGTCAAAGCTCCGCGACATTATCGGCACGTCGGCTGATGGGGCTTCTTCCACCCGTCCCTCATGCCGGTACCCCAGGAGGGCGACAACGTGTTCATCATTGAGGAATTTGCGGACGGTGGAGACCTGCTCAGCCTCATGTTCAAGTATGGCGGGAAGATACCCGAGGTGGGTACGGCGGGCGTGGCCTGCTTGCGCAAACTTTGCAGGGTTGACGGGACGGCAGTGTGGTCGCCTACCTGAAGCCTACCGCTGTCCATCACACGCTCCCCGTGCGCTAGGTTCATTGCGGCACGCCTGGCCCGCTTTCCCCTTGACCCCAACACCCACTCGCCCCAGGCCGCCTACCTCAAGCTGGTGGCTGTGCCGCTGCTGTCGGCCGTGCACTACATGCACACGCACGGCGTGCTGCACAGGTGGGTCGGCGGTGCATGAGGCGGGGAGCGTGAGTTGTGACCTGGGTACACCACACAGCTCCCACACCGCGTGCCCACTGGGGGGTTGCCCTACACCTCATTACCTGTATCATGCTGTCATGCATCGTGCTCCGTTGTTTCCACCTGCTGCTGGAGGGACATCAACGTGCTGTTCCGCGGGCCCCGCTACCCTACCGCGCTTACACTACCGTGCAATGCCCTGCTTCCACATCTGCCGTACACGCTGCCTCAGGGACATCAAGCCCGAGAACGTGCTGTTCGCGGGGCCCTCCGCACACCCAAGCTGGCGGACCTGGGGCTGGCCATCGACATGCGGGAGGAGCGGCCCAACAGCAACGCAGGGAGTGAGTGGCGCACGTGTATTAGCAGGAGCAGCAGCAGCAGGAGCTGGGTGCATGCAACGCGTATGTGAGGGAGGCCCCCGAAGGCTGC
Source organism: Chlamydomonas sp. KOR1 (assembly GCA_036984285.1). Classification (NCBI taxonomy): domain Eukaryota; kingdom Viridiplantae; phylum Chlorophyta; class Chlorophyceae; order Chlamydomonadales; family Chlamydomonadaceae; genus Chlamydomonas; species Chlamydomonas sp. KOR1. The sequence continues at coordinate 39,029 of BQMZ01000436.1, forward strand.
CCACCATTGCTGCAGGTCCACCCGGACGTGTAGCCACAAGGTTTTTGGTCCCTGTGCCACGGTTGCGTCCCTGCTAAGGTGCAGTGGTGTTACACATCCTCCCTCTCCGCCCCGCAATCCTGTACCTCCCTGTTCCCCCAGCCCTCGACTACATGGCACCCGAGGTGCTGACGTGCCCCCTGAAGCGCACGCCCCAGGAGAACAAGGACGACCCCTCGGCGCCGGGGTACGGCCCGGAGGTGAGGGGGAGTGGAAAGCGGGGGCGTCGAAGGGCGCAAAGGAGAAGGGTGCACAGGGAAGGGTCCACATGGTCGGCTGGGTGGCGGGGCGGGCAGGGGTTCCTACGGTGTTCCGCACAGCGCGGGGAGCAGCACTCCACCCAAGACGGCGATGGCTGTGTCGGGAGCTTGTGGAGCGGGTACCGGCCGGCTTCGCTTCTGCTTCTTGTCATGCCATGGCGACCCGCCGGGCTGGGTCGGGTTGGCGCGTGGTTGCATGATCGCCAGGCCGCATAGCCGGGAGGTCACTCACGGGACCACGGCAGCCACCGAACTCCCTCGTCCCGCCCGCCCCTTTCCTGCTCCATTCCACTGGTTGTCAGGCGGACCCTGGGCCCTGGACGCATGAGGGGCTGACCCGCTGGCTTGCCCCTCACCCCTACCCCCACCCGATTCCCGGGCCCTCACCCCGCAGGCAGACGCCTGGGCTCTTGGCGTCACGACCTGTACACGAGCACCGACTTGCCCCTCGCCCTTACCCACCGCCTGACCTCCATTCCCGCGCCCTGCAGGCGGACGCATGGGCTCGTTGCGCCGTGACGCACGGCAACCCGTTTCAGGTCCCGGTTACAGGTCCCGGATCCCCGTTTTGTGGTTGATACTTTCCACGCGTATTCCTCCCGCGCCCCCTGTTGTTGCCAGGCGGACGCCTGGGCCCTGGGCGCCGTGACGTATGAGATGCTGGTGGGGCAGCCGCCCTTCAAGGGCTTCACGGAGGAGGACACCACCAGCTTTATACTCACAGGTGGGGCAGGGGACCGTGTGTCTGTACGTGTTTTAGCGGGGGTGTTAAGTGTGAGAGGGCGGTGGGAGCCTTGCGCTTGCGAGTCTCCGTGCGCAAGGAGCGTTACTGCCCACCCACACAATCCGAACCCGCGCCCCCCCTGCCATGGCTCCCCTACCCCTGTCATCGGTTTCCTCGCGGGTTTACGCGTACCCCTGTCATCTCCACAGTCCTAGGGGATAGTACCGGCTGCCAAGCGGCTGTCCGGGGAGTTACACTCTGCATCCAGAACCTATATATTAACCCTGCTAAAAACACAGTCGTGACGTGGTAGTGCGGAACTTGGTCTTGACGGAGGTGTTGGCATGTCCAGCGGCGTCTCCCGAAGGCAGGCAAACAGAATGCGTGCCGCAGCTTTGGCGAACGTACCTGAGTGAACCTATACAGAACCTATATAGCGTATCGCCATCCATGCAGACACCGCATCAAGTTCCTGTGACCTCAACCCTCTCCGCACAGGCGAGCTGCGGCTTCCGAAGATGCTGTCCGACCCCGCCAAGGACTTTGTGAACCGGGCCCTGGCGCGCAACCGCATGCAGCGGCTGCGGGTGGCGGACATGCTGGAGCACGCATGGATACGCAGCGCAGAGGTGGGAAGAGCTAGGTCTACGAAAACGTTTCACGGCAATGAAGTGCAACAGAATGATGGTTGTGAGTGTGTGGGTGGCGGACGATTTTTTGCCATGCTGGAGCACGTCTGGATGGTCGTACACGCACCAGCACCTGCGGCCGCTATCCTGCACCTGCGACGTCCGAGCCCCCTGGCGCTGGCCAAGCCCCACTCGCTGAAGCACCTGCGCCACCGCTGTGGGTGTGTTGATATGTAATTCACATCCGCTGCTTCCATGCCCGCTGACCGTGTTCACCAATCCCCAAGTGGTACCTGATGCTTTCATGTTCGCAGACAGTGTTGACCAAATGTTGCTCCAATGTCCGCAGACCGTGGAGTGCCCCCGAGCCCCTGGCGATGTACGCGACCCCTTCCACCACGTCCTGTGGCGCCTGCGCCGCCTTTGAGCCTTGTGCCTTTCAGAGGATACTTTTTTGCGCTCTTTTGGCTTCTCTTCTCTTCTTGTTTTTGCTTTTGAATGTGTTGACAGAAACGCCATCGTCCTTGATATTTGTATCCGCAGACAGTGGAGTTTGCTCCCGAGCCCCTGGCGCTGGAAGAGCCCGACTTCCTGTCGCACCTGCAGTCCATGGGGGCGGCGGGGGGCCCGGCCTCGGGCGGCGGCGGCGGCGGGGGGTCGGTGGGCGGCACCGTGCCTGTGGGCAGCTTCGGGCCGCTGCCGCAGCTGGACGAGGAAGGGAGCATAGAGGTGAGCGCGTGTGTGCTTGGGCGGGCGAGGCACAGTGTGAATGGGTAGCGTGAGTTTGGGTGGGGTGCTCGGGGCCATGCCGTGGCTCTTGGTAAGCGCAGAGCGTGAGGGCCCGCTGCCACAGCTGGGCAAGGAGGGGAGCGTCCAGGTGGGCGGGGGTGTGTGCGTGGGCGGGTGCGTGGGGATGCAGTTGCGGGGTCACAGTAGCATGATACAAGACAAGTACTACTTACAGGATCGAAGCAAGTAGCAGCGTGGGCGGGGTGTGCGTGGGCGGGCGCGCAGTGGAAGCGGGTACCAGGGTGCGGTGGGTGAGCGCTCAATACACCGTGTGCGACCTCCTGCCACACTTCACCCTGCGGGGCGTGGTCATCCGTCATACAACCACTGTGTACCACTTGGCATGCACGGGACGCATATTCAACACTACCCCTGCACGGCGTGGTGGACGACCACGAGGACGAGCTGCTGACAGGCGCCCGCACCACCACCTCATGCATTTGCCCTTACCCCCTAAACCATCAAGTGCACGTACACTTCTCCTCTTGCTACAACACAGGGCGTGGTGGACGACGACGACGAGCTGCTCACCAACACCCGCACCGCCACCTCCATGCTGCCCGGCGCCCCCTCCCTGGCCGGCAACGAGTCCGTGCGCTCGCGGCGAGGCAGCTTCGGCTGGGCGTCCGCCCTGGGCTCCTTCGGCGTTCCCTCAGCCGCCGGCCCCAACTCCCTGGGCGCCCCCGGGGCAGCCCTGGGCTCCCTAGGGACGGGAGCAGGAGGTGGCGGCTCGGCGGTGGGGCTGTCCTCCCTGGGGGCGACTGGCGGCGGCGGCTGGGGCCCGGGTGTGGGCAGCGGGCTGGTGCTGGCCAGCATTGCGTCAGGCGTGTCGAGGCAACCCAGCGGCAGCCTGCGCGCGCCGTCGCGGCTGGGCAGCGGGCAGATAGGTGGGTGGCGGGGGGTGGGAAGACAGTGGGGATAGGCGGGCTGGGGTTGGTACATGGTTGAAGGCGAAGGGGCAGCTGATGGCGTTAAGCTTTTGGCCCTCTAAAGTTGTAAGACTTCATGCATGGCGGCTCAGCGCGGCCTGCTGCCGCCTCGCCGCGCCGAGCCCCTGCCATAACGCCTCCCACAACACAAACGTCGGAGGAGGCGGCTGGAGTACGAACGGCGTCCTTGCCTGTGCTCCTACCCAACCGTTGAACGCCGCGCACCTTCCCCACATTCCCCAACCCACGCAGGTGGCGGCTGGAGCACCAACGGCGGCGCCGGCAGCGGCGTCGTGGTCGCCACCACCGGCGGCGTGGTGAGCAGCAGCATGGGGGTGGGCTCGCGGCCGGGCTCGGGGCGGGCGGCGGCCATGGCTGCGGCCCTGGGGCTGGCGGTGGGCGGAGGGTGGCGGGGGCAGGGGAGCAGCCCGCGGGGGGCGGGGCCCAACTCGGGGCGGAGGCTGAGCCAGTGAGGGTGTCAACGAGGGGTGTTGGGCGGGAGGACGAGGGGCGAAGTCTGTATTTCGACGAGGGGGGTGATGAGGCGCGAAGAGTTAGGACCAGCCCAAGCTGTTACCAAACCACCGCGGGCGGTGGGGGCGGGGGCGGGGGTCAAGTTGGAGCGGCGGGTGGGGCCAGTGTGGGGGAGGAGGAGCGGGGAGTGGAGGGTTCTGGGGGTGGCGGGAGCGGAGGGGCGGGTTCCGGGGAGGCATGGTGGGGGAGGGGTGGGCGCGGGTCTGCTGAACAGCTGTGTGTTTGTGTGGTGTGCAGGGTGTGGCATGGGGGAGGGTGGCTATATGGCGGTGGGGAGGGTGTGACCAATAGTGTGTGTGACCAATAGTGTGTGTTAGCAGTAGTGTGTGTGCCGGGCCTGCATGCATGCGAGGCTGCTTCCGCACGTGTCTAAGCGTGACGGATGACACGTGACTACATCATTTACGTAGTACATGCTGTACGGAAAGGACCTTGCGACCAGGTGTGGGGTGAGGGTGCAGCACTGTGACTGGTTGGTTTTCATGGTTCACCTCTTTGGCACATTTCCTGTGCTATCATGCTGTGTGTGTGTGTGTGCCGAGGCGGTGCTTGTTTGCGGGCTGCATGTGCCTGTGCGGCAGTGGTGCACTCGGGTTCCCAGGAGCAGCCACCAAGCCTGCTGCGTGCTGTGATGGCCCGTCGTTCCCAACTGCATGAGCATTGCAGGACGCGGAAGCAACAGTATCGCTGTGTAGATCTGGTTTGGGATGCGCCTACAGCATACTAGCCCCAACACTACATGCGTCCTATGCTCCTATCACGTCAAGCCGTGTACCTGACGTCTGTACGGCGTGTGTGCCGCGCAAACCTGGACGTTGGGGGCGCATCCGAGACCATGGGAGCTCCCCTGTTCAAGATCACTAACCCACGCTGTTGCTCGCGCATGACCAAGGACAGTTGACCGACGTAATCCTCATTGTGGGGGAGAGTGTTGTCACGCCCATTTGCTGGCCGCGTGCTAGCTGGGAGGGTACGTGTAGCCAAAGGAAATAAGTTCCTATGGCCGTCGTGCTGTAAGCACGTTGGATGGAGTATGGGTGCCAGTTACGGCTTGAGCCCGTAGTGCGAATACGCTCCTCTCGGCGAAGCCGCCCTTGACAGCAACACCAGAATTCAACTCCACGATGCGGCCAAGCGGAGAATGGCCAATTCCCGCTAGACAGTTCCAGCCTTGCAGGTTCAGGAGCGACGCGCTGACGCTAGCGCCCAGAGCCGTGCGGCATGCACCACCAGGACCGTGAACTGGCTTTAACGAGCCCTGCCCCTTACGAGCTCAGCACTCGATTGCTCACCTCCAGTCCTTCTTGGGCACGCTGGCTATCCCATACTGGAGTACAGAGAGACAAAGCTGGGTTCTTGTTCCCCTTGACGCCGATAGCAGGGGTAACGGCGGGCCGCTGACTTGTTCAGACACAACCAAGTTGCTCTCTGGTTAAAGAGGAGTTAGGTCGCGCTTGACAGAACAGACAAAAGCAACGCTTCAGCGTTGCTCGCGGCGCTAGACAGCCGCCGAGGCAGTACGGAAGGATTGTCCCACAGGCAAATCTTCCTGCTATGAATGACAGAAGGGCATGCAAGTGGTCCAAATGCCATGCTAACACACCCAAAGCAAGCAGTCTACTCATGCGTTCAAGGCAAGACCCTCGCGCCACGTAGTGCGGTACGCTAGAGCCCTCAATTGCCGAAAGAGTAGTCCGCTGACTCAACGGTATGACAGCCAGGCAAAAGCCCATAACTCGACACATTGCAACCCGCATCCGAATGGATGCCAACACGATAAATAATACCCTTCAGTGTGCATAAACGTCGAAGTAGGTCAGCCCAATGCAACGTGACAAGAACCCATATGCCAGCTGTGCCATCCAGGGTCCCTGCACAACCAACTGCACACGGCCACGGGTCTGCTGACCCGTGGGCTGGTCCACACGCACACACACGTGTCAAGACACGCACATGACCTGTTCATGATTCATACTCAACACCCACACAACTAAGCCACACGTTCATGTGCGGTTAAAACAAGGTGCTGTGACAGCAAAAACGCAAGGCGCAAGAGACAGCCCTGACAGCTGTCACGCCCATTTGCTGGCTGAGCGAGAGCTGAGTAAAGACACGCCACTCGCCTCCTCGACACGGTGAGTGAACACGAACTGTGTCGACAAGCGTGTCCAAGCATTCAAAGTAAGCATGCAAACCAAAGTAAATGCCGCGCACCGATGATTTCAGGGTCAGAGTGCAGGTCCTCGGCCTCTCGGGCGCTACCTCGCTAACACAGGCAGCCTCATTCATCAATCGGTACGCAGTTGCCCTGGTTGCTATAGTGTACAACGATCACATGTCCGCAAATAATGTACAAACTGCATGCGAGCATCATTCACAGCAGCAACACCACTGATCCCATATCACGCACCAGCATGCTCATCATGCCCTTGGATGCAAACGCACACAGCCAGTAGCCCTGTGCGCCATCCACTTCACTGCACTGCAGCAGACACAGGCGTCCTCGCCCCTGCATATTCATCAACCATGCCAGCCGCGCCTCATCCGCGCTTGCCACGTAATCCCACGATACTCTCGCGAACACACCCGCCACCGCCGACTGAAGAGCCGCGGGCAAGGCGAGATCCAAAGCTCCGCCTGTCACACCTAACACCACAGCATCCATGCTGACCCCCTCATGCCCAAGTTGACAGTAGAAAGAAGGCCCGACGGCGTCCCAGGCACGTCGTGGCGCAAGACGCTGCGCCACGCTGCCCTGTGCGGCCAGTGCCTCTCTCACACCCACAGTCTCACGCGCTGAGCTGAACAGCACCCCCTTGCATACCGACATATCCACGCTGCTTGTTAGCTGACCCCACTGCGACGATGTCACCCGATCAGCATCGAGGCAGCCAGAATACACCGCCTGGCGCAAGGCTTGCGCCTTCCCAGCATTGTGCACCCCGGGCATTGCGCTCTCCAGCGCCCTTTGCACCGTGCCCGGGTACACCTCCTCCAACACAGGAGCCCAAGTAACTTGCGCCGCACGCCTGACGCGGGATGGCTTCTCGCCCTTGTCCAGCATCATGCTCCGCAGCTGCGTAGCCGTCACAGTACCCTCGGTGCCATCGTCATACAGCATCAAAAACACGTACATCCGGCCTTGCCGCTCCAGATAATGCGCAGTCCCAGCGCACGCGTTCGCTCCATGCACGTCCACCTCACGCTGCTGTACCCGTACACCCTCCAGGTGGCGTACGGCGGCAGGAACAGCAGTTGACTTGGCGACTTGCGGTTTGGGCTGACGAAGGTCCACGGTTTGCGATTTGCCCGCACCGCCCGCAGGTTGTGAGCCACCACTGGCGCTGGAGCTGCTCCCGCTGCTCCCAGATGCCGAATCGCGGTCCGCCTCGGCGGCACGCACGCCCGCTCGAAGACAGGTAGGGCAGAACCAGTCACCGTCAGGAATCTTGAGCAACGGCGGATGCAGGCAATAGGTATGCCAGCCCACACCGCAGCCATCACACAGCAGCATGTGCTGCTCATCCAACGGCGACTTGCAACCCTCGCACGGATGCTCCACACCAGGCCTTGCCAACCTTGGGTCAACCTCCTCTTCCCTGATTGGCAGGTGGCATGGCGCGCACCGGCGGGAATGAACATGAAGCGTGGCGCCGTCCCGGCCCTGCAGCACCAACACGCCGCCAGAGCGCACCTCCTTGACCCGCAGCACAGCGCTGGTGCGCGGCACGAGCGCCTTCTTGGACGTGGTGGAAGTATAATACACATAGTCGCCGACCTCAAACCGCCGCAGGCGAGGGTGATAGCCGCCACTGCGCAGCTTGGCATAACGCAAGGTGTCCCGATGCTGCGCAATTAGGAGATTGTCGCCCGCGATGGTCAGGTGCCGGCGACAGCGTGGGCATCGGGCCAACACCGACGCCGCGCCGGGGTCATCAAAGTCCAACGGCACCTCAAACGATTGGCGGATAGCAGCAGGGATGGTGGGTGGTACCGCATGGACGATTTGGAACGGACTGAAGCGTGACGAGGCCTGCTCTGAGCTGTTGTAGCCCAGCATGACGTACGGCAGGAGCACGTCCCAGTCCGCCTTCTTGCCGCTGTTGGTACGCATCATGCGGCTCAGCGCACGCTTGCACGTCTGAACTGCACGCTCGCTCAACCCGTTGGCCTCCGGGTGCGCAGCAGACGTCATGCGATGGTCTGTAAGACTGTCGAGGAGCAGTTGAGCGAACTCGCCCTTCCACTCCGAGCCCTGGTCCGTGCACACCTCCGCAGGCGCACCAAAGCGACCCAGCACATGGTGTAGGAAGGCAAAAGCGGTATGCTTGGCGCCTTTGGATGGCAACGGGACCAGCACTGCATACTTGGAGAAGTACTCGACGCAGACCATGACATAGCGATGCCCCATGGCGGTCTTGGTGAACGGCCCACACAGATCCACGCCCCATCGATAGAACAGGCCGTTGACCGGAAGGGGTTGAGCGCACCAGCAACAGGCGCACCTCGGCCAGCAACCAGGTCACATGCCTCGCAACCAGTGACGATGGCCTCCACGTCCCGCTTGAGTCCATACCACCAATGAGAGGCACGCAGCAGAGCAGCCGTACGCCTGACACCGAAGTGCCCCGTCTCCTCATGCACTCGGCGTACTAGCTGGTTGCGCTCTTCTGGCGACGGGACGATACGATTGTGACTCAGCGGCATGATGCGCAAGAGACGCCCACCTTGCATGCGGTAGTGGCGTGCACGGCGGAGCACACGTCGCGACTCCGATGATGACCAGGCCGGATTCACCTTGCCGGAGCGAAGGTAGGCGAGAGTATGAGCATCAGTCCACACATCCGGGCAGGTGGGGGAGCTGCGGCGCTCCGCGTCCTCCAAGGCCGTGGCCAAGGCAAGGAATGCAGGCCAAGTGGGCTCCAGCCGCTGCGAGCAGTTGGTGCAGGCAGCAGCGAGCCCATTCACAATGGCCGGACGCGCCACAAGCGGCGTCTCCACCGGGTCTGAAGCGACGGGGAAGGGCTGACTGAGGGCTTGGCACGTGGCAAGGAGCAGACTGGTGGCTCCCACGTCAGCCGCAGCGTTGACCACTGCACACCGCTGCGCAACATCCGCCTCCGCATCGTCAGATGACAGCTGGTGATAGCCCTTGAGCGCCTCCCTGCTGCCCAGAGGCAGCGGGACCAGAGGATCGGTGGCAGTTGAGCGGGTAAAGACCATGGAACCATTGGTTGCAGGCATGAGCGAGGGGGCATGAAACGGCGGCAGAGGCCCACGCAGCTCTCGCCCCTGGTCATCCAGGTAAGTGCAAGCATCCTCGGCCCTCCGCAGGCGCAACACTACCCTTCAGCACTTGCTGCAACACCTCCCGAGGCAGCAGGTTGGTCCACAGCGAGGAGCTACGGGTCACCACGGCCCCAAGGCGAGTTGCATCCACTGCCACAGGCAAGCGCTTCCCAAGCCGCATGTCGTGCCCCGCGTCCTCCCATTCCACCCAAAACGCGGGAGCTCGAGTCTGGGCCTGCTGCAGCAGCAGCAGCACGCGCGCGACGTGGTGAAGGGCATTGCTTTGCGGCGGGTCCATAGGATGCCTGACGCTCCACGAGGCGCCCAGCAGCCATTGCGTGCCATCGCCCGCACCAGCATCCATGAGCATCGCCTCGGTCACCATGGCAACCGGTACCCGAATGGCATCAAAGGCGTCGCGGTATGACTCGGGTGGAAACTGATGCGGGTAGAGCCCCGAGAGCAGCGCAAGCCTGGCCTCGATGTAAGACGTGGGCTGGCCCGCTCACGAGTGAGAAGGTAGCGACCGACGCGCAGACCTGCCCTGAGGCAAGCCTCAAGCACCGCACAACTACCGCCCACAGGCTCCAACAAAGTGATGCCCGGGCCCTTGGCCGCACGGAAGAAGCGCCGCGGCAGCTGCGCATCAGCGCCACCCATAGCGGCAGGAACCTTCTCAGGGGACACACCTGCGCCCTTCAGCAGCGCCACCGCCCTCGCACGCAGCGCAGCCTGCTGCTGGCGTGCGGTGGGCGGGTCCCGAGGCGGCTCCGCGTCAGCAGGATCCGTCCAATGCCCATTGTTCCCACGGAACAGCTCCTCACTGGTGGGCAAAAGGTCGGCCAGAGGCGCGCGGCCGTAGCGCAGCCCAACACACAGCCTGGTTGGCGAGGAACTGCTCCCTGGCCGTGGCGACCAGCGCAGCCATGCAGGAGGGAAGCCTCTTCACGTCCGGGTGGACGGCGGCCGTAAGCGCACAGGCGCCCCGCGTAGACCCACTGAACTGCCAGCTGAGAGATGCCGCAACGCCGGCCTTACTCACAGCAGCAGCCGCAGGCGAAGGCGAAGGCACGGTGGGCCCAGCCTCATGGTCGCATCTAGCGCCGCTGTTGTCCTCGGTGGTGGGCAAGGGCGAGCGAGACAACGAATCCGCGTTCTGGTGCTTGGCCCCAGGGCGATGGCGGATCGTAAAGTCAAACTCCTGCAGGATGAGTTGCATGCGAGCGTAGTGCCCGCTGAGGTTCTCGGCAGTCATGAGGTATGTAAGCGGCTGATGGTCCGTCACCAGCTCGAACGGCGGCCCGCCCAACAGGTGGTGACGCAGAGTGCGAATTGCCCAGCAAGCAGCCACCATCTCGCCCTTGTAGCTGCTGTAGTTCTTTTCATGCACGTTGAGCGAACGGCTAATGGCAGCGCACATGTACTCATTGCCGTTGTCATCACGCTGCCCCAACACGGCCCATACCCTTGTTGGAGAAGTCGGTGTGCAGAATAAAAGGCCGAGAATAGTCCACACGCCTCAGGATCACCCCTTCCTGGGCAAACACCGCCTTTATTGAATCAAATGCAGCCTGCTGCTCCGGTCCCCACGCCCAAGGCGTGCCCTTCTTCAACAGGGCATTGCGCGCGCCGCCAGCGCGCTCATGTTGGGGACGTAGCACCGGTAATAGTTAATGAAACCAAGGTGAGACCGCAATTCCGCCAAGTTCTTAGGGGGCTGCATGGCCAGGATGGCCGAGACCTTTGCCTGATGGGGGCTTATGCCATCCGAGCTCAGGTTGTGCCCCAGGTACTCCAACACGTCGGCGCCAAAGATGGACTTGTCGGGTGCGACGTAGCCCGCACGCGTGAAGCATGTCAAGCACGGCGGCAACGTCCCTGACGTGCTGCTCCGGGGTGTCGCTCCAGATTAGCAGATCGTCAATGAAAGCAATAGCGCAGCTGTCGAGCCGGGCCTTCGCTATCTCAAAGTCCATGACGCGTTGAAACTTGGCGGAAGCATTCTTCAGCCCGTACGGCATGCGTGTGTACGCAATGATTTTGTTGCCGCACCAAAACGCAGTTTTAGCCCGATCCTCAGGAGCCACCGGTATCTGCAGAAACCCCTGCCGCATGTCCAGCTTGCTGAAGACACGGGCCTTGCCCACCTTGGCAAAAATATCCTCGGGTCGGTGCAGTCCGTACTTGTCATGGGCCGTGTGCTTGTTGACCGGACGGTAGTCCTGGGCCATGCGATGCGCAGTCCACAGGCCAGTTTTCTCGTCCTTTTTGGCCGCCAGCACAGGGTTGACCACGCACACAGTAGGCCCTGTGTACTCCTCGGCAAGGCCAGAATCAATTAACTCCTTCGTCTTCTCTGCAATGACAGCCTGCTCCTGGGGGGAATAGCGCCGAGGAGGCTGGGCGATGGGCCCAGACTTGGTCAACTCCAGCGTAAAAGAACCTTGCCCACCGTGATAGCCCGGCATCTCGCGGGTGGTGTAAGCAAACGCTGTGGACTTGCGGGCCCGCACCGTCTCCTGCAGCTCCGCCAACTGCTGCTCAGACAGGTGCCGGCTGCCGCCCCACGTCCAGCCACCCTCTGGGTCCTTGCGGTACCGCGTATGAAGCTGCATACGTATCCGCCTCGGGCGAGTACGCACTGACCGCTGCACACGAGGCATACCCATGGCGCGCCCTCTCCCTGGGAGTCATGTTCTGCCGGCGCCGCTGCCGCTCCAGGCGCCTAGCCAGCCTCTGTTCCTCAGCCTCCTGATAGCCACGCATCGCAGCGCAGCAGAGCCAAGCAGCGCCTCACGGGGCACCAGACCCGTGGGGAACACCTGCCCAAGCGTAGCCCCCGAAACCGTTGCCGTGGACAGCAGGAGCAACGAAGTGAGAAACCACGCCAGGGAAGCCCAGGTGCGAACCACCGTGGACGGCCCCGTTGGCACGCACACGGGCTCAAAGCGGCCCCGCCCGTCACGGGTCTTACGCTTGCCGCCCTTCCCTTTGCGCCACTGCCAGCCCGCTCGCCATGGCAACCGCCTCATTTGCGGGGTGGCAGCAGCAACAGCCAACAGGTCGATGGGCGCGTACAGGAGGGCGAGAAGCCACGCCACCAGTGCGACGGTTAGGCCACACAGCCACCTGACCCCAGCCAGGACCGTGCGCAGCAGCCAAGCGACCAGGCGCAAGGCGCCTTGCGATAAGGCTCCCGTGATGGCACTCCAGACGAGAAAGCAGCCGAGGCCGATGCCGTCAAGGCGCGCCAGGACGCCTGGCGGCGCACCAGTTGGCACACGCCGGATGCGTGGGGGCCCAAGGCGTCGCTTACCTCGCCTCCCGACGGGCGCACGGATGGTCACCGACGGGGCTTCCGGCTGCGCAGCCCACCAGGCAAGCAGGAAGAGGAAGAGGGACTGGAGTTGCAGCCAGGTGAAGCCACGCAAAGCCGTGCCGCAGGCAGCTGCTGCGTGACATGCCACGGAGGTGACACAGCCTCGTGCCCGTCGCACCAGATGCGCGGCGCCTTGTGCGCAGGCGACACCGATTTGACGAAGCACGGGTAGGAATGAGAAACGGGAGAAAGGAAGTGGTGATGGTTTTGTGCCGGGGTCCCATGGGAACGACTGTCCCTTCGGTGGCTTGAGGGGGTCCCACGGAAACGCGGGCGGGTAAGGAGGCCAGGGTGTGGGAATGCGCGGGCATTGCGCGTGCAGGGAGGAAGCGCGAGACCGCGACTTGCGCTGGCGGTATGGAGAAGGCGAAGAGCTGCCGGCCGAGGGCGGAGGAGGCGGCGGAGGCTGGGACTTGGCACGTGGTGATGCCCCCTGCGATCCGCTGCCCGCACCAGATGAGGAAGAGTTGGGAGGTGGCCCGTCAGCTGAGCCATGTGACCCGGAGGGGCCCGGGTCCATCTGGTCATCGCCTCCATTGCCATCGTCGCCAGGGGCAGCGGGCGGGGCGTAAGGGCGCTCAGGGACCCAGGGCAGGACCGGCAGAGTGAGCTGGTCCGCCCACACCGGCCAGGTGAACGTGCCCGGGGGCTCCTCTGTGGCCTGAAGCATGGCTGCCGCAACCATTTGGCGGGCATAGATGTGCAGGTCCGACCGCCCCAGGAACGGCAGGAGGACAGTATGCGCAGCAGCTGCGCCAAGAGCAGGGCGTAAGCGCAGCAAGTCCTCCATCCACAGAACAGCCAGCGCGCGCACCTGGGAAGCAGCATGCAGGCGGTCCGCGGTGGGCTCAGCAGGGTTGCCGGGCTCCTCCCGCACGTGTTCGCGCATGGGGCCCAGGTGGCGCGAGAGGTTGGCCTGATGCAGCTGCGGCACCGCTGGCGCGCGTGAGCTGTGGAGCTCGTTGGTGATGGAGTCCAGAGACGTAGCCAGCTCGCGGTAATTGCCGTACAACTCGTCTGACGGCGCCTCCAGCTCCGAGGCCACCCGCAGGCCAAGGCTGGCGCAGAGCAGCCCTTGTTTGGCCCCTACGGCCGCGTGGGGAAGCAGCTCAACCCACGGCTTGGGCCTGCCCTCCGGGGCAAAGAAGCGCTGCAGCCAGGGGCTGCGGAACTCCGACAGGGCAGCCCGCATGGCGAACTGGGCGCGGACAGCCAGGTTGTAAGCCTCGTGCGGCAGGTTTGCGGCCTGCAGCTGCTGTGGAGTGGGGTACCGTACGAGCTCGTCCCACATGCGCTTGGCGGATGCCAGGCGCTCAGCGGGGTGTCACCCTTGTAGGACTCTGGCTGTGCAGACCACCAGTGCACAACCGCAGACTCCAGCTGCTCCTGCGCCTCCTGACAGCAGCGGTGCGCGTCCTGCATGGCACTCACCACCCGAGCAGACAGGGGGCCTGGGCCCGGCCTGTGAGGCTCGGCCGTGGTGGTGAGCAGGTCGTACGCCAAAATGCTGGCCTGGTACACGCGCGCCGGCGAAGGTGCGAAAGGGGTGTGATGGCCCCTGCCAGATGGTCAGCTCCACGGCTGCGTCCCGCACGTTGAGGTGCTGCAGCTCCCGCCACATGATTTGATCGGGTCGGTCCAGCTCGTCGTACCTCCGAAGGGTGAGATACCAGGCCGGGTCACCCGCGGCCACCGCGGGGCTGACCAGCAGCGGTGCCTGACTGAGCAGCGTAGGGTCATCGACCCAGGCCGGAACGGTAGCGGGCTGAGCAGGCAGAGGCGGCATGGGCAGCGGCACCGGAGGAGGAACGAGAGGAGGAGAAGGGGCTCCGGCGGCTGGCGATGCGAGGCCGTGCCTCGACGCCACGGGGGCGGAAGGCGCGCTCCCCGTGTTGCGGTTGCTGCGCCTGGAGAGCGGGTGAAGGCCTAGCGAGAGCCTGCGGAGCCTGTGCCAGGTGACGGCCCTTGGGCTGGCGGTTGCGCCCAGACGCAGCCACCCCATCCGCAGGTGCACGTGGGCCACGTGCCAGCTGCGGGGGAGGCACGTACACGGAGGCGCCAACGAGCCCGGGCCACGCCGGCATGACCCACCGCCGCAGGAGGAAGCCGTCCCGCAGCGCGGTGCGGCCCAGGAGCGCGAACGGGAGCATGAACGAGTGCTGGGCTGCGCTGTGGTACAGCACGGCTTGAGGGCAGCACATGTGCAGCGTGGACAGCAGGCTGGGCGTCAGGCGCAAGGTGACTTGCTCGTGCCCGGGCACCCATGGCGTGACGGCAGGCCAGCGCTGGACGCCCAGCTCCCACTCCTCCAGATGACGATACAGCGCCCAACCCAGGCGCGCCCCGTCAAAGCCCTGCTTCTTGGCCACCTTCACCACGCGCGCCAGCGCCTCGTCCGACGTGAGCCTGCCCTGCGAAACGTAGTTGCCAGCCGCCAGCCACGCGGCGCGAACGATGGCCTGGGGCCGAAGCGCAGCGGCGTGGTTCGCCTCCAGGTGAGACAGGTCGTCCGCCTCCCGCTGCCGGTGCTGACACACAACCAGCAAATCGTGCAGCGAGGGCCCCGGTGGTGCAGATGGGAAGCGGCCATGCAGCGCGTCCGAGGGTGGAAGGTGCAGCATGAGCAGGGCCTCCGCCACCTGGGAGAACACGGCGCGTGCCAGGAGCGGTGGGCGCTGCTGCATGGCAGCCTGCATGCGAGCGTAGTGAGGGGCCCACGCATCCCAGGCGTCAGCACGATAGACCCCGCCTCCTACCCCAAGGGTGGGGTCGCTGCGCATGAGGGCGTAGCGCCTGGTCTCCACACGCGCCTGGGCATGAAGCCACTCCTCCCACCCCACTGGGGCAGGGACTCGTACCAGGTGGCCTGCGCCTGCAACACCAGCCGCTCCACAACATGCGAGTCGCCAGGGTGCACCATCAAACCCGCGCCGTCGTCGCGCAGGAGGAGGACAGCGCTCCGTCGGGAGCGCAGCCCTATGTCCCTGCCGTTCCGCACCAGCACGCCAGCGGACGTGCGCACCAATGCATCGGTGGAGGGAAGCGGTGGAGAGCTGTACCCGTCGTCGGCCTCATGCACCTGGCGGCGCGCGCTGCTCAGCGTTGGAGAGGAAGAATGAGGAGAAGAAAGGGCGAAGGCCTCGCTGGAAGCTGCTGGCACTGCAGGGCCGAAGATGGACGATGAAAGCACGTGCTCGTTGACGGCTGCGAACGAGCAGGGCATGGCCGTGAGCGAGCTTGGGGCCGAGAAGTCCATCTTGGGCGGAGAGCGCATGACCCTGTTAAGCCACGGCGGGGCGGCCAGCACCAGGCCCGCCGGCTCGGGCTCAGAAGGCTCCCGTTCCTCCTCTGGTAAGGACCAGCGCGAGGCGCCCTCATCGAGCAGGAGCCGCAGAAGCCCGTCACCCGCGGCGGGAGCTGCGCTTGCCCTGGCACGGATCTTTTGCAGGAGCGCACGCATGGAGCGGCGCGGAGGAGACGGCAGCGGCTTCTCCTGATGCGCTGCGCTGCCAAGCAGTGGCGCCTGCTGTTGCAACACCACGCCTGAGGGCGGCGGCTCCACCTGGTCCATGGCGCTGCCCAGCGGCGGCGCCTCCTGCTCCGTCACCACGCCTAAGGGCGGCGGCTCCACCTGGTCCATGGCGCTGCCCAGCGGCGGCGCCTCCTGCTCCGTCACCACGCCTGAGGGCGGCGGCCCCACCTGATCCATGGCGCTGCCCAGCGGCGGCGCCTCCTGCTCCGCCATGTTCGCCAGCGGGGAGAGGGGCAGCAAGGCGGGCACGAAGCCCACAAACGCCGCGCGCGCAATGCCGCTGAGCACGCAGGCGGGGCTGCCCGCCGGCACCGGCTCCATCTCAATCTCGTAGTAGGCGTCCGGCGCCGTGATGATGTTGGGGCGGATGCGGGTGCACAGCTGCGGGTAGCTGTCCAGGGAGTCGGCGATGTACTTCATCTGCTGGTTGCCGATGAGGAAGGAGTACAGGCCGGTGCCACGCACCACCAGGGTCTGCGTGAGCGGGATGCACACCTCCAGCGGCGTGCCTGGCAACACCACGAACACCAGGTTGTCGAGGATGAGCTCCCCCAGCACAGCCGTGCCGCTGTCCTGAGAGGTGATGAGGGTGGTGGAAGTGGAACGGTACGGCAGGCCCGCGGCCTTGGCCTCCTCCTCCGTGATGAGGTTGGTGTTGGCCGCTGGGTCTCGTATGACCGTGTAGGAGAGGCTGAGCAGGTCCCGGCCCATGGGGCGGAGGAACCGCATCCCCACGGCCCTGCGCGGGTAGTAGTACATGCCCACCTCCCGCTGCAGGTAGGCACGCAGCGTGGGACGCGTGCGGAGGGCGTGCTGGACTTGCTCGGGCGGAAGGCGCCCGATGGGCACCATGCCCTGCGTGGCACCCACGACACGGACCCTGAGGCCCGGGCCCAGATGCCTGACCTCCACCCTGCTGCGGCCGGCAGGAGCGCTGAGCACCGAGGCCCCCGAGAAGCCGCTGAGTTGGGAGCGGGGTGCAGAGCGGGAGCTGCTGCAGGTGCTCATGCTGCTGGTGCTGCCGGAGCTGGACACAGAGTGCGAGGACCGGTCTGACAGGCTTGCGGCTGGCCACCACACGTCCCTGCCGTCGGGCAGTGGCGGCGGAGCGGCCTTGCCGGTAGCCGCAGCGGCCATATCCAAGCCGATGGGAGGCACGCTTGCCTCCGGCGCAGACGCCGCGCCAGTGCCCCCTTGCTCACCCTGCACGCTCACCTCGATGCGGACGACACCGCCCGGAGCCAGGCCCACGCGGAGCAGCTCGCCGTCCACCAGAGCCGTGCCAGGCGTGGAGGTGGTGGTACCCGGCTGCCGCACCCTGGAGCTCCGGGGCGGGGGGTACACGTTGACCGCGGGCTTGGCCACCTCAAAGCTGAGCGGCACAGGTTGAGACTTGAGCGTGGCGTGCGCCCGCACGTGGCTGCCGCGGATGGGCGCGAAGTCAGCACACAGGAGCTGCGCCAGGTCCGAAGACGTGTCGGGGGCCGGCCGTGAGGCAGGGCCAGAGCTCTTGAGTGCCGCCTTGCTGACCATCCCTGCGCTTCGGCGGAAGGAAGGCAGCTCATCCTCATCCGTGCAGTGGCCCGAGTACGCGTCCGCGAGGTCCGGAGACAACACGTTGCGGGGTTGCCGGCGCGCGCCGCTGGGCGGCACCTGCGCGCTGGCGGCCGCGGCAGCGGCGGCAGCTGCTGGGGCAGCTGCAGCTGCGGGTGGTGCGTGTACTGGGCGTAGTAGGCCGGTGCGGCTGGCGGCACGGGCGGTGGCGGCGGCGCGCGTGCGTCTGGGCCATGGTGGACATGGCCACAAAGGTGGCGAAGGCCTGGGGGCCAAGCGCCTGAGAGGATGTGGTGATGGCCTGCATGCCGTCGCGCTCCTCCATCAGGTGCTTGATCGTGCCGTTGCGTGCCGCGGTGATGAACCGCTGAAGGTACTGCTGCACGTACGGGGGCGCCTTCTCAGGGTTGCCGACCCAGCAGTCCGGAGCGTCGTGTGCGGGGTTCTGGCAGATGGAGCAGGGCGGGCGGCTGCTCATCATAGGCGGACGCGACGGGCCGTAAGATGCTTGAGGGCGGTTGTACGGCAGCTGAGGCCGGCGCGGTGGGCCCCCTCCGTTGCCGCTGCCGTACCTGTCACCGTAATTGCCGCCTCCTTGGCCGCCACCCCGTGGGCCGCCCTGGCCTCCGCCATTGCCACCACCGTTGCCGCCCCGCTGGTTGGGGCCGCGGTTGCCGCCGGCCGTCCCCGGCTGTCTGGCCGGGCCGGAGCCTGCTGCGGGCGCGACACTGCTGGCCATGGCCTTGAGCTGCGGGCAGGACGGGGCGGTGTGCCCCACCGTGTTGCACAGCTGGCAGGACTCAGGCGGCTGCAGCGTAAGAGCGGCCACCTTGGCGGCGGGGCTGGAGCTGCGGCGGCGGCGTGAGGGAGAGGGGTCCGCTGTGCGGGCACGGGACGAGCCGCGCTGGTCTGCAGCGCCGGGAGAGACACGTGCCGCGTGCCACGGCGGCGGCGGTGCTTGTCCTCCTCGGACTGGCTGGAGTCGCTGCTGGACTCTGAGCCCGAGCTGGCGTCGGAGTCATCCGCCTCTCCGTACTTGTGCGCCAGCTTCCGCAGTGCCTTGCGCTGCTCCTTGGGCCCCATGCGCTCCCAGATGAGATCAGCGTGCCTTATCACCTCCGCCATGTGGTTAGGGTAGTCGCTCACCTCCTTCCCCGCCAGCGGGCCGCGGTGCAGCTCCTCTCGCACCACCTTCGCTACCCTTTCCAAGAAGATTTGCATCACGCGGTGCGAGTTGAGGGAGTGCACCTCGCCCTGCAGCCCTAGCAGCTGCATGATCAGCATGCTGGGCTTGCTGCGCTGACACATGCGCCCCATCTTCTCCTCAGCGAGCGCACGCTTGTCAGCCGCAAAGTACGACTTCAAACGGGAGAAGTATGCCTCCACGTAGTGCTCTGCGTTCGGCGCGTTGTTCTGCCCCGCCAGGTCCTGCGCCTCCCTGCGTATGGGAGCCCAGTCCCCCTCAAACCACGTGGAATGAGGGGTGCCGGACACGTGCAGCGGCACCAGGACATACTTCCTCACGTCTCCCTCCACAGCATTGAGATGCTTGGTAACCAGCTTGTGGATGGCGGCCCTGGCCTCTCGTATCCAGGGATCCAGGTCGCCCACATGAAATCTGAACTTGCGCACCAGCTTCATCTCGTCGTCGGATGATGAGTCCGAGGAGAGTGCCGCGTGGGGCGGCACCGGCACGGCGTGCACCGGTAAGGGCTGGAACGAATGAGCAGGCTGCACTGCCGATGCGGGCAGGACAGCTTGCGGTGGCGGCACGGCTAGCGCAGGCGGCGAGGCTGATGTCAGCGGCGCGGGCGAAGCGAGCGCCTTCGCGGCGGCTCAAGCCGAGCTGGCGATGCTGCCGCAGCGGCGGCAAGGCGGGCCCGGGTGACGGCCTCTTGCGGTTGCTCAAACGGGGGAGGCGCTGCTGCAACGGGATGCAGCAGGGCGACCCCAGGTAAGGCAGCCGGCGATGCGACTTGGTATGGCGATGCTGCGCAGAGCTGCAGCAAGGCGGCCCCAGGTGACGCAACGGAACCGTGTGTTGCAAACTGCAGTAGCCTGGCCCCTTTGAGGGCGTCCGCCGCGCTCTGACTCGCCCTCAGGCTCGAGCCGGCGCTTTCTTGACCGTGGGGTGAGGGCTGGTGACGGCAGGTGAGATGCCGGCGTGCCAAACTCCTCACTGCTAGTGGAATCCGAGTCCTGTTGTGCAGCAGCAGCAGCAGACCGCAAGAAACGGTGACCCAAGGCAATGATGCTAGATACCAACTGCCGTGGGTTGCTCGGACCAAGCAGAAACCCCGAAGATGCGGGCGGGCGGGTGCCCCAAGGAGACTGGCTCGTGCTAGCCCCTGGATCCGCGCCTAGCCCTTGCCACGTGGATGGTGGCAATGCAGGCCCTTGAACTACTGTAGTGACGGGCTGTGGGCTCAACGGGCCCGTGGTGCACGCTGCGCTTGGCAGGACACCAAACGAAGTCAGCCGCAGTGGCGCGCTTGCGGTTGCTTCTTGTACTGCGCGGAGAGGGCTCACGCCGGAGTGGGGCACCAAGGCCAGCCGTATGCCCTGGGACTTGTCTATATGCTGCTCAGCTGTCTCACGTTCGTTGGAAATGGGCTGCCGGGGCGCCTCCTGAACCATGCCACGCTGCCCCGGCAGCTCGGTCATTGATACATCCTGGTTTGAAGCATCTGCGATACCCTCCTCTGGGCCATGCGTGCCTTGCACGGCAGGCGGCACGAAATCCAACACCTCTCCACCTTCCTGGCTCAGCGGGTTAGCATGCCACCGCACGCCCAGCAAAGCAGCAGCTGACCCACCTCTGCCTACTGATGATGGCTGCTCACGGCTTGGCGACACAGAGAGGACAGCCTCCGAATGGGCGCGCCCAGCGGCGCAGGGAGGGCAAAGTGCCGAGGCCGTGGCGTCTGAGCCACGATGAGCAGGCTGGGGAACAGCAATGCCCGACGGAGGCAGCAGGCTGACATGCGATGCTGAGGGCACGGGCCCATCCTCACAAGCAGGAGCGATTTGCAACACCTGAAGCTGGGCCGCTAGCTGCAATGCGGCGACCTCGAGGCAGCATCAGACAGGTGAGCTGACAAAGAGGCCGATGCAGATGCGGCATGCGAAGAGCCCGATTCGGCTGGGTGGGCGCTGTCCGGCGCGGCCCCTGCGAGCGGCTGGTTGAGGCAGAGGAGGCACAGCCGGCACACGT
This sequence comes from Chlamydomonas sp. KOR1, assembly GCA_036984285.1. NCBI lineage: Eukaryota > Viridiplantae > Chlorophyta > Chlorophyceae > Chlamydomonadales > Chlamydomonadaceae > Chlamydomonas > Chlamydomonas sp. KOR1. The sequence continues at coordinate 59,901 of BQMZ01000436.1, forward strand.
ATTCCTTAACCATTATGTCGGAGCCAGAGCGTCTGTAGTTAACCCCAGCGCGGGCGGATTCACGATCCTAACAGCCCCAGACGGTGCATGCAGCACGCGCTGGGCACGACGGAGCGCCGCCTGGGCGCACCAGGGCACCGAGGCTCAGACTCCACGCCGCTACTACTTGAACTCATGACGCCGCCTCCCGCGCCCGGAGGCAGAGGGGAGTTGCACATAGCCACAACACAGCCACCGTGACGTGCGCACCCACACGCAGCCCATGCGTTCGCAGTCACCATCAGGGGCAGGAGCGCCCGCCGCCCCAAACACGCCCCGAAGCCGACCTGGCGCTGACGCGCCGCATGCATGCCGCTACCCCGCTCCTCATAGTCCAAATCGTCATCGTCCATGCAGTCACCGTAGTAGTCATCCCCGCCTAGATCGCCGTCACCGGCTGACGGTTCAGCCCCGCTGGGCTCGTGGCCATCGCCGCCCAGCCACGCCTCCAGCGGATGCCCCGTGAGCCTTGCGCTTGCCGTCAGCATCGCTGCCGCTGCTGCCGCTGCTGCCGGGGCTCACAATGCTGTGAACCGACAGCGGGGCAGAGGCGTCCTGTGCGGCACGGCCGCTGGGCCGAAGGAGACGACTGCAGCGGCTTGAGGACATCCACGGGGTCGGGGATGCGATCGCGCTGCCGAGGCGCAGGCGGCGCGGCCGCAGTGGCGCGCTGCTGCTCGAGAAACGAGCACCTCTGGCTCAGCTCGGCACACCGGCAGTTTCCTCGACCTGCTGGGCGTTGGCGGTTTGCACCGCCGACAGCCCATCAAGAGGGAGAGCAGGGGCAGGCCCTGCCTGTCCAGGCGAGCGGGCCCGCCTTCCCTCGTGGCGCCTCCCGCTGCTACGGCTGTGATGGCGAGTCTGGCTGCTTTGCCTGCCGACGCGGAGGAGAGGCCGAGCGACTGGAGACCGGAGCGAGAGGAAGCACGGGAGCGGGAGCGGAGCGGGAGCTGAACGGCGGCGTAGGCTCCTGGTGGCGCCACTGATGCTGCTCCTCGGCGGCAAGGCTGGCGTCCACGGTGGCGCTGGTCGGCGCCGGGGCCCTGGTTGGCAGGCGCCGTGCCCGCCAAATGCAGCGCCGCAAGGCCGTTGCCGTAGCGGGCTGGCCCAGCCATTGCGCCCGCTCGGGCCAGGATCGCCCGGAACGCACCGTTGTCGGGATAGCCGCCTGAGGCGCCCGGCTCGCTGCCGCTGACCAGGGTCATCAGGAGCGGAGCGGCCGAACGCACCGCCATGGCGGCGCGACTCTCCTGGGCCACCCTGGTGCTGGCCATTGAAACCGGCTTGGGGCAGGCGCCGAGTCCCCAAGCGGGTAGGCGCTGCCGCCGTTGCCAGCGCCAGCACGGTCGCCCCGACGCTTGCCGCCTCCACCATCGCGGGGGCCACTAGGGCCGCCGCCTCGCTTGCTGCCCGGACCGTCGGCCTGATGGTGGCGCAGCTCCACGCCGCTGGCGCCGCCACGTCATCACCAGGGCAGGGGCCAGCGCATCGCCTTTGCCAGAGCCCTGTTGAGGCGGGCGCTCGCGCGAGGATAAGCGGCCGTTGCGTTTGAGGCGTGGGCTCGGCTCCTGCTGACCACCCTCGCGAAGCGGGGAAGCGGGCGAGTCACCCCACACGCGGGGCCCGCGAGGCGGAGGAGGGGGAAAATAAAGTTGCGTGAGGGAGACGGCCGCCTGCAAGTTGACGGGCTCGGCCTGGCCGGGCGTGGCGTCTTCGTGGGGGACCGACTGGGCGGCAGGCGCGGGAGGCAGACTGGCAGATGGTGGAGGGGCGTGCCGTGCCGGGTTGGAGGCAGGAGAGGGGAGGGAGAAAGCAGCAGGGGCGGCTGCGGCAGGCTCCGCCAGCCGGGGCGCGGCAGTCGGGAGAAGGGAGGGGCTTGGAGTGGCGGGCAAGCCGGCACCACCTGGGGAGGAAGAGGGGAGGGAAAGGGGCACGGAGAGGGTGGCGCCTGTGGCGGGGGCCGGCGCAGCTGCGCTGATGGTGATGGGAAGGGAGAAGGATGATGGCGCAGGGCCCACGTGCTGACGGGAGGCAGCAGGCTCCGAAAAGGAGGCCACCCTGGCGGCGACGGCAGCACGCGCAGGCTCGGGCCCGGCCGCGGCCGCGGGATCCGCAGCGGTAGGCGCCAGGGCTGGAGATGCTTGGGCAGCAGCGCTCCCTGCAGCAATGGGCACCAACTGGTGGGGCACCGACACTGCAGCGACGCCCACGGCACCGCGGCTAGGGCTGGGCGGCGTGGACGCGGCCGCAGTGGCGGGTACCGCAGCGATGGGCCCGGGGTGCGCTCCTCCAGAGGCGGCTGCAGCAGCGCTCTCAGCACCGTGAACGGCGAGAGGGGGCTTGGGTGCAGCGGAGACCGCCACAACGCCAGCAGCAGGCGCAGGAGAAGGTGGAGGGTGGGGGGCCTCGCCCACGGCAGCGCCAGACAGGGGCACTTGCGGCGGGCAGGCTGCAGCGCCAGCCAAGGCGTCGGAGCGGGGGCTGGCAAGCGCCGGAGTGGACGCAGGCGCCTCCCTGCTGTCGGCGGCGTGGCTGGAGGGCGCAGGGGCGGTGGCGGTGCTGCCTGAGGCGCCCGAGCCAGGGGCGGCAGGCTCCAGGGTGCGCAACTGCGCCTCACCGTCGGGGTGAAGGCCCAACAAGCCACGAGTGAGAGCCCAGGCGCGTGCGGCAGCGGAGGGGTCACCAGCGAGGCTGCCGAGGAGCTCACTGGCAGCGGCAGAACCCTCGGCAAAGGCGCGGATGAGCCGAGCGACGTGGGTAGCCAAAGCCGCGGCTGGATCCGCCACTGCAAGGGAGGGGAGGGGAAATGAGGAGGAGGAGGGAGAGGCCATCAGTGCTTGAGCTTGAGGGCGGGGGCGCTTGGCGTGGCCAGCCGCGCACGTGGCAACTGGGCGCGAAGTGCTCTAGGCACCGCGCGACTTGGCCTCTCGAAAGCAGAGCTGAATTCGCAGGATAAAATCAAATGCCGAGGTAAAGTTGAAGTTGCCGGCCACGGGGGCCTCAGCAATCGCCCGCCGCGCAGCTAGCGGCGAGAGTCGATTCCACGTTCGTTGAGCAGTTGAGCAGCATATGGTACAAGTCCTCACATGCTCATGTGAGCATGCTCAGGGAGCCGGCGCCCACCCGGCGCGCACCGAGGTTGCTACCCCGAAAGCATGGCCATCCGCGGCCCAGGCTTACTTGCACTAAGTCTTCCGGCACGTGGAACTTGCACTAGGAGATGAAGACCAATTAACGGACGAAGGCGACGCAGCTCACGCGTCCATAAGCCGCGCCATTGCCCAGTAACCGGTCAAGGGGCAGACCACTAAGGCTTTTGTCTGTTGGGAGGGTACGTGTAGCCAAAGGAAATAAGTTCCTATGGCCGTCGTGCTGTAAGCACGTTGGATGGAGTATGGGTGCCAGTTACGGCTTGAGCCCGTAGTGCGAATACGCTCCTCTCGGCGAAGCCGCCCTTGACAGCAACACCAGAATTCAACTCCACGATGCGGCCAAGCGGAGAATGGCCAATTCCCGCTAGACAGTTCCAGCCTTGCAGGTTCAGGAGCGACGCGCTGACGCTAGCGCCCAGAGCCGTGCGGCATGCACCACCAGGACCGTGAACTGGCTTTAACGAGCCCTGCCCCTTACGAGCTCAGCACTCGATTGCTCACCTCCAGTCCTTCTTGGGCACGCTGGCTATCCCATACTGGAGTACAGAGAGACAAAGCTGGGTTCTTGTTCCCCTTGACGCCGATAGCAGGGGTAACGGCGGGCCGCTGACTTGTTCAGACACAACCAAGTTGCTCTCTGGTTAAAGAGGAGTTAGGTCGCGCTTGACAGAACAGACAAAAGCAACGCTTCAGCGTTGCTCGCGGCGCTAGACAGCCGCCGAGGCAGTACGGAAGGATTGTCCCACAGGCAAATCTTCCTGCTATGAATGACAGAAGGGCATGCAAGTGGTCCAAATGCCATGCTAACACACCCAAAGCAAGCAGTCTACTCATGCGTTCAAGGCAAGACCCTCGCGCCACGTAGTGCGGTACGCTAGAGCCCTCAATTGCCGAAAGAGTAGTCCGCTGACTCAACGGTATGACAGCCAGGCAAAAGCCCATAACTCGACACATTGCAACCCGCATCCGAATGGATGCCAACACGATAAATAATACCCTTCAGTGTGCATAAACGTCGAAGTAGGTCAGCCCAATGCAACGTGACAAGAACCCATATGCCAGCTGTGCCATCCAGGGAACATCCCCTGCACAACCAACTGCACACGGCCACGGGTCTGCTGACCCGTGGGCTGGTCCACACGCACACACACGTGTCAAGACACGCACATGACCTGTTCATGATTCATACTCAACACCCACACAACTAAGCCACACGTTCATGTGCGGTTAAAACAAGGTGCTGTGACAGCAAAAAACGCAAGGCGCAAGAGACAGCCCTGACAGCTGTCACGCCCATTTGCTGGCTGAGCGAGAGCTGAGTAAAGACACGCCACTTTGTGGTGGGAGGCATGATAGCCGGATGTGGCGTGGGATTTGCTGGTATCACGAGCTTGGGCCTGACAAGCCGTGATCACGCCCAGCCGCCACTGTGACAGCTTCACGTCCCCTGGTCTGCCGTTCTCTCGCTGCCGGTGGCCCCCACGGCAGGGCTAGAAACCAGGTATAACGGTACTGCTGTCACTACGTTTCCATGGCTAGCAAGGCTGCGTTACCATATGAAACGACCCCGATGACGCCCGGGGTAAGCGGGCCCCGTTAAGCTTATTCAGTAACTAGCTTTCACCATCCCTGTAGATCCAGCTATATGTTACAGAACAGACGAGAGGCAACGCCTCAGGCGTTGCCCGAGACAGAAGTACTCAGAGCCGACGACGCACGACAGGGCAAAGATCCGCGCCCCCAGTGCTGTGCCCCAACACCACTGCACCCAGTACTCCACAAGCACCAGGCCAGCATCTGGGCGGTACCACCAATAGGCCTGACAGCTGTCACGCCCATTTGCTGGCCGCGTGCTAGCTGGGTAAAACATCACACTACCGGACGCAGCAAAGCGAAGCAACCAAGACACCATGCGCAGCGTGCATGCGTCGAAACCAGCATGACAAAAACCAAGCGTACGGCAACCGGATGAACTTTGACAAAGCAACACAACGACACAAGGCAGAGGGGCCGCCTCACATGCTCAATACCAACAGAGTCAAACTAGAAGAAGCTGGGACCTCTGGAGGTATGCAATCCAGGCGGCTACGCATGCTAGCATCGGGTGGCATCTTTGGCAGACCCTGCTGGTGGGAGGCAAACCAGGCCGCATCGTACACTCGCATCGGGTTGCACCAGACCCTGCTGGTCGCATCCAACCAGACCAACAGCAACTCGAAGGGTGACCCGCAGTACTGTCTGTGTCGCTCAGCGCATGCCTGACCGTCGTGCACGCTCAGTCAAAAACCAACCGTGTTCCAATATGCCGTCTTCTCACACCGTCCTAATGCATGCACCTAGCTGGTCAGCTCCTCAGCACCAAGGACACATGCGAAATGCCCCGCTGACCCAAGCTCCGGGGACCATGGCAGCGCCCCCAGCTCCAGGACCGAGCGGCCGCGGCAAACTAATGCACCGGATCAACAGTCCCGCTCTAGCGAATGCAAATCATGCCAACTCACGACACCGCCGAGAAGGGCAGAGGCTCTATACCCTTGTCGCGCTGCAGGCATCGAGAAGTGGCATCGGCGATAAAGGCAGAGCCACGACACCAGTGACGCCTTGCAGGCCTCCACGTCGACTGAATATCCAGATATAATAGTCCCGGCAAATCGCAATCCAATGAAGCAGAACGAAGGCTTCACAGCTCGCCATGGCGCGTGTCCAGCTCGCACTGCCTCCTCGCATATAGACCACGACGCCGCCAATTGTCGTTATGGCCTTTCAATGAAGCGTAAAGGATGCTCCACAGCAAGCGCGCCTCTACCATGCCATATCCCGACCAGTCGTGACGAAGGGGCCTTGCCACGACGGCCTCTCGTCTGTTGTGGTGGGAGGCATGATAGCCGGATGTGGCGTGGGATTTGCTGGTATCACGAGCTTGGGCCTGACAAGCCGTGATCACGCCCAGCCGCCACTGTGACAGCTTCGCGCGTCCCTGGTCTGCCGTTCTCTCGCTGCCGGTGGCCCCCACGGCAGGGCTAGAAACCAGGTATAACGGTACTGCTGTCACTACGTTTCCATGGCTAGCAAGGCTGCGTTACCATATGAAACGACCCCGATGACGCCCGGGGTAAGCGGGCCCCGTTAAGCTTATTCAGTAACTAGCTTTCACCATCCCTGTAGATCCAGCTATATGTTACAGAACAGACGAGAGGCAACGCCTCAGGCGTTGCCCGAGACAGAAGTACTCAGAGCCGACGTACGGCACGCACAGGGCAAAGATCCGCGCCCCCAGTGCTGTGCCCCAACACCACTGCACCCAGTACTCCACAAGCACCAGGCCAGCATCTGGGCGGTACCACCAATAGGCCTGACAGTGTGGCGCTGCCAAGGGGGTGCAGCGTATTCCTTGGCAAGGGGGTTTCCTAGGATATGATTAATTCTGGTGGCTTTCGTAGCTCAATATGCGTTGATACATGTAGACATGCGTTGGCTTGTGATCACGCGCTTGCAGTGTGCGCTTAGGGCGTGTTCACATGCGGTCGGATTGGGCTCAGCGGATTCGCGGCCAATCCCGTCTTCCATTCACACGCACACGTGCCAATCCGGATTAGGGTGAACGGATTCCCTTGCAACCTGACCCCTAGGCTGCCCTCCGCATCCCCATGCCTCCAATCTGAGTTGCTATGTATGCAATCTTGCATCTACGACGCCGCAGATGCGTTCCTGGCCCCTGGCCACATGTCCATGGTGGCATGCTCGGTGGCCTGTCGCATATCCCCCCCGCTGCTGAGACTTCAACCCATGGTTCGCATATTTATGGCTCATGACCCATGTTGATACGACAGCAATCGCTGTGTATCTATCACTTCCGCTCGGAAACCACTGCATACCAAGCGGTTGGACCTCGCGGTGGCCCGAGAGCCATAGCAAATTGATTCAGCTTGGAGATTGCCTTCGTATCCGTTGGTTTGATGCGGAAAGACGCCGGAAACAGGTAAACATGAGCCAATCCCGGTAGTCGGGGCGAATCGGGCGCCAATCGGGGGTCTGGGGGCCGGATTGAGGTTTCGCCCGGATTGGGGGTCGAATCCGGATTCGACCCCCCAATCCAACCCGAATCCGTCCGCATGTGAACACGCCCTTAGCACGTTAGATCTCCCGACCCGGCCTTGAGCGTAATCCAGCGATGATCGCTTGGCTCGTACGGTGTACGTCGTTTGGTGCCTCGTGATCGACCTTGACATTTCGCAACGGCACTGCTACGCGTGGAGATATGACGGGGTTGATGTACTTGTTGCAGTTGGCAGCGGTTTGGTTGATGGAGATAGGGGTAGAGAGCGGCAGGACCTGGCGGGTCATCATGGGTGGTGAGCAGGATAGTGAGCAGCATGTAACCGAAGGTTGAAGGGTACCGGGCTTCCTGTAAGGCTGCAAGCCCTGGTGTAACGTTCCTGGGTCCAGGGATAACACACAGCTTACCGTCCTACAGGCGTGAGTCATGCCTTGAATTCTTGACTCGTAACAAGCCCGGCAAGCTTGCCTGCCTTGCAGCTTTTGCCACACCACCAGCGACCGATGGACCGATTTCCCTGAGCACCACCCAACGCGACCCAATCCGACCAACGGCATGATTGTTATCGGTATGCCACAGCGCCGCACTTCACATGAGGTCATTCAATCAGTGTTGCATGGCGAGGTTTCTGCGTTTCTCCCCTCCGCCACTGCAACGAGCCAGCGACCCGATTCGCACCCGGGGCTCCAGGGCCTTCATGTCCGGAGTCAGGGCGTAGCGGTGTGCACACTTCGCATGACTGTCGACGGGCTCGCCACACACATGCCCAACAGCCCAAGATCCCCGCCCTTGCATAAGCCAGCATGAGCGTGCTGCTTGTCATACGGCCTTGGCCAGCAGGCAGGTGGCGAGACTCCCTTGGTACACCGTAGAGCGCCAAGTGGCGCCCATGCCTTCGCGGTCTTGTCCTTGTTGTTGTGAAAAGCAGCACCACCCAGCAGCCGTAAGCCACCCTGCCACCCCGCCACCCCGCTCCCTGCCCCCAGCCAGCTGTACGGCAGCAGCACGACCCAATGTCCCCACCTCAGACGTTCACACGCCTCATGACACAGCTCCTATCGCAGACGCTCTTTTACAGCCGTCGTACCGCATCGCCACATGGCCCCGTTCCTCGTGCCCCTGTACCCCGTGCCCCTGTGCCACGTGCCCCTGTCCCACGTGCGAGTCTAAGGAGCAGCGGGCTCGGCCGCGGGTACGGCGATCGAGAAGTCCCGGCCCTCGGTGTCGGACAGCGGCAGCCCCGCCTCGATGACGCTGCGGTACGGCTTGTAGTACCTGTACGGCAGGGAGCACGTGGCAGAAGATGCCGTGCATTAGCGTTGCCGAGGGTGTACGACACGCAGCACCTCCGTAGCCATGGTAAGTAGGGGGCTTCATGGCAACCAAACGCAAGGCCCCACGCGTGGGGCAACAGGGTGCCATCGAGTGTCCCGCAGCGCCTTGCCCCGCCCATCGCTCCCGCTGTACCTTCCGTGCAACAGATGCCGATCAACAGCTGCATCGCGCCACGCCTGCACACGGTGCAGTCCCACTCCCCCATCCTTCCGTGCCTTCCAGGGCAGTATTCATTGTGTTTAAGCACCCAGCTGGCGCTCCCAACCCCCAGCAGCCACCCACACCCGCACCCGCGCCGCACCCGCGCCCGCACCCACCAGGCCTTGAACGTGTCGTCCCACCACTGCCACCACAGGAGACAAAAGGGAGCAGCACGGCACGTAGCAGGCGGGGCATCACATCATGCCGCGGCCGTGCCACGGGCGGTTGGGGGAGGAGGGGTCAGGGAACGAGAGGGTTAGCATACGGACACTATTAGGTCACCTGTCGCAGGTTGGCCACTGGCGACCTCGCAGTGCAAGCGGGGGCCCGGTTTGGCGGCAGTCACGCGATTGGACAAGTTAAGGTTGACATGGGTTCAGGGCGTGGGAAAGACCTCATGGGCAATCGATGCAACCCCAACGCACGCCCCACCTCCAGGAGGTAGTTGTCCTCCAGGAACTCGAACATGTGGGGAGTCCTGCAATACATCACGACAGGAAACACGTACAAAGACGCCAGCAAGTACGGTAGATGGCGGTTGCCATCATCCAGGTGGTCCTTTGTGACAACCGCTTTCGTCCCATGCATGCAGTAATCTGTGCTGGAGCGCACAGGAACCGTACGGCGGGAACCAGGACAAAACTCCATGCTGCGCACAGCTGCTCACTGCTATGCTGACGTTGGCGCGAAAGCAACTTCCGAAGCTACTGAAACCCACAATACGTGTTGCATCGCAGTGCGTGCGGCCACAGCGGCTGAGCAATCCATGCGGCAACAGCAACAGCGCCGTGCGGAGTGTGGACACGTGGTGTACGACACACGTGGTAACGAACCTGGCGGGTATGACGATAAAGTCGTTGGCGCCGTACTCCGCAACCACCTCCTTGCCGCTGTGGGGGTCCTGGGGAGGGGCAGGGAAGTGCAGGAGCAGGGAGCAACGAGCTGGGTGCGGTGCGGGTGGGTGAGGACGACAACAAAACGGAAAACCCTGATGCCAATCGTTGAGGCGGCGTTGCAAGTAAAGCAGGGAGCGGGGGCCGTGGGCAGGATGAGGGTCCGGCGTCGTGTTGGCTCCCAGCTAACTGCAGGCTGTGATCCACGCGCATGCGCCACCCTTCCTTGCACCCCCGCTCGGAGTCACATTCACAACTCGCCGTACGGCCTGTACGGCATTGTACGACTCACAATCATGCGCAGGCGCGTACGGCCGGCCAGCACCACGTCGTACTGGTTGCAGTCGTGCAGGTCGCCGCTGCGCCGGTAGCCGGCCTGCATGGGGGCAGACGTGTATGGGGGCACATGCACGTAGCACAACTGATACACAGGTGGGGGCATACGTGGGGACACCGGCGCATCGGGTCACGTGGCAGCGCGAAGGACTGAACGACGTGAGGCGAGAGTACTTCCTGAGAATGCGGGGGCAAAGGGACAGAGCCCAAGGCGTTGAATCCGTGCAAGACGTGCGAGGGAGGCGAAGTAAGGACCCGTGGGCGACGGTGCCATGGGGTGCGGGGCCGTGGAGGTCCAGCAACGGACTGGCACCTTCCACCTCGCCGCTTGTGCACCAACAACCTCTTCACATATCGGCATGCCCTTTGACCTGCCAAGGAACACCAGGTGGGCATCTGTGTACTGCCAGCTCCTGCGGTGCCTCTGAAGGTCTTCTCGCAACGCCTTCCCAGGGGAGGCCCATTTCCGGTGCACCTTAATCTAGCCCTGGTGCCCACCTTGGTGAAATACATGTTGACGTACACGCCCTCGCCGAGCTGCATAGAGGAGTAACAAACGAGGCTTGCGGATTTGGCAGCAGACGGTTGACAGGAATGCAGTGTGATCACGTGATGAGGCCGAGACGACGTAAGTCCAGGGGTTACAGAGTTTGTGCATGCTGCAAACACACCGGTAGCTGTCCAGCCTCTTCGCACTGTGAGCCCCAACCTGCCCAACACTGTTCGAGCCAACGTAGCCAGTGTACATTGTTGCTGGTGCTGCCTCCTCGCCGCATTTTCCTCAGCCCCTCAGCTGGACCCCAGAGCACTTCCTGGCTCCTGCAGTAATGTCGCAGACGCGAGGCTCAGGCACACCTCACATATGCCGCACGCCTTACCTTGAACTTGTAGATTGCTCCCCGGCCGTCTCGGTATGTCACCACTTCGCCATCGCTCTTCCCCGACATATCCATGGACGCTCCGGGCGCCTCGTGGACGCTTGGCCATTCTAGAACTTCCCGAGAACCAGCTAAAGATTTTAAGCGCGAGATAGCTTCCAAGGCCGCCTTGGGCAGCGAGGCCAGGTCTGCAGCGGTCGAGGATGTTGCAGCTAACGACGCCGAGGCACTCGACGTCGCCGAATCGGTGGGCCTCTTCTGACGTGCGCGCCATATCTCAACCGCTCTCCACCCAAGTAAACATGCTAATGCTCCATGCTCAAGAATGAGCCACCACGGCCAACGAGCCCTGGTGGAGTTTGACGAACTCATGCTCTTGTGAATACTACACTGATATGAGTGTTGCTAAATTCAGATGATTGCAAGGTTCCAGCTTCCAGGAACAGCCAAGTGACTGGGGCAATCAGTTCCTTCCCGCCTTTCAGCCCCGAGACACCTCCCGCCACCATCACCGGATGGAACACCTTCCCGAACCCCTGCCGATCCGCCCCGCTGCACCTGTACCTCTGTCCTACCCCAATGAGGGCCAGGGACACGGCCAGGACCCAAGGTGCCCAGCTTGCCACTGTCCCTCACGCTGCTCCACGGTTCTTTGCCTGCGCCTGGCCCATGCAACCACAGGCTAAAGCAGGGCCCTGCAGCCTTTTAGGAAGCATGCAATTGCAGGCGTTGTCTGACCTGGCGCAAGCCCGGCACCAGGGAAGCCCACACCCGCACAGCAGGCATGCATGCCTGCGCATGCTCATGCACATGCAACCGTGAAGTGCGGCACCGGTCTGCGGCGGGCCACGACTGCAAGGCAATGGTGCAATCAAGCGGCGCAACTGAAGCAGGTGAGCGGAAGCCGTGCAGCGTCGGTAGTGGCAGCGGCAGCAGGCTCGGCCTCCCCTAAGCACAGTACCGGTGGAGCATTCGACGGGAGCCTGTGGGACAAGCGGTAGCGGATGGAGTGACCTGGAGTGACCGCGAAGGGACGACCCAGCGGATACGGGTAAGAGCTTCAGGGCGGAAGCAGATGTCAAAGACCTCGGACTGCAATGGACGCCACCTCGATGGTCACTGCCTTGAGTCCAAACGGCTGGGTGCATCCAGGGCGCTTCGGGATGGCTTGGCCGACCCGCTGCCACGTGCCTCGTGGTACCTGACCACTATCGCTGCTGGACCAACCTGAAGCGTTTGGGTAGCTTGCACAATAATATGAGTACGCACGGACATTGACTTCACTTTTGGCTGCCCCAGGCCTGCCGAGGCTGCCCAACCGTGATGGCCACCTCAGTGCTCGCCCACGGGTCACTGCTGCGGGTCTCCACTCCAACCATGCGTCCTTGCACCAACGTGACCAAGAAGGATGGTATGTTAGTGGGTTGGGTTTCTGTTGCATTAGTCCACGTATGCGTCAATGCGCGCGTAGGATATGCGTCGGAAACCCTTCGTTTTCGTCCGGCCGACCACTCACATCCCATACTTTTGCATGAGAGCTATTGCAAAAACTGTCATATTGAAAGCCGACCGGAAGGCTAGCCGGGCGTTCTGATAAGGTGGCGTTGACCTTTCCACGCAAGCCTACGGCGTGCAAACCCCAGTCTGAACGCTGGCACACAGCCACGCTCAGTGGTTCATAGCCATCGAGGTGTAGATAGCTACTGTCTGCACTCCCAGAACCCAGGAAAAATGTCTGCAGTTGCTGTCTCGGCTTCGTCTGGCCGTCTTTGCTCAGTCCGCTCGAGGCACGCGCAGTGCGGCCGCTTTACAAGGCATTCCGTCGTTCCTTCCGCTCGGATCCTGTCTTCAAGCCCCGCTGGCTCGGCAGCCGGCAGGAACCTCCGGCCGGTTGCCCGGTCAGCGAGCGCTGTCCTCTCCTCTGGGTTGCAAAGCCGCAACGAGAGCCCATGTGAAGACTTCATGGTCAACATCCGCAACACGACCATGCTGACGGGCTCGCTCGGCCAGCCGCTCTCAAAGGAGGAGCAGCGCTCACTGCTGAAGTGCCTCGACAGCGCGCGTTTGGGCGTGGACAGCTGCCTCGTTGACGGCCTTACCGGCTTGTATGACCATCTGATGGCTTACATCGAGGAAGTCAGCGCAACGCAGGAGGACGACCTGGAGCTGGTGCGTGCGATGACTTGGGGAATAGTTTCTGGTGCTCGCGTTGTTTGGTCAGCACGCGGGCTGCAACGCAAACCCACAAAGCATGTGAAACCCGTATGGCACTGCATGCCCTGCGGCACGACAGTGGGAGGGCTGCACCGTTCTGGTTCACCCACAAGCGCGGTTCCACTTGGAGTACCCCTCCAATCTCCTGCCTACATTTCTCACGCCAGTCTTGCAGTTTAGCGAACTGATAGCGACCTCCCATTCACCTTGCTCCTGCTTGCCCTCCATGCCCCAGGTCGAGGGCGCCATGCTGCTGCTGGAGCAGCTCAGCATTGAGCTGGGCATCATGGACGACAAGGGTGAGGGCAGGGGTTTAGGCTGTAGGACCACAGACGAAGCCTGCAGATCGCCGAGATCGATGAGGGTGGGGGGCAAGGTAACGTATGAGGGCGGGTAGGAAAGGCAGCAGGATGATGGCGTTTGGCACTGGGATGCAAGATGCACGTGTCACCGGGCGTCATGTCGACGCGGGTTACGGCCGGACAGCACGGATTAGCCCCTCACATATCAACAGCACAAAAGCGGAGTAGCTAGGGCTCCGGGCTGCTTCGCCAAAATAACAAGGCCCCGCCGCACCCTTTCCCCCGTCACGCAGTCTTGCGGCCGCGCCCCGGCTCTGCCCCGCCGTCGCCCGACGCCCCGCGGCCCCCCCTGCCCGGCTTCACGGGGAGGTGGCAGATGCTTGCCACCACTGGGGGCGGCTGGCCCACGCGCCTGCAGTACGTGCCGGTGCTGGAGCTGCTGGAGGTGTCGCAGGTGGGGCTTGAGAGGATAGTCGTGTCGCAGGTGGGGCATGAGCAGCTGGTACCATATCATATGTTTGCACTGCTTGTCGTATGCGGCATGGCGTGTGGGGCATGTGGCTTTGTGCCTGGGCTGGTGGGGACGCTTCTGAAGGTGTCGCTGGTGGGGCTCCAGAGAATATAGCCGTCCTGGATGCTAGGGACCTGTGGATGGGTAGGGCCTCGAGAAGAGGGCAGGCGGGGAAATCTCCCGGGTTGAGTAAAGCAAAGGAGGGTGGACTGCCGGCAGGAGGCAGGGTCCATTAGGATGCGAAAGGGAGGGGCTGCAGACTGCCCATCTTTGTGCTAGGCCTGCATTGTCCAGCTCGGCCAAATCTGCGCGCGAAGGTCCCTCGTGCCGCACGTCCATGCTCCCGTCCGCGCAGTGCGGCCAGCGCTTCACGCTGGAGAGCAAGAACGGCCCGCTGTACACGCTGGCACGTGGCGACATGGCGTGGGGAGGCGGCCCCGGGCCCTACCCCTGGAGCACCAGCAGCGGCGGCGGGCGCGGCAGCGGCAGCAGCCGAGTGAGCCTCAGCACCGTGGTGGCGCCCAACTACGTGCGATACCACGTGAGTACGTTGTGGCAATGATGTTGTTCCTTGTGCGACAGTTGTGGGGCGCCTGGCGAGCGAAGCCGGTGGGATCGCTGCTAGCGGCTGTGCGGCGGCTAGGCGTGCACGCGTCTGTTGTGCACCGGGTGTGAGGACTTTTGCACTCCAGCGTTCACTTATCAACATACAAAGCAATTAAGCATAATGTAAATAGCGAAAGTAGGTGAACCTTCTCCACACACCTCTGCACCTGCAGGTCAGCGAGTTTCGTGTGGAGCTGTTCGGCCGCACGTTCGGGCCGCTGCCCGCTCCCTCCCCCGACAACGACCTGCTGGTCTTTGCGCTGGGCCGCTCCATCGCCATCGCGCGGTCCACGGCAGGCGCCATCACGCTCATGGGCCGCCCAGCCTAGAGTCGTAGGCCCACACAGGCCACCAAGGCCCCCAATGCGCCCAATGCCCCCAATGCCGTGCCCAGGGCCCTCTCGCCGGCGAAGGCCTGTTGGCCCTCCCGGTCTTTGCGCTCGTGCACGCGCCGTTCCGGGGGGGCAACGGACCATCGGCATGGTATGGGGCACGACAGACGTTATCACGCTTATGGGGCGCCCCGCCTAGAGATGTAGGCGGCACCCCACGTTGGCAACAAGCTTACTGGTTGGTGCCGCGCGGCAGTGTGCAGCAGGCGGCGGCGAGTGTAGCGCGCTCCGCGTCAAACGAGGAGCGGGGGTATGGGCATGCGGCGGAAGACCGGGCGGTATGATTGTTCTGCTCGCACCTAGCAAGGATGCCAACCTGACAGGGACGGTGCCTTGTCCGTTGCAAGTTTATGGTATCCAAGGGCGGTTATATTTGTCAGTCCTTTGCGTTAGGCAAGGTTGTGCGATTGCTGGGTGTCAGGCCGGAGCTGGAAGGGCATATTTGGGAGGGAGGGATATGGGCTGAGTAAGACGGGATTTGCAAGGACAGTGCCTTTGAGTGGATGGGTTAGCAGGATGGGAGTGACGTCCGTTTGCGTGGTGTGGCCCAAGGAATGGCGCGCCCTGGCGCGGTTATGCATCACGTTCTTTGGTCATTTTGTGGCGTGGGGTAGCGGCGTGCTGTTACTGGGGTTGCGAGGCGGCCCGCCGTACAGGTGTTTGCGGCTGCTGTTGTTAACACGCTCTCACGGTCGTGGCTGTGGACACGGCGTGTGCGTGTTCGTGCTACAGCCTGGATCAATGCAAGGATTTACCGATCGAAGAATGCGAGGCATGCAGGTCTGGGGCTCTGCACCGCAGCCTGCAACCGTTTTGTTCATTGTTGCTCGGCAAGGCAACTGCTTTGAACTGGTTTGTTGGTGCGGGCGGTCAGTGGCTTTCCGAAACCCCGTCGGCTCGGCTAAGCCCGTATCAGCGCCTGGGCCGATGCACGTAGCCGCTCGCACGGATAAATTGCATTGTGGCAAGCGCGGCGTTGTGCCCGAAGCTTTTGGCTTCTGGGCAGCTGCCGTGTCCCTTGTCGATTGGCCCAGTCGACGCCTTTTGTGATGGCGTCACAGGTGTGTCGTAAATCCAGGGACTACCTGCTTTCATTGCAAGAAGTCCCTTGTACAAAGGCAGTGCTGTACTTTTTGCTTATGGACAATGATCTTCGCTGGCGTCGGTGGAGTAGTGTGCGGGGTGCTAGCAAAGCGGCAACGGCCTCCGTTCCCTTTGGACCCCACAATCGGACGTGTGTATTAGTAGCTTTTGCGCGCACGGTAGGGCTCATGTGTACTGGATGATCCTGGTGTACCAATATAGCAATGCGCGTAGCTGATGCCACACGCGACACACGCCTGGTCGCACATCATATATGGCAGCCCTAAGCCTGGTATGCCCTAGGTGGACCGGGGGCGAGGGCCACGTGGTGCGGTGGCGCTTTTCTTTGTGCGGACGCTATGGTGCTTATAGGCAACGAGAGATGAGAGTATGTACGCTGTTGCGAGACGGTGGGCGCCGCAACAGTTTGGTGGTAGTACCAATTACCCTTCATGGCATGGGGATGACGTTGTGGTGTTGGACCTGATGTGGGAGAGAAGGGTGTTGCTGCATCCATGCGGTGTGCGTAGATGATGGCTCTTGGCTGCAGTGCGGCCAACGTCCCTCCGAGCGTATGAATCGAAGTGAAGGTCCACGCCTGTTGAGGAGGTTACAAGGTGCTCACGCGCGACACGGTGCGGGAGCAAGCATGGGGCATGTGCACACCAATGCACATAAATTGGACGTGGAAGCTCAGGGGCATGTAACTGATACAAGGAATTATGAAGGACTTGTGTGCGCTTTGGTTGCCTTAAGGTGTAGTCTGTTCCCAAGGCAAGCATCGAATAAAGTGCCAGGTGCACACCAGCAAACACCAGCTAGCCTTGCCCGCCATTACCAGCCGCGACTGCGCGTGCCGCTGTCACACGCCGACACTGTCAGTCGCAACAGCCAAAGTCATGCCGCCAGGGTTCGCCTCTCCGCAAGTGCAACGCCCTGTGTACAGCCGTTGGCTCAGTGGTTGCTAAACAGATCACCGTAGCACGATTGTGTTGTAACCCTGCAATCGTTATGACGCAGCGCCTTCAGCATCCAAGTGCAGCAGTCTGCCGCAACCGTACCTTCCATGCAGAAATCCCATGCCCTCGGTCAAGGGGCAAACGCCCGAGGCCGTTGCCCGCGGCACCAAACAAAGAACTTCAACCTCAAAGCTCCTGCGATCAAATGCAGACGTGCAACACTTGCAAGCCGACACGGCCTAACCACTAGCCTTTGTGGCCTAACCGTGACCACGCGTGCAGTTGATTGCTTACCGTATGACAAGTCCACCGCTGGACAAAGGGCCAAGCGTTTCCCCCGTCTGCGAGCCCACGCGTGTTTCAACCTCACAACGGTACCGTCGTGCTTTCAACAACCCCTGCAACGCCAAATCACGTACACGCACGCGCCCACCGGCATGCTTGAATCAAAGGCCACCCTCTCTCACTGGTGGCCACAACGTAGAATGACGCCCTGATTTAACGCCTTTGCTACCTGCTGCATATGCTGCGCATCCCGCCTGTCTGTCATCCACGCACTGGCTCTCAAGCCATCACGCCGCCGCTTGCCGCTGCCTCGTGCGCACGGCAACCACCACAGCAGGTCACCGCGGCAGGAAGCAAGGAGCCGCACACCGCGACGTGAGGCATACGACACAGGCGTCCAGTTCCGTATGCTTTCATGTCCCTGCAACCGCATCGCTATATAGTTGTTAACGGTGTCCACACCCAGCTGCCTACGGCCACCCTCGGCAGCGTGGCGCAAACAGCCTGCGGGAAGGGACCAGCTTGGCTCGCCACATGGCGCACGCCACACACCGGTGCCGGTGCCATCGCGCCACGGGCTGTCCACGCGTGCCGGAACGGGTTGGGCATGGGGCCGCAGCACGAGAGGTTACGTAGTCGCAACGCAAGGCATGGCATCGCCGTTCAGCTGCATGTGACAGCAGCGCAGTGCCTCATACAGCACTGACGAGCGCCATACCCTACCGTACCGTACTTTCTCACTCCTGCACCCAGCCCGCCGTCCACTTACCCGCTAACATGGGTCGTCAAAGGGCTCCCCTGTGTCTAACGCCCGGCAGTAGTGGTACCGGGGCCTCTCATCATCCTCGCTGCGCCCCCTGTCTGAGTGCGGCGGCATGCTCCTGTAGGGGTCGCCCCAGCGGTCCTCCCGGTCATCGCCCCAGTCATCGCTGTCGTCCCGGTACCCGCCGTCCGAGCCCCAGCTTGCATCCGAGCCCCCCTCCCCGTCTCCGTCCCCGTCCGAGCCCTCGTCCCCCTCCGAGCCCGAGCCTCCATCAGTGCTCCAGCAATCATATTCGTCCTCCCACTCGCTGCGCCTCCTCTTGGTGCGGGTGCCCGAAGCTGCCGCCTGGGAGCTCCCCACAGGGCACTCCGGGTCTGGCTCTGCGTGGGGGCAGGGGCAATCAGGGTGCAGGGCACAGGCATTGAGAGATTTTCGGGCAGGCGCAAGACGCCATGCTGGGTTCGGACAGTCAGGTATTTGCAGCTGCTCTTGCTGAACAGAAACGGCCCTGAAGAAGCTGGTGTGGCCTGGCATGGAGTACGGTACCGGTATGCTAGCTGGCATGCTACCTTCCTGACAAAGGCCAAGCCTCCCTGCCAACCGCTGTACAGCGCTAGATGCACATGGCGTGCTCCTCACCCACCATACAGCTACCAATTCACAAGCAGCTACAACACGAGGTACCCACCCATCGACATGACGCCCAACCCTCGTGCATGCACACACACCCACAGGCATGCTTGTGACTGTTTTGGGCTTCCATTGCCTGGGTCCCGCACCGCATCCGCAACACCCACCAACATGCAAAGATGGCATGCTGCCCCGAGTCAAGCCACTGGCAACCCTAGACAACTTCACCCGTTCATTGCCCGCCCCGCCCGTTCCCAGCCCGGGCCTTGCCTTTCTCAAGCTCCTGCAGCAGCGCCAGCACGTCCGGGTTGCGCTTTGCCGCATCCTTGGCACATACCAGCCCCTGCGCGCTGCCCGCCCGAGCTCCGTGCTCAACCATCCACCGCAGTGCCGGCAGCTGGCAGCCCATCTGCACCGCCTTGGCAACGGTGTCAAGCCGGCCACACGGCACGTGCAGCCGGGCCAGCACCGTCAGCGTACCCAGGTCGCCGTTCTTGGCGGCATACGCGTACGGGCGGCTGCTATCCTGGCAGGCCGGGTACGTCGTCACCAGCCACTCCACCACTTCCTCGCAGCCGCCCTTGACGGCCTCCTTCAGCGTAACCCCGTCCGGAGCACACCCCAGCTTCCCGTGCAGGTACAGGACCAGGGCCAGGTCCCCGTACCTTGCCGCTGTGTCCAGCAGGTCCTTGGCACCCCCCCAGCCCCTCTGAAAGGTGAGCAGCCCGCCCTTCACCACCACCCGCACAGCCTCCAACAGGTCCTGGCTCGCCGTCCCGGATCCCGCCTCCTTGGCCCAGTCGCGAATCATCGCGCCCAGCCTCCATGCCTCAGGCACCCTCACGCGCGCCTTCCTCGCCAGCCACCCAACCATCTCCAAGTCGAGCCCCTTCCCGCCGCCGCTGCTTGCACCTTCCTCTTGGCTTGCGGCTGCCGTATACGCAGTGTCCGTGAACACAGCGCCTGCCTTCCAGAGGTACTTCGCCATTGGTACGCTCCCCGAGGCTGCAGCGGCGTCCCCGAACCGCCGCGCCATGCTCTCTGGCACCTTGTCCTGGCCCCAGACCGACAGCAGATGGCGCACCGTCTCCACCTGCCCCGCCTTGGCGGCAGCCAGCGCCAGGCGAAGCACCACGCTGTCATCTTCAGGCCGCCGTATGGGCAAACAGCCTTGCCAATGACTCCGTGTAGCTGTTGTACCCGAAGCTGGTCCTTGGTGGCGCCTTGAGGTGATGACATCCATGCCCATGGCAGTGACCACTATTTTTCCTATGCCCACGGCAGCAGCTGCCGCCCCGGCCGGGCCCTGGGCAGCCGCAGCCCCTCCGCCAGGGCCCTCGGCAGCAGCTGCCGCCCCAGCCAGGCCCTGGACAGCAGCAGCCCCTCCGCCGGGGCCCTGGGCAGCAGCAGGCCCTCCGCCGGGGCCCTGGGCAGCAGCAGGCCCTCCGCCGGGGCCCTTAGCAGCAGGCGCCTCCAATCTGCCTGTGGCTTTGGCAGCAGGCGCCATCCCGCCTGCGCCCTGGGCAGCAGGCGCCTCCACTCCACCTGCGGCCTTGGCAGCCGCGGCCATCCCACCTGCGCCCTTGGCAGCAGGAGCCACACCGCCTGGGCCCTTGGCAGCTGCCGCCCCGGCCGGGCACTGGGCAGCAGCAGCCCCTCCGCCGGGGCCCTTGGCAGCTGCCGCCATCCCACCTTCCACTCCCACTCCTGGGCCCTTAGCGGCGGGCGCCGCTCCGCTCCTGCCCGTGGTACCAGGTGCCACTCCGCCCGGGCCCTTGGCCGCAAGGGCCATGGCTCTTCGCGCCCTGTGGTTGGACGCCATTCCTTGCGGGCCGAAGGCAGCAAGCGCGACCCCGGTTGTGACCTTGTAGCTGGAGACTATCTTGCTGCTGGTGCCACTTGCAGGAGGCGCCACAGCGCTCGGGCTCTTGGTGGCACATGGTCCCTCGCCCAGGCCCCTGCCAGCTGCCACCCCTATGCCTGGGCCCCTAGTACCGGACACCCCAAAGACCGCAGTTCCGCGTGCTGCCCCGGCCCCCAGACCCCAGGGTGGGGCTGTTGGCTGCTGCTTGGACGTGCAGCTGGGAGGCGCCGGCGGCTTGGGTGCGGACGTGCTGCGGAACATTGACGTGCTGCCTCGGCGGGGTGGTGGAGGGTTGCTGCCGTAAAACTGCGTAACGGCTGCAGGGGTTGGGCGGGGCCGCACCGGCTGTGGTTGCGGCTGCGGCTGGGGATTGGTGTGGTGCTGGCTTGCGTGCATGGCGTCAGCGTCTGCCGGCACCCGGTCTTCTGCCTCCTCCGTGTCCCGGTCCGCCTGCCGCAGCGGAGGAGCCCCGCGCTGCTCCAGCCACTGCAGTTTTGCCACCCCGTCCTGGCCCTTCGCCGCAGCCTCCATCAGCGGGTACCACTTCTTGTCGCCGCTGCTCCCTCTTGCCGGCAGCTCGCACCCCGCCTCGTCCACCAGCCACTGCGCCACGGCCAGGCCGGCGTGCTGCAGCGCGCTCAGCAGCACCACGCTCTCATTCATGCAGCAGCGCTCGTCCCGCAGCCACCGCAGCCGGTCCACGTCCTCGGTGCGCGCGGCTGCTGCAGCGGTGCTAGGAGCTGTGTAGCACCCGTTGCCATCACTCTCTTCCAGAATCCAGTGCATCTTGGCCACGGCGTCAGGCGTGGCTGACTCAGCCGCCGCGTCCAACACCCACTGACTCAGGTAGGGACTGTCGTCATAGGAGCTGCTGTAGCTGTCCTCGCTCTCACTGCTGCTGTCGGTGCTGCTGTTGCTGTTGTCATGCCCACCCTTGAGGATCTCCCATACCGCCTGCAGCCCCTGCAGGTCCCAGCACTTTGCAGCTTCCTCAAGTACAGCCTGCCGGCACACCAGGCCCGGGCAGTCGCGCAGAAGGACGGCCAGTAACTGCGGACAGGCCGCCCTGACCGCTGCCACCCCAGGGTCAGGAAACGTGGCGACGTCATCGTCTTCATCGATGTAAGCATCTTCGACTTCATCGGTGTACGAATCGGACAAGCGGCGCCTCTGCAGCACCTCGGGGAAGATGCTGGGTTTCAGCAGTGCCAACGCAAACTGCATGTTGACCGCGCTCCCACTGGCGGCCGCTGCGCAGAGCAGCTGCGTCCTCTGCGCAAAGTGCAGTTTACGCATTTGCTGCAGCCCTTCCGCCTTAGCTGCATGGATTTGTGCGGCCAGAAGCGGCTCGGCCAAGAACGAAGGCTGGGGCGCGGCGCTGTGCATTGCTGGGGCTGCCTTGCACAAGGGGCGTTACTGTGCCATTGAGGACCCAGCTGGGGTGCAGCTGAAGGTTGTTGGCACAGCTGCCGTCACCAGTCTCGGAAAGTCTCCTCCCGCGTGTCGAACATTTAGGCAGCTTTTAGGAGACCGTCTACCCTTGCGGAAGGGGGTTCACGGGGACAAGCTGGTCAGCAGCAGAAGCGAGAAAGCGGCAACAGGGGTAGGGCAAATCTCATGTCGTTATGCATCGTATAGTAACAGTTTGTGAATTCATGGCACGAAGGGAGCACGCGGAATGTGCATTCCGGCAAAGAACGACTTGCGATTCGCGCACTGATTTGTGCTGACACCAGCTTTGCTTGGCTGCATGACAAGCGCTCGCAGTGCAAAATATAGGCATTAGAACGAAGCCGTCCGCTAACCTTCGCAGGTCTTGTGCTTCTAATTCACTGTCAACATATGGTGACAGCTGGTAAGCTCAAGTAAAGCATACAGATTTGAAACTCGGACCGTATAACTGATTTTGTATGTGTCAACAAGTTGCGAAGCTGTGCGAAGCCCGAAGGCCCACCCACCCACCCGCCGTCGCGCCGTACTGTGCGCTCCGCATGTGCACCTAGGCGCACCTAGGCGCCGTGCAGTACGCCTTGCCATTTGTTCAGTAGTTAGGCAGCCCTCTCCTGAGTGCCTAGCCAGGTCCGTAAAGCAACTGAACACTAGGGCTTAGCTGGGCATACGTAGGGAACATCCCCGCCGAGCTTCCAGCTTGAGATGCATGTGGGCATCGGAGGCGTTGTGAAAAAAACCCACGGCATGAACGGCTGCGTGTATAAGGCCGTGTACGAACAAAGTCCCCCCTTAAGCACCTGCAGGTTACAAGAGCGACATGCACCGCAGCAGACTGTTAGTGCCTGTGCCTTTCCAACGAACTGCAGCCGACCCCACCCGCCTTGTACACACGTGGTTTGCTCGAGTGTTCGCTCGCAAAAACATGACGCGCTTGTATGTCCAGAGCACAATGCCAACCGCCAACCTCCTTCCCAGTCAACGACATTGTCCTGGATCTCGGGATGCCGACCATTAAACATCCGGCTGAGGTGCAAACTCGTCGCCCGTACCCTCAGCAGTTGCGTCACCCTCTCAGCTCCCACGCGCCCGTCCAAGCCAGCGCATGGCGCAACGGGTACAAAGGGCTCTTGCACCGCCTCTTGCCAAAAACCTCGTCACACATACCCGAATCAATTCAAGACAACTGCCGGTCCGTTGCAGCAGATCCCGCGTGTGCGTCAACCCCCAACTCCGCCCAGTTCATGACAGCATGAATCACAGCAGCCAAGTCAGTGGTCTAAGCCCTTGTCGAGGCAGCGCGCCCGCCCCTCCCTGCATATTCTGTTCAGTAACATACATGCAGCAGACAGCCGAGCGCCTGGCTGCCCCCGTGCCTGATCCTCACAGACGCTTCAGGTCACCGCACGTGCTGCCGTTGCGGCATCACGTGAGCTAGCCGTCCAAGCAAGCGCGTGGGCATCGGGCTGCGCCAGTCCGCGGCGCGCGCGGTCCCAACCGTGCGCCACGTATGTCCCTGTTCGCCTAGCCCAGCTGGTTAGCGTTGGGCTGTGCCAGGCGGCGCGGCGAGGCCAGGTACTCCTTGATGCCCGGGAGGCCGGCAATGTGCTCGTGGAAGGAAACAAGCTCCGGGTACTGCGGAGTGCAGGGGAAGGATGGATCCGAATGGTAAAACGAAGTTAGCCGCTAGGAAGGTGTTGGGCACCTGGCGCCGTACAGTGTTGCTCAGGCAGGCGATGTGGTCATGACAAACTTACACTACCTCTGAGCGGTGTGGGGAAGGGACCAGCGAATAACTTACACAGTAAGGAAGGAGAAGTAAATGCTGAACACGCTGTTCGCATGTTGGGCAAGATCTATGTGGAATCACGGATACTCCTTGTGGTCAGTCAAACGGACACCGGTACCCGACTCCTAGTAGTGCCTGTTACGGGCGTGCACAGGCAAACGGTCCATTACTAATTAGAAGCTCAACTCTATGCCCGGGGATAACAAGCAGTCCAATGCACTCACCGTCTCCTTGATCTGCTCCCCGTAGATGCGCATGTGCAGGTCCACGATGTCCCACAGGCACAGGTCGGCGATGGTCAGCCCCTCGCCCACCACATGCTTGCCGCCGTTCTTGGACAGGAAGTTGACCAGGTACTGCACGTGCGCGCCGCCTGCAGCATACAGTTCCAGCGTGCAAAGGGTTTATAAAACCGTCGTCGCCCTAACATGTTCACGGGCGTCCGCTTGTACACGCAAGCTGTTCACACAGAAGACTGGCCAGGCGCACAACTTGTGCGCCAGGCACTGTGTGCGGCACATGTACCGTGCCGTGCAAACCCCCTGGCTCTGGTCCTGGTGCTTCATGAGCACCTCAATAGCTCCCCTCGCGGCCTTCTTGTCCGTGCTTGCCCCCGGCCTCGAGGTCCTTTAGTCTTAACCCCACTGCGCACGTTGCCCCTATATGACTCCCGCCCCGCTGCTCCCCCAGCCTGCTCCCGCCGCTCACGCTGCGGCCCCACAGCTCCACGGCTTGGTGCCTCGCCACGCCAAGCACCCCAGCCACTGGCTTCCTGCCCGCACCCCATGAAACCCGTCTCAAGGTAAGGCCACACAGACGCGCACCCACGCCCTTGCCACACCGCCTCCTCCTCCTGCTGCTGCTCCACAGCACACCCTCACCGTTGCGCCCTTCCGTGGTGGACCTGTCGAAGTAGGTGGACCAGTAGGTGCCCTTGGCCGCCTCCTCCTGCATGGGATGAGGGAGGCGGGGGATGTGGGTAAGCGAGGATGGAAGCGCACGGGAGTAACAGTAACGCTGTGTGATTATATTGCATGGACGCTGTCGCCTGGTGGACCAACAGATGCCCTCGGCAGCCTCCTCCTGCACGCAGTGGGCGCGAGGGTTTCTTTGCAACACGTGGGAACTAAGGCCGCGGGTGCCATGTTAGCCGCCGTGCGTGCACAAAGGAGGCAGCTATCGGTGCGCTGCCACGCCTGTCGGCACGGTGCGAGAGGTCCGTGCTGCCCTCCCTGCCACGTGCCTTGCCGCATCTGCATCCCTGCCCCTTGGGACCTAAAGAGTCTTCAGAGTCGAGGGCCTCGCGCAAGCAGCGACCTTACTATGACGTGTGGGCCGAGTATGGATGTGCTGCTGTGTGAAGCACTAAGGCCGCTGTGTGAAACCAGGGTGTATGGCCATTATTGGCAATGAGCCTAAGGGCGATCCTAGCCCACATAATGATCCTGGCCCCATGATGAGCGCACGATCCCCTGCTGCACCTACCAGCTTGTCGTTGTAGATCAGGTTGACGTACTTGACACGTAGGGATTCAACACTGTGTGGGGCACAGGGCAGGGGCCACTGCTTTTCGCTGCTGCTTTGGGGACGGAGCGCAGATCAGGGCACAACTCTGCCAGCAGCAAGTGCAAGAGCAAGGGACGCGCAGGGCTGTGGATGGCAGCTCAGACCACTGCTTTGATGGACATCTGATGAATGTGAGATGCTTGGGTCGAGCGTGGTGTAGTTGTAAGGGAGAGGCGCAGAGCACATCGCTGCTGTGCTGTTACACCGGGCCAGGGGAGACGGGGGCCTGAAGGGGGCTGTTGCTTACCCCTCCATAATCATGTCGACGGTCACCATCTCCTTCTCGTCCTTGCCGCCCATCTTGTACTTGCGGCCCAGATACCTACGCAATAAAAAGGCGGGCCGTGTTGCTCAGCTCCAGCCGCCTGCACCGTCCGGCATGTGACCTGGACCAGCGGGCTGTACCATGGGTGGTTCGTCAGGGGAGGCGTTTCATTGCCATGTGGCTCATACCTGATGATCGAATTGGATTGCACGATATCAAGGTCGCCATCGACCAGCCTGCGCGACACAATTGGCGTTTCGTCATGCCGCGCTGTCGCGTGACGCGCACCCTCAGGGAGTCCGGAGCCAGACCAGTCGCTGCCCATAGCGCTATGTTAGTGCAGCCTGCTGATTTGCCCGTACCTTGGGCACTGGCCGAAGGGGTACTTCTCCCGGTCCGATTTCTGCTCCTGGTACACGACATCGACGGTGTCGAAGTCCTCGCCAGCAGCCACAATTGCTAGCTTCATGACCTCAGCGCGTCCCCGAATGGGGAAATAGTGGATCACCGGCTTGCTCATGGTGGTGCCGCGCTGACCTTCAACAGCGATCGGCGTCTACTGAGTACCAGAAAGCACACGTAGGCAGACACAATCCAGTGAATTGCAGGGAGAAGACATGAGCTTGCTGGTCCCAATGCTTCTGTATCCATTTCCCTCTGACGCACGCCGTACGGCGCATGACTTACCCCGCCGATGCTTCCGAGGTGCCCTGCGCGCGCCTACAGGACCCCTATTAGCTGTAGCTGAGAGCATATACATTTTGCGCTGCAAATATAGCCCTGTCCAGACCCTTACTGGAACGCACGTTGCATTTGTCACGCGTACCCTACTGCTTGTCCAGAAACGTCCAACCCGAACAGGGCAGGAAGTGTCCAACCGCACTCAAACTCACACCCGCACTCCAAGGCCGCATGAAACTCATCTTCCCACTGTCATCATAATCAGGTACGGTATAAGGCCTTGTCACAGCAAGCCCAAGCTCACATTCCACGCTGTCCCACGCAAGGCGTTGCCCGTCCCCAACCAGCAACCTCAACTGAGACGCTGCCGCACTTCACACAGTTCACAGTCGCCAAAGTGCGAATCTATCAGGCTGTACATGAAGGTGCACTTATGTCGGCACACTGCCGGATGTAACCTGCAACCTGCTGTTACCCGCCAGGCGACCACCCTATTCACAGCTACAGCTACAGCTACCCCCTTACGCGCAGTTGGTGCCGGTGTGTCAGACTGCAACTGGCATCTGCTGACACCGGCCTCCTCCGACACTGACGATAACGGGTGCAAATACAGGGGCCCCATAACACCACGGCATGTACCGTACTGGCACTCCATACCAGCGCCCTCGGAAGGCCCTTTCAAGGGGAGAGCACAACGCTGATGGTCAAGGCTAGCAGCCTCGCCCGTAGCCCTCCCCTATTAGCTCTAATCCAACCACCCTGATCAAACGCACCTAACCCCCCAGCCACCAGCCTACTCCCAGCCTTCAAGTCTCCTGCTTCTCCTATAGTAGCATCGCTTGACCTTTCTTGCTTGAATGCACGTCATGCTGGGCAAGCGAGTGAGCCCTCACTGCTGTGACGGACCCACATGCGAATACAGTTGTCGTCGCTGGACGTGTAAACCACCGTGCCGCCTGCACTGAAAGCTATGCCTGTGACACACCCAACATGGCCGCACAGCTCCGCCACGCACGCCCCCGTGGCCGCATCCCACATGCGCACTGCCGCGTCGTCTCCCCCGCTGGCCACCACAGACCCGTCTGGGCTGCACGCCACCGCACGCACCGCCACACCAAGGCTGTGCCCCAGCTCCAGCACGCACTCGCCCGACGACACATCCCACACCTTGACCAGCCCGTCTACTCCACCACTGGCCAGCAACAACCGCTCCGGCAGCATGCCTGCAGCCTGCTGCCCGATGCCCGCCGAGGCAGGACGAGCATCAGAAGCAGCTGCATGCGGGTTGGCGCGAGGGCTGAAGGCCACACACGTGACCGGGCTGCCGTTTCCGTCGATGGTGGCGCAGCACTGCCAAGAGGCGGTGGCCCACAGCCGCAACGTGCCGTCATCGCTGCCGCTGGCAAGCAGGCTGCCATCGGCACTGAAGGCCACGCTGGATACGCCACGTGCGTGGCCAAGAAGCACGTGCACGGCCTCATGTGCAGCTGGCTGCCTCCCCTGCAAACCCTGCCCCGGCCGCCCCTCCTCCAGCTGCCCCTCTGCTGCTGTCGCCTGCACCTCCCGGCGCGCCTGTGCAAAGTCCCACACGCGCAGCGTGCCGTCCCAGCTGCCGCTGACTGCGAGCCTGCCGTCGGGGCTGACAGCCGCGCACGACACATTGCGGGTGTGGCCCGCCAGAACCAATGACCCACCGCCCTGTGAAGCAAGGTCCCACACACGGAGGGTGCAGTCCCAGCTGCCGCTCACAGCGGTCCTGCCATCCAGAGTCAGTGCCACACATGACACGTTGCGGGTGTGCCCCACCAGGACGCGCAGCAGCTCTCCCTGTGCCGTGTAGACTCGCAGCTTGCCGTCCCAGGTGCCACAGAATATCCGCCTGCTGGCTTGCTGCTGCTGAGGCTCCTCTGGCTCCTCTGACACTGCCACGCATGAGACATTTTTAGTCCTGTCCAGCAGCACAGCTTCACAGCTCCCGCTACTCGCGTCCCACACGCGGATGGTGTTGTCCGTGCTGCCGCTGGCTAGCCGCCGGCCGTCCGTGCTCATAGACAAGCTTGTTACCGCCCCGGCGTGGCCCACGTGGGTCGCAGCGCAGACCCCGGCGGCAATATCCCACTCGCAAACGGAGTGGTCCGACCCTCCGCTGAACACTCTGGTGCCGTCCCGGCTTGTGCACACGCTTGTGACCAGCCCCGTGTGCCCATGCAGCACGAGCCTGCAGCTTCCAGCCGCCACGTCCCACACCCTCAGCGTGCCATCCCAGCTGCCGCTGACAATGGAGTTACCCACGAATGCGAGACAGACGACGTAGTTGCTGTGGCCCTGAAGGACCGCCAGGCACGTGCCAGCCGACACGCTCCACACGCGCACTGTGCGGTCCCAGCTTGCGCTGGCGACCACGTCACCACTGTTGCGACCGCTGCCACCGCCGTCGCCGCTGCTGCCGGTGCCAGCACCACCGCTGACCTCGCTACCAGCAGTCTCAGCAGCATCAAATGCCACGCTGCGCACTGAATCTTTGTGGCCCTGCAGAGCAACGATGCAAGTGCGGCTTTCGACGTCCCACACCCGGACCACCTCGTCGTGACTCCCCGAGACCATCCGCTTCCCATTTGCGCTGAACGCAACCGTGGTGACGTAATCCGTGTGCCCCCGCAACGTGGCAAGGCACTCGCCTGATTGTGCGCTCCAGATCGCAACCCCGTTGTCATGGCTTCCGCTGGCGTAGAGCCTCCCATCGCGGCTCGCTGCGACTGCGTTGACCGAGTTGGTGTGGCCGTACAGCGTGGCAGCGACCTCGCCGCCGGAAGCAGTGAAATCCCACACCCGGATGGACCGATCGCCGCTGCCGCTGAGGATACGGCTGCCGTCGGCTGTGAAGCACAGGCTGCTGACGGAGCTGGTGTGTTCGGGCACAGATCCAGCAGAGCTGCGCAGGGCCGCGGCATAGTCCCACAGCCGGACCGAGTTGTCCCAGCTGGCGCTGGCCAGCAGCGCGCCGTCCCTGCTGAACGCGACGCACCGGATGTAGCCCCTGTGCCCCAGCAGCGTTGCGCGTGTGCGCCCGGTGCACAGGTCCCACACACGCACCGAGTTGTCGTCTGAGCCGCTGGCAAGCTGCAGGCCCCCGGTACCCACGCCCAAACGCTCGCTGTTGTCGGAGCCGCCTGCGGGTGCAGCCTCTTGCCCCTTACTGCCGGCCGGCAGAAACGCAACGCTGGTGACGTAGCTGGTGTGCCCCTCAAGCGTAGCTTTGCGTTCGTAGCTGCCGCCGTCCCACAGCCGCACGAGGTTGTCTCCTGCGCCGGTGGCGATAAGCGAACCGTCGGGGCTGAAGGCCACAGCGGCGACGTTGCCCCCATGGCCGCCCAACACGGTCAGGCACGTGCCCGTCACCAGGCACCACACACGTGCCGTGCCGTCGCGGCTGCCGCTCGCGATGCGTGCTCCGTCCGGGCTGACTACCACGCAACGAATGGAGTCAGTGTGGCCTGTGAGTACAATGCTGCACGTGCCGGTCGCCACGTCCCATACGCGGATGGTGTTGTCACCGCTGCCGCTGACGAGCCTGCGTCCGCAAGGCGTGAAGGCTACGCTGGTGCCGTAGCTGGTGTGTCCCTCCAGAACCGCCGTGCACTGGCCCGTTGCGCAGTCCCACAGACGCACTGTGCCGTCGCCGCCGGTGCTGGCCAGCTGCCGGCCATCGGGGCGGCTGTACGACACACTACGTACGAAGCTGGTGTGGCCCTGCAGCAGCGCCAGGCAGCGGCCGGTCGCCACGCTGTAGATGCGGATGGTCTTGTCGTGGCTGGCGCTGGCGCACTGCTTGCCGTCGGGCGAGAAGGCCACATTGTTGACGTAGTTGGTGTGGCCCTGTCAGGGCGGGGGCGCCGGGTGGACACTTGAGCTGACCCTGCCTGCGACGTTGCTGTGCCATGCATACCAGACACCGGCGGTACAGCGTGTAGTACCCGGGGCAAATGAGCACGCCCTGCTAGAACGCACTCTCCGTCAACCCACGCCGCACAGTAACTGCAAGGCCTGCGGCCGCCCAGGCGGGAGTACAACCACACATTGTTCATGCGTGTAGCGACTCCTCCGCCCAGTGACACAGATACACACACTAGCTGCTGCATGGGTGCGTGCGTGGGTGCGTACCTTGAGCACCGCCTCGCACGAAGGCCACTGCCCCAGCAGCTCAGGCAGCGTTCCCACGGTGCGCCACGCCTGCTGTGCCTCGCCCACCACGTGCAGGTGCAGCGCCGCCTTGACGGGTACCGTTAGAAGCGCACGCCTGAGCAGGGCGTCCACCGTGGGCAGCTGCTGCAGGTCGAACAGCTCCGCTCGCAGCCAGCGGAAGGTGTCATTGCTGTACACGGTGTGCCGCCGCATGCAACCCAGGGCGCTGATTACAGCGGGGCCGTGACCCGCTTCCAAGATGGCCCTCAGCAGCACGAAGTCCACCAGGAGGGCGTCGAGGGCGGAGGCTGACTGGGAGGCGAGCAGCTGTATGCGGGACGCGTGGGTTGACAGGGGCATCACGGAGCTGCTGTCGGCGAGGCCGGCGCAAGGTAGCAGCGCGTCTGCCGCCGCCGCCAGGTGTGCGATCATGTACTTAAGGGTGTAGGCGCCGTTGGCGCTTTCGAGGGCGGTGCTTTGGGGCTGCTGCTGGCGGTGCTGCTGCCAGGCTTTGGCGAGGTGCAGGCCGATCAGGGCGTGGCCGAGGGCTGGGTGGAAGCCGATGGCGCTGGTGCGCCCCGATGCGCATTCGGCCAAAAGCCAGTCGCCAAGGGACTTGTGGACCTGTGGTACAAAACCGTGTGCGTGTTCGGCCATGGCACCGGTTTCGTACATGGGGCGCGGTAGCGCGATTGCAGCAAGGTAAGGCTGGCTGGTGAGCTGCAGCTAGCATCACCCGCACGCGGTATCACTCTCCGGCGGCTTGGCATGAACGGCAACACAGGGCAGTGCAACCGTGGGCACGAGTGACACTGCTAGGCGCCCTGT
This sequence comes from Chlamydomonas sp. KOR1, assembly GCA_036984285.1. NCBI lineage: Eukaryota > Viridiplantae > Chlorophyta > Chlorophyceae > Chlamydomonadales > Chlamydomonadaceae > Chlamydomonas > Chlamydomonas sp. KOR1. The sequence continues at coordinate 91,161 of BQMZ01000436.1, forward strand.
GTGCTGTCCCGCAATGAATACTTGTCCGTCCTTGATTTACAGAAGCAGCGTTTACGCGTGCTGACGCTTTGTGGCGGGTTGGTTGCACAAAAGACGCTCTGCAGCATTGCGCAGTCCCGGCCTGCGTGCATGCGTGTGGGGGCTGGCCGTGTACAGGGGCTTACCGTACAGGGGCTTACCGTACAGGGGCTTACCGTACAGGGGCTTACCGTACAGGGGCTTACCGTGTACAGGTGATGCTCGTCCACAAAGTACAGCACGGGGTGGCCCGGCAGGTGCGGGATGGATGCGCCCAGGCCCAGCTGCTGGATGAAGGACTGGCTCAGCGGCTCCCGTGCCGCCATCACCACTGACACCAGGTCCCCCACCGCCGCCAGCACGCCAGGCTCCGCAGTTCCTCCCAGGCACTGGGATGTGCGCTCAAGGATGAGCGCAAACAGGCGATCGACGTCCGCCTGCTTTGGAACCTGACCAACGGTTCCACCGGCTCCGTCGGCCAAGTTAGGAGCAGCTGCCCCAAGCGTCCGCTGCCCTGTGGCCGGCGTGTGTTGGGCCACGCCGCCGGCCGCTGCAACCGCTACAGCCGCCGCCCGTACGGTGTGATAAACCATCACGCCCCCGCCAGCCCCGCCAGGCGCCGCCTCCGCCGCCGGCCGTGCGCCCGCGGGTGCACCTGCACCTGCCTTTGCCGACCGCAGCTGTGAAGGCGACACCAGCTGCACGCCGCCCGGCCCAAACGTGCGCTCCAGGCACGGTACAACCTGACCCGCGGCAGCAGACGGCCGTGTGGTGCAGATGAACCGCACGCAGTCGGGCAGCCTGCTCAGGTGCTGGGTGACGAGCTGCAGAGCGTGATTGCCGCACGCCACGGGGCATGCAGGCACACCGGCGCCCCCGCTGGCCCCACCCGTTCCGCCATCCACGCTGCCACCCCCTGCACCCTGTCCCTCCTGCTGCTGCAGCTGTTCCTGTTGCTGCATCGCTTGCTGCTCGGAAGGGTCAGACTCGTCTAGGGCGTCCAGCAGCAGCACAATGCAGCCTGCAGTCACGGTACTGCTGCATCTGCTGTTGCTGCTGCTGTCTGCTCCACCGCTGCTACCGGCAGAATCAGGGGCGTCGGCAAGACCTGCAGCAGCGGGCGGGGGCCCCTTGCGCGGCTGCCGCCACAGCTCCGCCACCTCCTGCAGTGGCTGCAGTACCAGCTGCTCGAAGGCCTCCGCCACATCCACCATCTGCGCCACACGTGTGACCGGCAGCCGCAGCACTGCCGTGCAGAACTCCGGGATCCTGCACGGCAAAGGTGTGTACGTACGAAGCAAGAGAGCCGCATGTCAGTTGACAGGACAGTGTAAAAAAGTGGCGTGAGCGTGGCGTGAGCGTGGCGTGAGCGTGGATCATACATAGGGCGCAGGGGCCAAAGATCAGCAGAAAGCGTGCACGGGGCAAGGCGCAAGGGACAGCACGGAGGCAGGGTGCACACCAACACAGTTTGGCAGGGCACCGACCCACCTCTCTGCAAGCTGGAAGGCAAGGCTCTTGATGATGCGGATGGGCTCCGTGCGGCGGCTGTCTGAGTGCTTGAGGAAGTGGTAGGCGGTCACCAGCCCTGCCGTTTCGGGCGACGTGGCTAGTACCGCGGACAGTGTGGACTTTCCCTCGCCGGCCCCTGCCACCACGACCAGCATCCGCCTGCTTGAGCCCAGCCACTCCCTCACAGGTCCCAGCTCCCACACGGTGCCCGAAGCTTCCGCCCGCTGTGTGAGCCTGCGCACGTCAATCCGGTAGCTGAGCGGCTCCAGCATGATCTGCAGCTTGAGCTTGTTGTTGAATGCCTGAGGAGTGCCGTACTGCTGCACCACCTCGCTCAGGATGGTCACCTTGTCCTCGGGTTTGAAGCAATCGGCCTTCTCCACGTCAATGCTGTTGAAGACAGCGAGGCGGTCCTCAGGGTTGAGGCGGATGTGAAAGCCGTCGGGGCCATGCAGGCTGATGGCGTTGGCCCTGGCGCAGCAGAGGAACAGAATGTTAGTAAGCGGTAGCACAGTACGGCCTGGTAGCAGCACTGCAGCAGCAGCAGCAGCCCACTCCACATGACATGCAAATTGTGCCCAATAAGCAGTACCGCAAAGCACAGCGTCGCAAGGCGGGCTGCACTTGGGTGGTGGAGTGCAATACGACATGCAGTCAGCAGTGATTACCCTCCGGTGATACACAGGCTGCAGGTTTTCAGAGCGGCAGGCGTCTCTGCGGCGTACCCGTGTGCAAGATACCGGTACTCATCTTATCACCACTTACCACTCGAAGATGCACCAGCAGCGGGTGGCGGGGCTGCAGCGCTCCCTGTCCATGACCACCAGCGTGCCGGCGGTGCAGGCGGACACGGTGCTGCGGAAGGCGTGCGGGTGCACATCGAACGAGTGCGCCAGCGTGTCCTCGTGCTGGTTGACGGACAGGATGTCGAGCCACACCGTCACGTCGTCGCTGGCGTCCTGCATGGTGCATGTATCCACGCACCCAGCGAGGTCCCGAACAATCCCAACATCACACGTCCAAGCACGTGTCAGACATATGGCAGGAACGTTTCCCTTGCAGCCTTCCTCCGTCCACAAGCGGCACACGTCCACCCAAGTACGGTTCAGCCTCGCACCTGCCCGACAAATAACAGCGACCCAGCTGCTTGGAAAAGGACAGGGTTGCCAGCGGTGTACTCATGTTGCACAACCTCACCTGGAGGTAGCCAAGGACGTAGTCAAAGAGACGAGAGATGCGGTTCTTCCCTGGACAGGTTCACGTCGGCAGGGCGGGTAAGCCGATAAGCTGCAGAGAGTAGCTAAGTGATTACTTAATGAGCTGCGCGCACTTGCTGGCTGCAATACCGGTACTAGGCGCACTCAGACGCACTCTACCCTGCGTGCTCAGGGAGAGCACGTCTAGTTGGTTCAACGGACACATGCACGCAGCAGCTTGTTGCAACGAAATGGCAGTCCTGGCTACGCTGTGCATGCCCGTCCAGTAAGTTCGCCCCTTGGTAACTAGCAATGTTGCGCCCTTGCGGCCATGCCAGTCCCTGGTACACTGTTGCTGCTTGCGGCCTGGACATCGATACGGGAACACTCGTGCGGCCTTATGCTGCCTGACGTACACGTGTGGCTTATGAAGTACTGCGGAGCTGCCACGTCTTGAGGGTCCACCAGCTCTTCGATCTCCAGCAGCCGGCAGCGGCGCGTCAGCGTGACCACTTCAACCCACTTGGTGTTCACGTCCACGGTGCTCATGCTCCAGAACTCGTCCCCATACAGCTTCATGAGGATGGCCCGAATCCGCCTCAGGCCACGGAGGTTGATGCCCAACTTGGAGGTCGCCAAGGGGTCTCCTGGAGGTTGCAAGGAGGCGTCCCTCGTCCTCTCCCCCATGTGCGGACGGAGGTAAGGCAGGCTGGGCAGCAACTGGTCAACTCACGGCGGTTGCGACTTGCAAGGCGCGCGGCGCGTGGCAAGTACGACACAACACAAAACGACGTTTCTGTATTTGAGCGGCATATAGTATTACTATTTGTATTGAGATATCCCTGGCCTGTCCTCTGAGTCTGGCCACCGCGCCACCCTGACGCACAAACCTCCTTACAACACCGTCCGTGTAGGACGTTTTTCGGTTGGACAGGTTTGGGGGGGGGCCAGGTTAGGGTGGAGGGGGGAGGGGGGGTCCGGGCCCCCTCCCTCCCCCACCATGCAACATGCTCCGGCCGTGGCTTTCCGGACCGCTGCAGGGCTGGACAGGGGAGTGCCCATCGCACCACCACGACCTCCAGGCAAACCACGGGGGCACTTGGTTACCGAAGCTGCCGATGTTATATGCAACTGTTGCAATACGTACATGCAAGTTATGCTGTCAATTGACGTGTTTTGTGCTGAAGGTTGTCAGTCTTAAGGCAGAATGTCTCAGAATGCCGACACAGGCTACCTCGGCTAGCGCCCGCGACAACATATAGTATTGTAACGCTTGGCCAGAACATCAGCAGAGCTGATAAGGCAACAACTACGCAAGCCAGGATGCAGTACGCGTCGTGAGTGGCACAGGCAGCTTGCATTGTGACCCCTGCGCTGCTCTGCCTGTGTCACCCGGCTGGTCCTTTGGGTCGGCACCAGGGGTATGTGGGTGCCCTAGGGGAGAGGGGTATGGGTGGTGGGGGGGGAAGGGGGTCCAGGGCCCCCCCCAGACCTGTCCAACCGAAAAACGTCCTACACGGACGGTGTCTTACCGTCATTTCCGTTGAACGAGACAGTATGCCGTGGGCCACCGCCTAAGTCATATACTTTCTGTTCCAAGTTCTACAAGAAGGGCGTTGTCAGTGTCGGTCCTCGTTACGTCTTGGGCATGCAACAAGCCAAACTGCCATACCAGCGAAACACAGGGGCTCTTGAGTTGAGAAAGGTACCTTAACGAGCACTTCCGGAGCGTCTTTCGGTATCGGAGGGGCCTCGCAACGCGTAGACTGGACAGAGGAACCGCAGCCCATGGCGCTTTACGTATGCACCTCGGTATGAGAGAGAAGCCCATATGTGTACCGTAATTTGACCAGTCTAAACAAACTTTGTGCCATGTAGATAAGAGAGCAATAAGCTCCATGGACTTTCGCTGTTCTTTCTTGCTGTCGTGCAGTCCAGGGTGGCTGAAGAGCAACTTATGCAACTTCTCCTTACACCTTCACACCTTCACTAATACCCCAAGCCCACCTGCCCTGCCTGCTGCTATCAAGGACATCGTGTGCGCGTGTGCGTACTTCTATCCTGTCAGACCCCAACGCTGCTTTGGCACGGCAATGGATGCCAGTTCATCCAACCAACTACTGTAACGGAGTGGAAAACGGCCCCACGTGCCCCGCATTGCTGGTACCGGTATACTGATGCCTGATAAATGCAAAGCTTTCCCCCAGCACTTTGGTGTAACGGCTCACAAGTAATCCAAGCCACACAGACAGCGATCAGCCTCCCATGGAGCAGCCAGCACGCCGAAGGTGCCAAACCGCATTCGGCAGGTTGCCGTCCAACATAACGCACGGCCCATGCCCACGCCCCAATCCTGCCCAGCCGCCGGTCAGCACTGGGTTTGTCCCTTACCATACATGATCGCTTTGCTGGTAATAAACACACAAACGGCAGCGCCTGGAGCACATGCTGCCATTGTTGCTGCCGCCAGGCCCTGCAACATCAGGATACCTCAGCTACCGGTATGTCCCTGCCATCTGCCATTATGCTCCTGCACCATATATCGACCCTGCATCCCAGGCATTCTGCGCCTCAGCTGAGCATGTCCTGCCAACTTCTGGTATAGTCTTCTTTTGGAGAGAGATTGAAAGCTGGGGCAGGCCTGCAATGGCAGCACTGGGCCATTGGGCAGCTAGCTGCTGTCACCCGCTGGTGCTGCCGCCGCCACCAGGCCCCGCAGCCAGGCTGCGGTTCCCTCATCCAGACCCCACTCGCCCATCGCCCACTCCACAGCCGCCTCTATCTGCTCCTGGCTGCCTACTGGCGCCCCCTGCTCCACCAGCCACCGCAGCATCGGCACCCCGCACCCCTCGCTCACCGCCTGTGGCACCACGCCCCGCCGTCCCCACGGCACGCCCAGCCGCCTTAACGCCTCCAGCGTGGCCTGGTCGCCGTTGACCGCCGCCAGGACGTAGGGGCAGTCGCGGCCCCTCAGACCTTGGGGGCAGCCCGGCTGCTGCTCCACCAGCCATCCCAGCAGCGCTTCGCAGCCACACAGCGCGGCAATATTCAGCGTTTCCCTGTCCAGCAGCCCACGACCCGCTGGCAGCTGCTGCTGCTGCTCCTGTTGTTGTTGCTGTGCCAGGGTCAAGAGGTACTGCACCAGGGCCAGATCGCCCCGCCCTGCCGCACAGCCCACAATCAGCTTCGCCATCCTTTCCGCATTCCGACCCGCCCACATGCTGCTCCCCGCGCCCGCCAGCAGCTGCACCGCCTCCATCAACTCCCGGCCGTCGGCGGCCGTCTCGCGTGGCCACCGTCCCACAAGAGCAACCAAAGCCACCCCTTTAGCCGACGCCCCACTTCACATGCCAGCCACCGAATCAAAGCCACATTGCCACTGTGCGACGCAGCCTGGTAGGCTAGGTGGTCGAAGGCGGCGCCGGCTTGGTGTAGGCACTGCGCCATGGGGAGGCTCCCCGACTGCCCTAGAAACACCTGCACGTTGATCGGGTCGGCCAGCACTTTGCATGGGCCATGCACCGACAGCAGCTGCTGCACCAGCTCCACCTGCCCTGCTGCGATAGCCGCATGCACGACGGCGCGCAGCAGCTGCCCGTCCTCCGTGTCCAGCTGTCGTGCACCCCGCTCCTGCAGCCACCGCAGCGTAGCCACACCGTCATCAGGACGGCGGCTGCCCGCGGCTTCCATCAGCAGCAGCTGCCAGCCGCTGTCGCACTCGCACCCTGCCTCCGCCACGTCGCACCCCGCCTCGTCCACCAGCCACTGCAATACGGCAAGGTCAGCATGCCGCAGCGCAACAGACAGCTGGTCGTGTCCGCCGAACACGCAGCCGCGCTCCCGCAGCCACCGCAGCCGGCCCAAGTCCCCTGACCGAATGGCCGCCTCAGTGACTCGCGCGCCAAGCCGTCCGCTGCCCGTCTCGAGCAGCCACCGGACCTTATCCAGTGCATCTGGTGTATGCGACCTGGCTGCTGCATCCAGTGTATCCTTGCATGGCTCCGGGTTGCGGCCTCTGCGCCAGTAGTCCAGCTGACCCTGCAGTGCTTGCCATACGGCCTGCAGCCCCGCCAGGTCGCAGTGCGTTGCTTCTGCTTCGAGCGTCTTCGTCGGGTGCACCAGCGCCGGGCAGTGGTGCAGCAGCCAGCCCAGCAGCTGCGGGTGGCCCGCCTCGACCGCCGCAACGCCAGGGTCTGCACAAAATTCTTGCCGTTTATACGTGCCCTCGTGGTTATATCGCATCTCGGGAAAGATGCTGGGCTGGAGCAGCGCCAGCGCCACCTCTAGGTTCACCTCACGTCTGCTGGCAGCAGCCGTGCTCAGCAGCCTGAACTTGCGCTTGAAGGACACTTGCCGCACGTGCTGCTGCCCTGCCTCCATGGCCCAGGGCAAGGCGTGGGGCGGCAGCGGCTGGGACAGGGAGGCGGTGCAGTGCTGTGGGCCGCTGAAGCCGTCGGCTGCGTCCCGGCACGCAAGGCGGCCGCTGAGGGCGCGGTCGTTGGGCGGCAGGAAGGACAGAACGTGCACCTGCAGTGCCGAGGGCAACTGCACTTGTGCTCTCGGGCTGATGTCCCTTCCGTCCATTTCCCCTCTAAATTGGGTAATATGTAGAATGTTGCGAAGTAGCACGAGCGCTGCAGGTCACCATCGGTGAGCGCCCGGTCCCAGAACCTGCGGTTGGTACACAGGACGCTGAGTAACGGGTCCGTTGTTATGGAACACCCCAGAGCACAAGGACACCCCAAGTCGCCTTTGGTGGCCCTGCGGCAGGGTCGAGCGCCCAGAAAGCATCATGTTGCGTGTGCGGCCCTAGGTGTGCGGCCCTAGGTGTGCGGCCCTAGGTGTGCGGCCCTAGGTGTGCGGCCCTAGGTGTGCGGCCCTAGGTGTGCGGCCCTAGGTGTGCGGCCCTAGGTGTGCGGCCCTAGGTGTGCGGCCCTAGGTGTGCGGCCCTAGGTGTGCGGCCCTAGGTGTGCGGCCCTAGGTGTGCGGCCCTAGGTGTGCGGCCCTAGGTGTGCGGCCCTAGGTGTGCGGGCCCTAGGTGTGCGGCCCTAGGTGTGCGGCCCTAGGTGTGCGGCCCTAGGTGTGCGGCCCTAGGTGTGCGGCCCTAGGTGTGCGGCCCTAGGTGTGCGGCCCTAGGTGTGCGGCCCTAGGTGTGCGGCCCTAGGGGCAGGCTTAGGTCAACTCTGGGAAGTGTGCGCATTACACGGGCCCTGCCTGGGCCCTGGGGAGCACCTCCCGTCGAAGCAGACACGGACAGTGGTCCGCCCCACACAGGCCCGCAGCAAGCGTACCTGCTATAGCTGCGGTGCTTGACTGTCAAGAGCCTCAATTCCCATGCCTTGTCAGCCTGGCAGTGGCCTTTCAGGCTGCAACGAGAGCATACGCGCGGCATTTCGCGCGCACCTTTAATTTAAACAGAAAGCACACAGCAACCCAATCAAAGTCAACATATGTACTAAGCAATTATGATTCAGTCACCTCAGCAAGCGATGCTTTTAAGCTATCCAGCGGTATCCCTGGCTCTGCCAACATGGCTGCCGAATGCAGCCCGATAGAGGGGTGAAATGCGAGTGAAATTTCTACACCTGCTGGGCACAGCGATGTGAAATATTCGAATCGTGCCTTCGCACGATGCAGGTTTTCGAGTCGGCACGATGCGGTTTTTGGGGTCGGCACGATGCGGGTTCTGGGGTCGGCACGATGTGGATTCTGCACATCCAGGACTTGGACGATGTGCATTCTGGGCATCCCAGGTACACTGTGTGGGTAATCAGAATGCCACGTGCCAGACACCAGGGGAGCTCCCTTACCCGAATGGTTCTGGTTCTGCCCATGTCATGTTCTTGTCTTGCACTCCTACTGTCCCTGTCCTACATTCCTAATATTGTCCTGGACAAATGATTATCAATACATACCGTCGTTCGCGAACACTGACTATCACTATGCGCGACCGACGTCAACGGCCATACGGACAAAAGTTGCATGGAACATACAAAGCATAATCTGCAGACTAGCGCTACCAGAGTATGGAGACCAGGCGACAGCATGAACCTCCTAGGGTCCTAGGGTTGCTGGCGCCGCAGCAATGTAGCAACAAGCTCAGTAAAACAGTATATGAGCCATAGAAACTTGCGGCTTCTGGGGCGTTGCTGTTGGCCCGGGGGCCGCACCAGGCCTGGGCGGTGTGCGCCATTGGCGCACTTGAAGCGCGTCGAGCCCTGGCATTTGTATGTACGCCCCACGCGCCGGGACTCGACCCCAACAATGTATGCGACTGTTCTTATCATTCAGATGGCAGAGGCTGCGAAGGCCGCACTATATTGGGCGACTTGGGCGAAAGGCGATGGCCCTCGTCTCCGGATCACCAGTGACCACACCACAGCTGACATGCATATATGGCCACAACCTTATTAAGTTGGATGCATGGCGGTGGCAGCACAGCGCACAAGGGGACGCGGCGTTGGGGCTGTTGGGCCTGCAACTTCCCCTGGCAACTTCCCTTGCATGGAATGAAATTACCAGGCAGTTGTACGTAATAGACCTGTATTTCACTTGTGTCGGGTCAGTGGGCTGGCGTGAAACGGAACGGAGTGCTCCAGTGAACAATGGGGAAGCTGAGAGCGCACGTGGCATGGGGTGTGCATGGGTAGTACCAGGTGGGTAGTACCGTGTGTTGTGGAGGGCAGGAGGGGGCAGGGAGACACGTGGCCGGGGGGTAGACTCCCGTACACGGAGATGGTTATGAACGTTGCGTTGTAAGCAACGCAGCGTTCACTTCATACAAGTATACACACAGGCACTGGTCAAACATGCCGGCTTGCATGTACGGTACACGGGCTGCTAATACACGCAAGCACCAGCAGGATAGAGGCGGCAACAGGGGTCCCTGGCCGCAGGGCCTTCCCCAGCCACGATGCGGGTTCTGGGCTCGGCACGATGCGGGTTCTGGGCTCGGCACGATGCGGGTTCTGGGGTCGCACGATGCGGGTTCTGTACTTGCACGATGCGGGTTCCAGGCTCGCACGATGCGGTTTTCCAGCGATTTCGTGCCCAGCCCTTTTGGCACGATGCGGATTTTTGACGGTGATTTCAGCCCTCCGAGCCCGATCAGGGGAGCCCCGTCACATGCGCGCTCACACCGCCCCCGTCACCGAATGGGCCCGTAGTCCTTTAAAAACAGCCTTGCGCGTGCAAAGCCTGTTGCCGCACACAGTGCATTCAGCTGCTGCGGACTGCTGCTGCTGCTGCCGTGGCTGCTGCTGCGATGGTTCGACCCAACCGATGAAGATCGAAACGCTGGCTGCTGCTGACCCCTGCTGCTGACGATGTACTGGCATCTTTTAGTAGGAGCCGCAATAGGTTAACCCGAGTTGCCAGGAACGCTCCTTTCTTGGAGTAGGAGGTGGGTGGACTGTGTGTCCTACTACTCCTGACTTGTCCGTGTGTGTGGCAGTGTGGTGACGCCTAGTGTAGTGCGCAGGTCCCACGTGTACTTGGGCCGCAGTCTATGCATCAATGCCCTTGGTGGTGCCTGCTGCTACGGACCTGGGTGCCATGCCTGTCCTGCCCTGCCGTGTTAGTTGACTGCCTGTGCATAGGGCTTCTTGGTGTGCTGCCCTAGCCGTTATTACTAGGCCTGGGCAGTAGCGGGCTTTGTGCTTTGGGAGGGCTGTCTCGTTGCCCTCTCGGGGTGGTGGGTGTGGTACGACACCCCGACCGAAGGGGTCCCCTGTAATAACCTAACCTAACCTACTACACATCTCCCCTGACAGGTTCTCTACCCTCAGCAGTGGACAGCCGGGAATGGCCAATGTTTCCCAGAAGCCAGGACCGGACCGGACCGGATCAGTACAACGTACCACTGCGTGCTTGCCATGCGCAGCGTGCTAATGCTTCTGTGCAAGCTGGGACGCACGACAGCCACCGTAGTGCTTGTAGAAGGGAACCCCGCTGCCCGGACTCGAGAGAGGCACACAGTGCGTGGGGTCAACAGCCCAGAGGCCCGAGCCCATTACGGTACCCAGATCCCTACACCCAAGGCCGAACGTAGGCAACGCGGTGCCGCCACATCTTTCTGCCGTTCCGTCGCATGCATGCAACTGATGCGACGTAATGAACAACCCTTTCAAAGCTCAAGCATACGGTAGCCAGCAGTACGAGGGGTAATCTGCACTCCACACCTTGCTATTGCAGGTTGCATAACGCTCGCGGCTGTGCTCCACGCGGGCATGCTGCGACCCCGCGCTGCGCACAATGCACGTTTCCGTGCATCCATGCGCATCAGGGCACACACAGCCACCAGCCATACCGCTGCAAACGCGCACGCATGTCACGCCTGCACCTGAAGCACAACCAACAACGTGCTGCCTTACCCGCCAATCTGTACCGGGGCGCCGTTCTCACATCTACAGTACGGTATGAGCACAACGCACACTGCTCATGCGCTTGCGCCCATGCCGTTCTTCTCCTGCCGCCGTGGTGTCCACCAGTGTCCACTTCCTTACCGACCAAGGGCAGCCGCGGCTACAATCGCCCCCACAGCAACACCAACAGTTCCCGCGCATCCCATCCCGACTGCACCGTTGTGCCCGACTTAACCAGCACAGAGCATTCTTACGGGCGCTGCATGCACCCACACCTGCATTTCCCCGTACACTGGCCAGCACCACCACCACCACCACCACGCCCCCACGTCGCACAGCCACAGACCGCTACATCTTGACATGACCCGCAGCCGGCAGACACCAGTCCCTGCACTGCACCCTTCGCCCTGTACCCGCACATGCCTGTCCAGCACCACCACGTGCCCCGTGCCGCACGGCACGCTCTGCCGCCACAGCGGGCCCCTCATGCCTATTCAGCACCCACCACGTGCAGAGGAGGTGCCACCAGCAAGCCGCCAGCATCACTGCCACCGCACTGCTGCTCTCCAGCAATGGGCGCTTCGCATTGCATCCTAGAAGCACCAGCAGGCATGTGCCGTCCCAGATCTAGTTCATCGCAGAGGTGCACAGAGGCACGCAGGCCATGGCAGGGCCCCAAAACAGCACCCCGAACGCCCTCACATCCCAACCCTGTGTTCGCACGGCCTATCTCTCAACTGCTTACTGCCGCACCAGTACCCCTCCAGCAACAGCAGCCCATGCACCTGCCACCGCCCTTCATCGCCAGCGCTTCTCGGCCCCTGTCTGACGCATGGAAGCCTTCCCCTCACGCCGACCATGCATGCGCGCATGCCCAAGACGCAGCCTTCAGGTCCCTACCGTCCGGCTGCCTCGTGTAGCCTATGCACGCCAGACCCAGTCCCAGGCCCCACGCTGATGCCCATGCTTGCCACAGCAGCTATCGGGTGTAAAGGCAGAACCTCGTACCGCACGCATTGCCTATGCAACATGCATGCGATTTGCGGCATACTGTACAAAAGAGCATCTCCACGAACCAACCACGCCCACAGCCATTGCCCTACAGGTAATGCCCCGCGACCTTCACCCTGGTCCACCACTTCCCGCCTTCCCTCTACGCCTAGCCTAGCGCAACAAATCAGCCGCCATTATTGCAACTGCAGCTGTCATCTGTTTCAAGCTCCAACGCCTACGCCGCCGCACAAGCCCCGTGTTGGTCAACCCAACACACGCTGAGCTAGCAAGGGCCGGTCGGCATACAGTACCCGAATTCGTGCATGATTACCCGAAAGCCCCCAAATACCCCAACGCCCCAAAACGCCCCAGCGCAAGTTGCTGATCCGTGGCAGGGCCAAGGTTGATCAAGTAGCCACACCGTGCCCCAACGCTGTTCGGCCCGCATGCCTCTACCGTGCACCTGCAATGGCACTTTTCACCGTTCGCTTGCCACCATACCTGCAACCGGCAGCTCATGCCATCGTCGCATGCATCTACAGCAGCTGCCCCGCCAGCTGTTCCCTGTCCCGCTTCCTACAAGCCCCACCTCTGCAACGCACTCCGGCTTTCTTGCTCACGCGCGGGCCTCAGACGCAGCCCGCTGCTCCGTCAGCCACTTCACCAGTGGTTCAGGGCCGTCCTTCACAAAGTAGTCCAGCACCACCCAGTCCCGCACGCACCCCCGCTTCTGCTGCCACAAGTACTGCACCAGGTCCAGCCTCCCTTCGGCGACGGCTGCCGTCAACACCTCATCAGCGTCCCACTCCCTGCACCCTGCCTCGCCCACCAGCAGCTGCACCGCCTGCAGCAGGTCCCGGCTGTGGGCGGGCGTGCGCGTGGGCCACTGCTCGATCACGTCCCGTAGGGGCGCGTCCGCAGCAGGCGCCTTCGCCACGCGCACCAGCCACCTGATCATGGGCAGGTCACCACGGCAGCCGGCCAAGTAGTAGGCCATCGAGTCAAACTCCAGGCCGGCTTGCAGCAGCTCCTCCACGAGCTCAATGCTGCCGGATTCCGCTGCCCCGGCTGTCAGGTCACGGTCGGACGGGAACCCCGGCTCTGCCCCTATGCCGTACGTCCGCTGCAAAAGCGCAACACCCGCACCTCCCCCGCCGTAACCGGGTTGGTGTTATAGGTGTCGATCAGGAACCGGGAGGCTTGCAGTACTGGCACGCCTTGCTGCTGCAGCCACAGCACGCGGCTCACTCCGTCGTCGTTGCGGGCAGCTGCCTTCACAAGCCAGCCCCAGTACCAGCCCTCATCGTCTTCTTCATTTTCCGGCGGCACCAGTAAGTTGCACCCCGCCTCGTCCACCAGCCACTCCACCGCAGACATGTCTGCGCTCGACAGCACGGCTGGGAGGAGCCAGTTCCTCTCCTCCGCCATCGGGCAACCGCGCTCCTGCAGCCACCGCAGCCGGCCCAGGTCCCCCGAGCGGGCGGCGGCCGCAGCGACAGACCAGCCCAGACCGCAGCGGCCTCCGCTCGTGGCCAGAACCCACTCCATCTTGGCCACGGCGTCTGGGGTGGCAGATCCTGCTGCCGCGTCCATAACAGCGTCGGTGAGGACAGGGCAGAGACCGCTGCTCGGGCGACAGCTGCTGAAGCGCGAGGCCTGCAGCTGCTCCCACACCGCCTGCAGCCCCGCCAGGTCGCAGTGGCGCGCTGCGGCCCGGAGGATGCGGTCCGGACGCAGCAGCGCCGGGCAGTGGCACAGCAGCCAGCCCAGTAGATGCGGGTGGCAAGCCTCAATTGCTGCCTCGCCGGGATCTGAATAGTGACTGCCCTTTGCGTACGAGCCTTCCATGTCGTGCAGCGAGCCGGGGGAGACGCTGGGCTGCAGCAGCGCCAGCGCCACTTGCAGGTTGACCTCGCTGCCGCTGCGCGCGGCGGCGCATATCAGCTGCACCTTGTGCCGGAAGGGCAGCTGGCGGATGTACGGCAGACCGGGCAGCTGGGTCAAGGAGGCAATGCAGGTCGGCAGCGGCTGGGACAGGGAGGCGGATTGGTGTTCGGCGTCGCTGAGGGCTGCAGCTGTGTCGCGGCAGATGAAGCGAGCGGTGAGGGTGCGCTCGTTGGGCGGCAGGAAGGAGAAGACATGCGATAGGAGGGCTGCGGGAAGGCGCTGCAGGTCGCGTGCTTGGGCGTACGGGCGCTTGAAGCTTGCCATTTCAACTGGGCAGGCCACAAGGGGCGTCACAGCCTGCTGGGCAGAAAGGGCAGACGGAAGCAGGCATTGGAAGGGGGTGAACAGCCAGTGGCCGTGGCGTTGTACTGCATCATCAGACGGTTGATACTATCAGTCGTGAACCGGTGGGCATGAAATGCAGAATGGTCTTGCGAAGCAGGAGTTCCTGGACCCGCGATACCGGCATGCAGTTTCAGATCTGCGGGCCTTACCTGGCCTTACCAGTCCAACTCAAACAAAGATGCCTTCCTGCCGCTGCGACGGCAGCCTCGTCGCGTTTTGGCGCAAGGCTTTCCTGGGCTTCCCGCCAAGTGAGGGCCGTCTTTGGTCTGGGGTGTTGCAACGTCCTTGGGCCGGACTTTGCATTGATACGTCAAGTTATTCAATCATCTGATATTACAACGGCTGTGTAGAGCTTTGGCGTTGAGGAGGCGTCGCGCTAGGCCAAGCACTGGGATCGGTCGCACGCAATGGTTGCTGAGGGTTGCTGCTAGCGTGCGTCGCTGTCCCTTGGCGGTCACTGGCCGCAAGACGTATATGCTGTATTATGGCTGCACCTAGGTGCCGGGCTGTAAGAGGGGCCTTTGCGATTTGCGAAAGAGATCGCTCGGCCTGCTCGCGTGCCCATTGCTCCCATGCCGCTGACCCAGGGGAGTCCCCTGAGCAGACCGAAGGCGATGGGTGCCATCTAACGTTTGGAGTGGTCTTCTCTGCTGCCATCGCCCCAAGTAGGCGTTCCTTTCTCCTTTGGTGGCAGCAGGTGGCAGCTAGGGTGCTCTGCGCGGGTATGAAGACTGCAGCTCCCCGTACTTGCACACTGCCTACACATTTGACATTTTATGTTACATTCCAGGTGGTATGGCCACACAATCCTTTCTGGTCCCGACCACACCTGTCAGGCATATGATCAAGTAGCGTTGCGTCCCCTGGTTGCGTCAATGCTGTACAGCAACAAGGAAGCGTCCAACCTTTACAGGGCAGGTGTACCACGACTTAAAGATTGCTCAAAGCAGCGCTCACTTCTCGACCGAAGCTCGTCATAAGCAGCACATTCAAAGACCACATGATATTCATCCTCAGACTTACCCGCACTACACTTTCTGCACACACGTTCCGACGTTCACTACGTGCACGCGCGGTGTTCCGATACGGTACACCTCCAAAGGCCAGTTGCAGACACGCAACCGCATAATAGCTTGAACTTGATTAACGGGAAGGCACACACGCTGATACTGACAGAAGGATACTGACACGTGTCATGGTTCCCAAACACGTCCTCATCACCCGAAGGAGGCCCTATCCACTGCACGTACCGAGACATGGTAACACCCGTGCTTTCATGATAGGGCATACACGGCATACACACGGCATACATAAGAGCATGGCGCAGCAGCATCAACTGCGACAAGCATCTTATATAACCACGCCCCGGCATTTGCCCTGCCGGTGACGGATGGCCACGTTTACCTCGTCCGGTTGGCCTGATGCACCTACCAACGCACCTACCACACGATCATGCCAGTGGTAACAACACAGGCAGCTGCCGTCCGTTTTCAGGCATCTACACCAACACCACCGTGCATCGGCACACCCCACCACCCAGCCGCCGCGGGACGGCCCACATGCCCTGATGCGTCCAATGTACCGCGCCGTACGGTTGGTACGTACACTTGCTCGGCAGGTGCACACTGCCACGTGCACCTGGGTACCTCTTCCCGGCTGCCCTCGACGCACAGCGCAACAAACCAGCCGCCATAGTCGTATATGCAAATGCCATCTGTCTTACAGCTTGAACACCGAAGCCGCCACATGAGCCCCGTGCTGTTCACCCCACCACACGCCCAGCCGCCGTGGAACGGTCCCCGTGTGCTGATGCCACCAATCCACAGCGCAAGCTGCTGAGCCGTACCGGCCCCGTCGTGCCCCTGTTCCCTCGCTAGCTGCAAGGATGCGCTAATGCCAATGCAGGGGCCACAGCCTCCGCCCGCTGCCCCGCCAGTCGCTCCTTGCTCCAAAACCTACGACTCGCCTAGCCGCCACAGCCAACATGGCCCCGCCTCCTTGACTAATCGTCTAAATGCTGACTCACGCGCGGGCCTCAGATGCAGCCCGCTGCTCCGCCAGCCACTCCAGCAGCGCTTCAGAGCTTTCGCGGGCAAGGAGGTCCAGCAACTTCCAGTCCACCACGCACCCCGGCTTCTCCTGCCACACGTACTGCACTAGGTCCAGGCTCCCGGCATCGATGGCCGAATGAAGCACCCCTTCTGCACCCCACTCCCTGCACCCTGCCTCGCGCACCAGCAGCTGCACCGCCTCCAGCAGGTCGCGGCTGCGGCCGATCGTGTCCGTGGGCCATTGGTCGATCACGTCGCACAGGTTCACGTCGGCAGCAGGCGCCTTCGCCACGCGCACCAGCCACCTGATCATGGGCAGGTCGCCACGGCCACTGGCCGAGAAGTAGGCCATCGAGTCAAACTCCAGGCCGGCTTGCCGCAGCTCCTCTGCTAGTGGGATGCTGCCGGATTCTGCTGCGCCAGCCGTCAGTTCGCGGGCGGACGGGAATGCCAGCGGTGCCCACATGCCGTACGTCCGCTGCAAGTAGCGCAACACCCGCACCTGCCCCGCCGTAACCGGGTCGGTGTTATAGGTGTCGATCAGGAACCGGGAGGCCTGCAGGATGGGCACGCCCCGCTGCTGCAGCCACAGCACACGGCTCACTCCGTCGTCACTGCGGGCAGCTGCCTTCACGAGCAAGCCCCAGTACCAGTCGTCTTCTTCATCCTCCGGCGGCTCCAGCACGCTGCACCCCGCCTCGTCCACCAGCCACTCCACCGCAGACATGTCTGCGCTCGGCAGCACAGCTGGGAGCAGCCGGGCCCTCTCCTCCGCCATCGGGCAGCCCCGCTCCCCCAGCCAGCGCAGCCGGCCCAGGTCCCCCGAGCGGGCGGCGGCCGCAGCGACAGACCAGCCCAGACTGCAGCGGCCTCCACTCTCAGCCAGGACCCACTCCATCTTGGCCACGGCGTCCGGGGTGGGCGATTCTGCTGCCGCGTCCATTACAGACTTCTTGAGGACAGGGCGGGGGCCGCTGTTCTGGCCGCCGCTGCCGAAGGGCGAGGCCTGAAGCTGCTCCCACACCGCCTGCAGCCCCGCCAGGTCGCAGAGGCGTGCTGCTGCCCGGAGCACACGGTCCGGATGCAGCAGCGCTGGGCAGTGGCGCAGCAGCCAGCCCAGCAGCTGCGGGTGCCCCGCCTCAATGACCACCTCACCGGGGTCTAGAGTGCGCCTGCTACCTGTGTACGAGACCCCCAGGTCGCGCAGCGAGCCGGGAGGCATGCTGGGCTGCAGCAGCGCCACTGTCACCTGCAGGTTGACCTCGCTGCCGCTGCGCGCGGCGATGCATATCAGCTGCACCTTGTGCCGGAAGGGCAGCTGGCGGATGCACGACTGACCTGTCATCTGGGGCCAGGAGGTGACGTGGGGCGGCAGCGGCTGGGACACGGAGGCGGTGCGGGCCTCAGCGTCGGGGAGGGCCGCTGCTGCATCCCGGCATATGAAGCGGGCGGTGAGGGCGCGCTCGTTGGGCGGCAGATAGGAGAAGGTGTGCGATAGGGCGGCTGCGGGAAGACGCTGCAGGCCGCATGCTCGGACATAAGGGGGCTGGACGCTCGCCATCTCGACTTCGCAGGCCATTAAGCAGCCTGCGGGCGCAAGTGGCAGGGCCAAGAGGTCAGAAGGGAGGTCGAGCCAGCGGCCGTGGCATGCTACTGCGCTCTGCATACTAGTGCGGATGATACGAAAAGCAGAATGGTCACAGCGCGGTTCCGACGTGTTCCGAAGTGTGCTCCGCGACGACACTTGCGTTGCTGCTTCAGAGCTGCGGGGCTCACCAGTCCCACTCAGAAGAAAATGTCGTTAAGCAGCTGAGATGGCAGCCTCGGCACGCTGTGAAGCCAGGACTGTAATGGATTCTCGCCAAAGAGCCGTCGTGTGTTGGGGTTGATTTCTGTCCTGCTCCGTTAACTTTGCCCAGAAGCGAGTGCTCGAATGGCGTTGTAGTGCATTTGCGTCCTAGAAGCGTCGAGCCAAGCCAAGCAACAGTCGCGCGACACACTTGCGGCACTTGCGGCAATCGCTGAAAGCAATGCGTCACTTGCCTCTAAGCAGTTCCTAACCGAAACCATATAAAGCAGCTTAGTGTATGCGGGGTCTCTGTGTGCCGGGGCCGTGTCACAAACCGATGCATACAGGTACATCACCTTCAACCGCGCATGAAGCCCCGTACGGTAGCATGGAACCTCCCTTCCACGCAAAGTTAGCTAAAGGTAACCACTCCTGCAAGCTGTCGCACAAGCAGGTCACAGCCTCCACATCTAGTTCAATCTTGTCAACTTGGGTATGTCTCTTACAGGACCCTACACAAGTGTGTCCGCGCTAGTCGCCCTACCAGTCGCCACGTGCTGTTTGGCAACGTGAGCCGCGCCCCTCACCTCTCCCTCAGCAACAGGTGCCAACCAGGGGAACTCCCCTGTTGCCAACACTCCCGCAGACCGCAACACTGCCCAGAGTATGGGGGAGCATGGCCAAAATCATGCCATCGCTCTGTCCGCAACCCACATTGCAGGACGACACTTGCCTATCTGACGAGACTGCATACCGGCGTGGCCACGCCTTCACCTGACGGTCTGAGCGTGTTCACCACATGGGCACGACATTGCGCCCTACCGTAGCAACTGACGATGCCACCGTGGACCCACCAGTCGTTTCAGACCCAGGGCCTTGGAAGCTAACTGCAGCTTGTGCATCCCTGCACCGCATGTTACTACACAGTGGGCATGTGCCGATTAACCTTCTCCTGTTGCAGCAACCTGCCTGCTGTAGGGTCCAGGATGCGGCTGCGCCCTGTGAACGCACATAAACCCAGCCCCTCCCGCCTCAAGGCGCCGATCCACAGCAACCCCTGCACTCATACTCCACTGGAGCTCAAGGGTACCACCCACATTCTTTGTTGCCATTCCATCTGTCACCATAACAAACCATGCTGTGCGACGATGAAGTGCAGCAAAGCCTCCCACCTCAAAGCAAGGCCCAACGGGCACAGAACACACCAAAGGCGGCCCATTTGCAGGGTTGCGATGCAATGCTAGTGGTGGGGCCACACACCCGGTTTTCGCCCCCAGTTGATGCTTACTCGCTTGCCGTACTGCCGTACTGCCTCCACATGGCACCCTCATCCGGCCAGTTCACTGTACGTCGTCCTCCCTCCAGGGAACGAGCCCAGCTGCACATCAAGGGATGTGCGACGAGTCTGCATGGCACGTCAGGGTACGGTACGAGTGAAACGCGAGGGAACTGTGGTGGGAGAGGTGCAGGGCGGGAGGCGCAGAGGGAGCTATGGAGGAGCAGGAGTGTTGCTGCATCAGGCCGTTGCAACGGGGGTGAAGTACAACAAGCAACGGACTGCGGCCTGGGCTGCCGGTTAAGCAGGAGGTCGGGCCAACTAGACGCGCTGCAGGTGGAGGTGGAGGCCCAAACTACAACACGTGCTTGGTTGCATGTGAAGTGCATGCTAGTACGTAACAGGGAGGTGCGAATACAAAGGTGCATAGGTGCTGGTCTCAGTGCTGGGCTTGGCACTGGGTGGCATGCGTGGAGATCGTGTGGCTGTAAGCAAGGAAGATGAGCTGCCGTAGGACGCGTGGGTGACGCGCTACGATCCCAGTTCTCATGGCGGCTACTTGTACCCCAACACCGCACCGCTACGCACACGGTGACACGCTGTGGCCCTTACGTTGTGTTGGCTTGGCTGGCTGCTTGGCCCCAGCGCTCCGGCCCCTCTTGCGCCTTGGCGCAGCTGCATGCACAGCAGGAGAGGTGTCACGTATCAGCCAAGCAGGGGGACAGCAGGGGAACAAACGCCCCTAGCTTCGAGAATGACACTACACTGAAGCTAGGATACAGCTTAGCCACTTCTGCGGTGCGGTTCAGTTCAGACTCCCTGCAAAACGTCAGATACCAGTGAGCAAGCCAGGCCCTACCTGCTGCCTCTGTCGCTGCTGCCTTCTCCGCTTTCGACACCTCCGCCAAGCCACGCAGCCACGCAGCCGCCTCTGCCCCAAGCTCGCCGTAGCGCTCGGCCGCCGCCACCGCCTGTTCCAGTTCCGCCTCACTGCCCAGCGGCGGCCCCTGTTCCACCAGCCACCGCAGCCCCGGCACGTGGCATCCCTCCTCCACAGCCTGCGCCACCGTGAACCCCTCATCCCACGGCACGCCCAGCCGCCGCAGGGCGGTCAGCGTGGCCCTGTCGCCTGCATAAGCGGCTGGCATGTAACTGACGTCTGCATACGCCAGGCAGCCCGCCCTCCTCGCCAGCCACTCCAGCAGCGCCTCACAGCCGCCTTCAGTCGCAGCGTCCATCACGCGGTGCCAATCCGGCTGGCACCCTAGCTGCTGCTCCATGTGCTGCGCCAAGAACTGCACGAGCGGCAGATTGCCTCGCTCGGCCGCACAGGGCATCGCCAGCTGCACGTCCCGGCTGCACGCACCCGCACCCGCGGCCACCAGCAGCTGCCCCGCCTCCAGCAGCCCCTGGCTCCTTGCAGCGTCTCCGCGGAGCCAGGAAGGGTCAAACAGCTCCAATAACTCGAGTTCTTTGGTGGACACCCTGGCCTCGGTCAGCAGCCAGCGGATCATCTCCATGTCGCACGTGCGCGTGCGAACAGCATCGTAGCAGGCTCGGTAGTCGAACACGACCCCGGACTGCCGCAGCTCCTCAACCAAGGGGATGCTCCCCGACAACACCGCCGCGATGCGCAGTCCACGTTCCAGTTTCGCCTGCTGCTCAGCGCTGAAGTCGTCAGAGTGTCGCTGCAGTATGTACCGCAGCGTCTGCACCTGCCCCACCGTAACATCAAGCCCCGGCTGCCTAACCTCCTCAATGAGTCTCCCCATCCCGTCCTTGAGCACCACGCCCCGCTCCTGCAGCCACAGCACCCGGGCCAGGCCGTCCGGCCCTTGGCCGCAGCTGCCACCAGCGAGTCCCAGTACTCATCGTGCGTATCTTGTGGGCCCAGCAGGTCGCACCCCGCCTCGTCCACCAGCCACTGCACCATGGCCATGTCCGCATACTGCAGAGCGTTGTCGAGGGCGTAGCTCCATGGGTCGTTTAGCTGGCACCCCCGCTCCTGCAGCCACCGCAGCCGGCCCAGGTCCCCCGAGAGGACAGCACTCTCAGCTACGTCCTCCGCTCTGTCGCTGCGCAAGCTGCATCTGCCCTCTTCCGCGGCGCCCAGCACCCACTCCATCTTGGCCACGGCGTCCGGGGTGAGGGACCTGGCAGCCGCATCCAAGGTCAACTGGTCCAGGGCTGGGCGGGGACTGCCCACAGGTTGCTCCTCACCGTTCAGCACCCTCCACACGCCCTGCAGCCCCGCCAGGTCGCAGTGCTCCGCTGCGGCCTCCAGCACGTGGCTGGGGTGCACCAGCGCTGGGCAGTGCCGCAGCAGCCAGCCCAGCAGCTGCGGGTGGCCCGCCTTGATGGCTACCTCGCCCGGTGCGGGGTCTGGCAAGATGTTTGGCTGGGCTGCAGCAGCGCCAGCGCCACCTCCAGGTTGGCCTCGCTCCCGCTGGACGCAGTCGTGCTCATCAGCTGCAGCTTGTGCTCAAAGGGTAGCTGCCGCACGTGCTGCTGCCCTGCCTCCACGGCCCAGGGCACGGCGTGGGGCGGCAGCGGCTGGGACAGGGAGGTGGTGTAAGCTTCGGCGTCGGGGAGGGCGGCTGCAGCTTCCCGGCATATGTAACGGGCGGTGAGGGTGCGCTCGTTGGGGGGCAGGAAGGAGAAGGTGTGCGATAGGACGGCGGACGGCAGCTGCAGGAAGCCGCCTGGTCGCAGACAAGGGGGCGCGTCCATGGCTCAGCGTGGATGGTAGCAGCTGATGGTTGTGGGGTCCGGGAGGAGGGTGCCCGGCCGCTGCTGGGCCTGTGGCAGTGGGAACGTGTGGAGTGAGTTACAGGCCTATGGCGTCAGCGTGACATTATGAGCTAACGATGCAGCAAGACATGGCAGAGCAGCATGAAGCGCTGGTTACGTGGACGGAGATGTACACTGCGGCTGTCTTTGTGCCCCCGTCAAACGTGGCCTGAGGGAGGTCCCAAACGTCCGCTGGTCGGGTAACCTTTTAAAAGCCGCGAGTGCATGAGCAATCAGGCACAATAATCCCATGTGACTGGCCCCAGCTGAAAGAACGGTTCATGCGGTCGCGCCTGGAGAACTGGCGTAACAGTTGGCCTTGCGCGTTGCAGCCAAGCGCAAAGGTTGGCAGAGAACTATCAGTACTGCGTCTTGAGGTTCTAGATGTCGTGGCGGGTCGTCCTATGCAACCGTGAAGGCGGCATGGGCGCTGCAAATTTTGTCACAGTCATCGCAGCCTCGTAAGGCATGGACACAACATAGCTGCCGTTGTGTTATTCAAGCCAGTGAAATGCGTTGCTGGGGCGCTGGACGCCTGCATGCGTTGCAAGCCTGATCGGCAAGGTACACAGCCTGGAATCAGGGGAGCCTCCTGATGACGGGGCTCCCGGCAGCCTGCAGCTGGGCCCTGAACCCTGCACGAGGCTTTGCCGTGCCGTTCCAGGCCATATCGTACACCTACATGCCACTGTGTGTAGTGCGCGCCGAAGCGGGAGACACCAGGCACAGCAAGCCCAACCACCGGCTCCCCTGCCCTTACCACGTGCCCTTGTCCGCTGGCTGTGCCACCCGTCCCTACCCGCCAAGTTCAACTGAAGAGGGCCGTAGCTCCGTTACAACATGCATGCATGCGATAAGCCTAAGATGCATCCTTGAGCGCTGGACCACCAAAGGGTCACCCTGGGTCACCTCCGGCCACCTCTGGCACCCGACGTTTCCTTGACCCTACCAGTCGTACCCATGTACCGGTGGCACCACGCCACCACGGGCACCACCCGTAGCTGTGTCGGTCCTGTGCACTAATTGAAGCAAGTTCAAGGCGCATAGAACGATAGGGTGCCCTCCAGACACGCCGTGCGACAAGATGTGCACCCAGCCCCACGGCGCCCCACGCCCCTTTGGCTTCCGCACTGGTGTCCATATGCAGTGAAAAAGAAGCGGTACATACGCAAGGAAATCTTTATTACATATGAAAGGATACCTTCATTATAACGCTATCCACATGCACATGCATGGGTCCGTGGGAGCGCACGACCAAACCCCTGCAGGCCACGTGCCACTTGTCGCGCTTGCAACTAGTGTATGCAACCTCGTCAATGTTGGGCCCCAACCCCACGCTACTTCGTGCGACTCCCATGCTGCAAGCAGCATGCGAGGATACGTGCCACCCAGGAGTTGGGCCTCCACAGCCGCTGCCACTGCCAGCCCCCACAGCTGCCCACAGTGACGACTCCTGCGCACCACTGAACCTCGCTTCGCGACATCCCTTGCTATCAGCCGTACATCATCACCCACGCTGCCGTACGACGAGCCCTCCATCGCCTCTTCACTCCCGCCGCCCCCTGCTCCACCAGCCAGCGCAGCACCGGCGCTGCACACACTCCTCTCGCTCCACGTCTCGTACTAGTCGCTAGACATGCTACTTGCATCGAGCTTGTAACTAGCACCTGCCCTGCAATGTGCTACGATGTCCCCGCAACTGAATCTCTACACACTCCTCTCCAACAGCCCTGGCCACGCTTGTCGCCTGGGCCACATGGCGTCCCCGGCTCACGGCGCTCTCCTACACCACGGACAGCGCCCCCTCACCCGCCAAGCACGAAGCGCCCCATCAGCGGCCGTGGTTGCGCGGCGAACCTGTATGGCAGGCGGGGAGTTTTAGCTGAGTCTCAGGGCAAGCCAGCGACCAATACACTCGTGCAGCACCCAGAGCATGCAGGGCGGAAGGCAGTGCGCCGGGCCGACATCTCACAAGTCTTTCCTGCGTACGTCCATTTGCTTTCAAGTGCGTCAAAATCCTGGCCTGCCCTATGGTCTCGGCAGGACTTGGCCAAGGGCAGAGCCAGCACACGTACGGTACGCAGCATACGGGGGACACGCTAGGATGTCGATCCTTCATGAGCAGCTACAAATACTGTCATGCCAGCACCGCTACACACACGTGAGACGCGCTACGGGAGCCTTACGCCGTGGAGGTTATGTTGGCCCATCTCCCGTTGCCTTGTGGCCCGCCTTGGCCTTCCCCTTGCCCCTCGGTGAAGCTGCATGCACGGCAGGATAGGTGCCAGCAGTAAGGCAGGGGTACAGTGCAGATACACACCCTTCACGAGTACAACAAGCAAGCGGGACCAGAGTTGCGCAGCCTGGCTTTGGCATGGCCTGCAGTAAGGTGATGCCACACCCCTGCCAGGTGCAACGTACCGCACCGCAGCTTGCACTTGTGAGACCGCGCTTTTACCGACTAATCCCTGCAGGCAACCCGACACCTGCCCCTTGCATCCGCCAAGCCCCTACCCGGCCCTACCTGCTGCCGCATCCTCTTCCGCCTCCGCCGCCTCGGCCAAGCCCCGCAGCCACGCAGCCGCCTCTGCCCCCACCCAGCGCTCCACATTCGCCACCGCCACCGCCAGTTCTCTTTCCTCCTCACTGCCCACCGGCGCCCCCTGCTCCACCAGCCACCGCAGCACCGGCAGCTGGCACCCCTTCTGCACAACCCGCACCACCGTGAAACCCGCACCCCACGGCATGCCCAGCCGCCGCAGGGCGGTCAGCGTGGCCCTGTCCCCTGTCCTGATGGCTGGCATGTAGCTGACGTCTGCATTCGCCAGGCAGCCCGCCTTCCCCGCCAGCCAATCCAGCAGCGCCTCGCAACCGCCTTCAACCGCAGCTTGCGCCATGCGGTGCCAATCCGGCTGACACCCTAGCTGCTGCTCCAGGTGCTGCGCCAGGACCTGCACGAGCGGTACATTCCCTCGCTCCGTCGCACAGACCATGGCCTGCATCACATCCGAGCTGCGAGCACCCGCACCTGCTCCCATCAGCAGCTGCACCGCCTCCAGCAGTGCCCGGTTCCTGGCCGGCGTT
Organism: Chlamydomonas sp. KOR1; assembly: GCA_036984285.1. NCBI lineage: Eukaryota > Viridiplantae > Chlorophyta > Chlorophyceae > Chlamydomonadales > Chlamydomonadaceae > Chlamydomonas > Chlamydomonas sp. KOR1. The sequence continues at coordinate 116,525 of BQMZ01000436.1, forward strand.
CCGCGGAGCCAGGGGGGGTCAAAAAGCTTCCACAACTGGAGTTCTTTGGCCGACACCTTTGCCTTGGTCACCAGCCAGCGGGTCATGTCCATACTGCTTGTGCGGACAGCATCGTAGTAGGATTGGTGGTCAAGAGCGACCCCGGACTGCAGCAGCTCCTCAACCAAGAGGATGCTCCCTGACGCCACCGCCGCGCAGTGCAGCCCACGCTGCACTTGCGCCCGCTGCTGAGCGCTGAGGTCGTCAGAGTGATGCTGCATGACGTGCCGCAGCGTCTGCGCCTGCCCCACCGTAACATCAAGCCCCGGCTGCCTAACCTCCTCAAGCAGTTTGCCCATCCCGTCCTTGAGCACCACGCCCCGCTCCTGCAGCCACAGCACCCGGGCCAGCCCATCCGGCCCCTTGGCCGCATCTGCCACAAGGAAGTCGCAGTACTTCCCGTCCCACTGTTCTGAATGTGGGCCCAGCGGGTCGCACCCCGCCTCCTCCACCAGCCACTGCACCATGGCCATGTCCGCACACTCGAGCGCGTTCCGGAGGACGTAGCCCCCAGGGTCATTCAGACTGCACCCTCGCTCCTGCAGCCAACGAAGCCGGCCCAGGTCCCCCGAGCGGACGGCGTTCTTCATAGCACCGTTATTAAGGCGGCATCTGCCCTGTTCTGCGCCACCCAGCACCCACTCCATCTTGGCCACGGCGTCCGGGGTGAGGGACCTGGCAGCCGCATCCAAGGTCGACTGGCCCAGGACTGGGCGGGGCCGGCCACCCCAGTCCACAGGTTGCTCCCCACCGTTCAGCACCCTCCACACGCCCTGCAGCCCCGCCAGGTCGCAGTGCTCCGCTGCGGCCTCCAGTGCATTCTCAGGCCACACCATCGCTGGGCAGTGCCGCACCAGCCAGCGCAGCAGCTGCGGGTGGCCCGCCGCAACCGCCGCCACACCCGGATCAGGGTACGGCAAGACATCGGAGTCGGACCATACGCCGTGGCCGGTGATCAGCATCTCCTGGAAGACGCTGGGCTGCAACACCGCCAGCGCCACCTCCAGGTTGACCTCGCTGCCGCTGGACGCAGCCGTGCTCAGCACCTGTAGCTTGTGCTCAAAGGGCAGCTGACGCACGTGCTGCTGCCCTGCCTCCACTGCCCAGGGCACGGCGTGGGGCGGCAGCGGCTGGGACACGGAGGCGGTGCGGGCCTCAGCGTCGGGGAGGGCGGCTGCAGCTTCCCGGCATACGAAGCGGGCGGTGAGGGTGCGCTCGTTGGGCGGCAGGAAGGAGAAGGTGTGGGACAGGAGGGCGGATGGTATCTGCAGGAAGCCGTGTGGTGGTAGCAGGGGTGGCGCCTCCATGACCCAGCGTGGATGGTGGCAGCTTGGGGGCTTGGGTCCTGGAGGACGGTGCTGGCCCGCTGCTGGGCCTGTGGCCAGGAATGGGAAGGTGTGGGAAAGTGGTAATTGGAGTGAGTATATGGCTTATGACGTCCGCGTGCGTGGGTTGGCTGATGGTGCAGCCGGACACGAGCAGCCGCCTGAGCAGGGGAGGGCTGTCCGAGCCTGAGGGCTGTTAAAGAGGACACAGGGCAGCTGGCAGGCTGCCTTGGTGGCCCAGAAAACCTGGTCTGGTCCGCAAGCATTTCATAAGCCGCGGGTGCATGAGCGAGCAGGAACTACGTGACTGGCTGCAGCTGGATAACTTACGGTTGCTGCGGTCGCTCTGCGCCGCAAGAGTCTCGCGTAACAGTCGGCCTTGTGCGTTGCAGCCAGTGCAGTGCCGTTGCTAGCTTTCAACGTCCAGGCACTGCTGCAATCGGCCCTTAATGTTTAACAGCTTTGGGGCGCGCAAGCCGCAGATGCTGCTTTCGCGCTTTCCTGTACGTAGCGGCCGCTCTAAATAGAAGAAGATGCGCCACTCCATCCTAAGCTGTGCTACCGTTCCGAAGTCATGGCGTTCGTCGCAACGACGCAGTTGCAGTCGTAGCAACCGCCCAGCCAGCGCTTAACAATGAAAATGAAACAAGTCAAAGGACGACAAGCAGTGAGAATCTCTGTTTCACATCAAAGTTGGGCCTTCCGACGGGTCCGCCCCGGCCCGTTACACACGCCTGGGGCCACTTTCACCCCACCCCCTTCCAGGAGCGTCTTCGTCTTCCGGGATACGGCAGTAAGTGACACTCTCGCATTTGTATGCTTGTCAGGGATTGTATGTATCCCACTCCCGCACCGTGTCCGCTGCACGCCTGGGGCCACGCAGTCCAGCGCCCCCAGCCCGCTTGGCGTTGGTGTGCTGCTTTGCCCATCAGTGTCGCCCATGTGGGGGCAGGTGTAGGATGGAAAGGTAACTGTGCATTGCAGGGAAGGTAGGATGGCAGCGGGGTCTTGAAGCAAAGGGCAGCGGAAGGAGGGTTGGGCGAACGTTGTGGCCGTGAAGGAAGGGGCTTGTGTTTTAGGGGGCATCACCGAGCACTAGGGTGGTGGCGTTGCGAGTGCAGCCTGGTCGAAGGCCGGCCTGACGCAGGCTGATAGGACCACAAAGTGGATGGAGAGAAGTCGGCGGAGCAGGAGGCCGATCGCACACCAGGGTCCTCGCCCAGCGGGGCCAGCAGGCGGAGGTACGTGAGGCGGTCGCCCGAGGACACCACCAGGGGAGGTACTCCCCTGGACATGACCATACCCGACAGGTGAGGGCACGAGGGAGGCGGAAGGGAGCGGGGCGCAAGCATTGCGTGACAGTAGAGCACAGCGTTGCGGCGTGTGGGATGTGGGGGCGCTTGGTAGGTGCGTACGCCAGGTAGTGTGCAAAGTCTCCCAACTACTGTCTCCCCCTGGTATCCCCTGCCTGCTGCTTGGGCCGTCCAGGCAAGGAGGGAACAGGTGGTAGGGCAAGGGCTAGGTGGGGTTTAAGGTGCATCAGGGTAGGGTCAGGGCGCAAGGTAGGGGATCAGGTGCCAAGTCAGGGGCACTGCTGTCGCGGACATATCCGCTGGCATGTCCTCCTCTCTACTTGCGCTGCTGCTGCTGCTGCTGATGATGATGATGATGCTCGTGCTAATGCTCGGCTGGCGGTCGGCTTGTCCACGCTGCTTGTCTGGCTCAACTAACTCCTCGGCAGCGTCCCTCGGCTTCCACGGCTTCGGCTTCGGGCGTCACCGGGTAGGTAATTCGGTATGTCAGGGAAAATGCCAGCTGAGTCTTTCTGCTGCTGGTCAGCACGTTGTATGCATGCCAATGCTTTTCTGCTGGCGTCCGCCGCGTCCCATGGGACACCATTCGGGAGTTGTAGGTTACCCTATGACGCAGACTCCCCGACTCCTCATCTCGGACTAGCAGAGGAGCATTGCTTGGAAAAGGTAGACGCTTTTCCTTCACATCCTCGCCAATTGTGCGCTCGCCTGACCATGGGCCGGTCGTAGGCACAGCATGACCTCACTCATTCGGTTTCCGCATGAACCACAAGCAAAGGGCAGGGTTGCAATTCGTAACTTCCTGCGACCGGGGAATGTGGGCAATAGCAAACTCGTGTGCTCTTCCTTTTCACTCATGGGCGCAGTTTTGTCGCGCTGTTGCCGGCGCCCCGCTCTCGCAGACGACATCCCTTTCGAAGCTACCGCCGAGGCCAGCCGCATACGCGATGCAAATGAAGCTAAACAGCCCGTCGCACATACAGCACAGCGGCCAAGGGCAACCACGGATTCCGGCGTAAGCGCCGTAGGACCCTGCAACTCTCGCGATTCCTCGTCATCAGCCGGGCCGCCGCCGCCGCAGCCCCGTCAGCTCTGTCTGACGCACAAGCAGCACGCAACACAAGCGGTACCCAGCGGCTCGACCAATGTGCAACAGCCGCGGGAGCAGCAGGCCAGCCGCAGCACCTCATGCGTTGTGGGGCTCGGTGGGTCTGCGGGGTCCAGCAGCCCGCAGACCCAGCAGGCAGACCCACGGGTCGCTCCAAGCGAAGGCACCGCGGGCGGTGCAGGCCGCGGTGGGGGTTGTTCTCCCGGGATTGGTGGACCCAGCCCTGGGCAGCGCGCGCCATTGCTGCTGCCGCAGCACGTACGAGGCCCTGGCCTGCCTCCACCGCAAGGCCCGCCTCGACGGGCATCCGGCCGCGTGACGCTGCCCGCGCCGCTTGCCGTGGACCCGACGGCCTGCACCACCGTGGCAGAGGACGACGTGGAGGCAAGCACCCTGCACCGCACCACGTCTGCCACAGACACGGTCTCCGAACCCGCCGCAGGGTCTGAGGCCGCCACTGCTTACACCACCACTACGGCCGGGCGCACCTTCCAGCTGCCCCCAAGCCCGGGCCCCACCACCCCACCCTCCACGATCGCCGCCTCCCGCCCCGCGCCCGTCACGCCCTCGCCCGCGCACCCTCCGCATCCCTCCCTCCAACGCCATCCAACCCACAGCTGCCGTCACGCAGCCACACCCGCCACCGCACACGCCCACGCGCCTGAGATGCTCACCTTGAGCTGCTCCGGCATTCCGGGTGTGCCCAATGCGGGCCCCTTGGAAGCCGCACTACCGGACGCTGCGGCCTTCCCTGCAGCGCCTTACGGCGGCTCCCAGCTACAGCAGAAACCGGAGCGGCCCGCCCAGGACTCGTCCCGCCTTGATCCCCAGGGTAGCTCCGGCGGTGTGTCCTCTCCGTCCTGGTCCGCCGCGCAGCACAGCGGCTTCCTTGCCCCCGAGCGCGTGGCGGTGCCTGCTGCTGGCACTCGTGCGGGGGCCAGTTGCGCGGCAACTGGACCAGCACCTCAGACACCAGCAGCAATTCCAACCGCAGCAGTCACACATCCGGAGCACGCTCAAGCCCTCGTTATCCCACCGCCGTCGCTCCTACAGCCGCTTCAACAGCCCCCACCGCCGCCGCAGCACCAGCAGCAGCAGCAGGAGGTTGCTGCATCTGTGGATGCTTCATTCGCACAGGGGTGGCTGCCGTCCGCATCCGGGAGAGGTCCAGCAGTCCAGGCACAGCCGCAGCGACGGGTCTCCCGCCAGACACAGCCGCAGCAGGGCCAAGCTGGTGCCACCGGGTTGCTCCCTGTTACGGACACTAGCCTCGAACTCCAATCATCGGATGTGGAGGACGACGAGGACCGTTACGGGGGAAGCGTGGCCGGCCATGATGGTGGCGGACAGGGCTCTGACGCCGACGAGTCCGCAGGCAGCAGCGGCATTGAGCACGCAAGCGATGGCGGCGGCGGTGCAGCAGTAGCAGCAGCAGCAGCAGCAGCAGCAGCAAGTGACGGCGGCGGGCGCGTTCGTGGCTGGTCTCTCCAGCACGCTGTGACACGTGTGCGGGGTGACGTGCAGCAGCACGAGCACCAGCAGCTGCACCAGCAGCAACAGCGAGAGGGGGCATGGCAGCTGTCGGCTGCTATGTCCTCTGGAGCTGCTGGGCTCCTGATGCGCAGAAGCGTCCTCGTGCAGGTGCAGGCTTCGCCAGATGGGCAAGAGGAGGGCAACACAGCTACCGGCTCTGCCGTGCTGGGCAGCGCTGCTGCGGGACGGACCCCCGAGACGAGGAGCGCGGGGCTGGGTCTGGCGGGGCCTGACGCCGCCGGGGCGGCGGTGGGGAGGCTGCGGCGGTCGGAGTTCACGTTTGGGGAGCCGATGGCCAAGTGGTGTAGGGCGTCTGCGGCAGCCACGAGGGTGAGTGTGCGGTGCATGAGGCGGGGTTTTGGTCGGGGTGAAGCGCAAGGGAAGTTGTCCTGCAAAGCGGCACCGGGTGGTATGGAGTACATTGGGCCTGCCTTGCGTATGGTAGAGACCAAGTTGAGGCGCTACCATGCTGGTCATGCCCACCTAGGCGAACCGTGTGCTGATGAATTTGATTCCTGTCCGCCCCACACTCAAACACCCCGTGTGGCGTGCCCACCTAGGCAACGCGTATGCTGATGAACTCAATGCAGGTCATCCGCCCCACATACACCGCAACACCGTGTGTGGCATGCCCAGCCCACCATGTGGTGCCCCTCGCGCCCATCACCCACAGGACCCCCGGCGACACATCGTCACGCCATACGCCACAACCAATGGCGTGGGCGAACCCCATAACAGCGCCGCCACGGCCGCTGCTATGACGCAGTCAGAGGCGTCGGGCAGGCCTTTGCGGCCCCGGCCTGCTGTGTGCGCCGCATCCGCCCCCTCTGGCTCTGCACAGCCTTCAGGTTCCGCGCTGGGCGCGGAACAGGCACCTCTGCAGCCCTTCAGTGGGGAGGACGAAGACGCGGTTCCTGCGGACCTCGTGCCTTCGGCTTCACATGCAGTGTGCATGGAACCCCCATCTCGCCCGGTGGCCGAACAGCAAGCTCCGCCGGTACCGGTTCAGCAGCAGCGCCAGCCGTCGTCAACAAGCTCCCCCGAGCCAACGACGCCCTTCGGGGCGACCGCGGGAGCGCACTACTACCAGTCGCTCGTGCGCCAGGAGGCGTGGGGGACTGGGAGGTCTGGCTGCGAGGTGGCACCACTAGCACTTCCGCCCCCGCCAGGTATCGTGCTGCCCCTGGCCCCGGCCCTGCCTCCTGGCGGTCGTGGCTCGACGTCTGAATCCAGATCCTCAGGGCCATCTCCAATGAACCTGGGCCCATGGGAGGCCAGGCGGCCAAACGCGCGCCCGGGTTCTTCGGTGAGCCCCGCGCACCCCTTCCGCCTCACGCTGCTGCCCTGCAAGCCCGGGTCCGAGGTGGACAACCTGCTGTCGCTAGCAGCTAACATCTCCCAGGTGGGCATGCGACCTGATGCTGTGCGCTGTCGTGCAGTGCAGTGCTTGATGAGCTTTCGTGTCCAATGGCGAGCTTGATTGTGAGTACGTCCCTCAATGCGCGGTCGCCTTTTGCCAGTCTGTGTTCACAGGCCTTGCATTGGGGTTTGAACTCAAATCAGCCGGTGTCCACACGGCTGACCGAGTTAGTAACACTTCCGTTTTCCCTTGAAGGGCGCGGCAGCGGCCCACCGGAGTGGGATCTGTAATCTCTTCTCAACGGTGGATGGGGCCACCACCCACCAGGCCTGGTTCCTGGTGCAAACACACCGCACCTCCATCCTTAACACACGCCGCTGGCGCTACGCCGCGCGCGTACTTATTATCATTGTTTCCATCGTCCTGCCTCAGGCGCCCATCGTGATGGCCGCGGCGCTGCTGCCAGGCACCTTTTACATCAAGCTGAACCGAAACATGATTGCAGCGGCCATCGCTGCCGCCGGGAACTGCCCTGACGCCGCTGCTGCGGCCGCCTCCATAAAGCTTCCCGCCGGCGCCTCCCGCAGCACTCCCGCTGCGTCGCCCCCGGCCTCCCCTGCCAGCGCAAGCCACCAGGGCAGTGCAGCAGCAGCTGGCGCAGCGACGGGGGCTACATGCAGGCCCGTTGTTCCCTCGACACGTGCGGCCGGTCAATCAGTGGCTGCGGCAGTGGCGGGCGCGCGTACGGCAGCCCAGGTGATGGACGATGTGGAGTGGCAGCTACGTCTAGGCAGTTGGGTGGTAAGCGCGTCGCTGGATGCTGCTGATCGCAGGTCGCCCGGGTGGCTCCACCGTGCGAGGGCATAGCGGGAGGGCCAGGGCAGCCGGCGGTAGCGGGCTGGGCTGCGGGGCGGAGGCGGAGGCGGAGGCGGAGACGGACGACAGCCTCGATTGGGCGGAGGTGAAGGGTGGCTGTGACCTCAACATGGTCATCGTCGAGGACGCGGTGGTCGACACAAGGTGGGTGCATGGGCGCTTGGTAGGTGCGGGACATGAGGTCCCCAGCTGATGGGCAGTGAGCGGCGGTGAAGTCACGGGGGCCATGGGCTAGACAAAAAAGTAACGAGCGAGAGCCAGAGGGATACAGGGGCAGTTTTGCAGGCAACTGCGACGGATTCCTGCCTGAAAGCACGTTGTCAAGGTTTTTAGCGACACCGTGCAGCCGTGCGAATGGCAGGACACGCGACGAGGCGTTTGACCGCATATGCGCAACAAGGCTGTAGCGATATTTGTGAGAAGCGTACGCGCTTGGCCCTGCCGCTGCAGGACGCGCGACGAGGCGTTCGCCCGCATGGCTCCTCCCATCCGCTTCGTGCTGGCGGTGCCCCTTGAGACAGCGGACTCTGATGAGGCCACAAGCAGTGTGGGGAGCAGTGGACGAATCCCTACGGACGTGGTGGGGCTGGCGAAGGGGTCGGACCACGTGCCAGAAGCCGCGCCAATGCCACGCCTGCTGGGGGCCCTCTGTGTTGCGGACTTCAAGGTGGGGTGTGGGCGGAGGTGTAGAAGCACGAGACTGTGGGTTACATGTGGTGTGCATCGCTTCCGCGTGCTGTGCTTGCAGGGGTTGAGCTAGCGGCTGACCACCAGCGCACAGGCCCTGATCGGTTGTTGCCTAACTGAAAGTGCAAGCTTTCCCCCAGCAGCATATGCCGCCTCAGCTGACCGTGACCACCTATCCATGTTGCTTTGCCATGCCTCTCGACCACCAGCAAGTACCCTCTTGCGCCCCTAATGCCACTTCACGTTTCTTGTGTGCAGCCCCGGCCCGCCTCCTCAATCTGCCGCCCCCTGCTAGACAACGTGCGGCGGCTGCTGCTGTCGCACCTGGGCAGGGACGTGCAGATGTACGACGAGCGCCAGAAGGCGAAGGTGGGGGCCATGGGGGTTGGTAAGGGCGGGAGCGGGACAGCGAGGCATGCCCAGCCGCGGCCCAGCGGCTGTGCATTTGGCAGCATGAAGCCCAACACTCCTTACCGCCCCGGCTGTACAGCATGCTCGGGGTCTACGCAACTTAGGCTTGTACCTCGGAGCTGCCTAGTGCCGCACTCCCTTGGCGCACAGGCTGCTAGTCCTCCTGCAGCGGTGGCCACACGACTCAAGAGCCGAACGGACTGGAGCCATTTGTGCTAAAGACCAGCGCCCTTCATGTTGCTGTCACCCCCTGCTATTACTGGCTGCCAAAGACGCCAGGTGAAGCACGGACCCTCCATTATACGACTAGCACGTGCAACTTGTCTGCTGGTGTGCCGCGTGCTCTGCTTCGACTCCTTTTCCACCTCTACAGGCCGTCCTTGCGGAGCTGGTGGGCAGCCTGCAGCGGCTGCTGGACCGGTACGACACAGCAGTGCTGCTGGCCAACCTGCCGTCGGCGGGCGCTGCTGGGGGGCACACGGCCGGGTCGTGTAAAGCAGGCGGGGGTGCAGGGGCAGGGCCGGCGGCGCGCGAACTGGGAGCCGCTGTGGTGGGCCGCGAGCCGCGCTGGCCGGTGCTGTACGTCAACAACGCGTGGACAGCCCTGACGGGTGAGCGGGTTGTGGCCGCGATTTGGGTGTGCGCGACTGTTGTGGCCCTTCCGTGCGATAGGGCGAATGTGCAGGGGCAGGGGAGTGGACAACGGGGACAGGAGGGGCCAACGGGGACACTAAGGCGGATGCGCGGGGGTCAGAAGATGTGGAAGGGGTGGCTTCGGACCGCGAACCAGGCTGGCTGGTGCTGTACATGAACAACGCATGGACAGCGCTGACGGGTGCGTGGGCGTGAGGGCTGCGCGTGTAACGAGGCCATGGTATCCTGTGCGCCGCACGAGTTGTGAACGATGGCCACACCTGCACACTGACGGCGGTGCACGGCGCATGTGCAGAGGAGTGAGCTACATGCAAGCTGCAACGTTGGCTGGATGTAAGCGGTTGACACTCTGGTGTGCTGTCTGCTTTCACACGTGTTGCTGCCGTGTCCCCGCTCCCCCAGGCCTCAAGCGTGACGACGTGTTGGGGCGGGACCTCCGTGACCTCATCACCACCGCCGCCGCCCAGCCCACCCCACAACCGTCAGACGCCACCCTGCCGCCGCAAATTGCCTCCGGCGCCAGCTTGCAGGGAGGGGCGGGTAGGAGCGCCAATGACCATGTGCAGGGGCCGGGGCCGACTATTCACCCGCTGGGTGCGCCCGCGCGCCCCGGGCCCCTGGCCACCGCTGCACCCAGCATCCCCGCCTCGGCCACATTCTGCCATGTACCCATCCCGTGGGAGCAGCACCAAGTGACTGCGGCGGCGCGGGGTGACATCGTGCTGCACCACGTGGTGCTGCCGGCGGCGGCGGGGGCGGCGGGGGCGGCGGAGGCAGGGCCTGGCGTCACCGGCGGTGGCTTCGTACCCCGAGGCCCGCTGGCCACGCTGCACTTCAGGTGTGGGCTAACGGGTGTAGGCCAACGGGACGACGTTGCTGCTGTCCTTAACGCCTGTTACGGTCCGCCATCTCCAGGCCTCTGCGGCCTTGCCACCTATGCTGAGCCTGTCTCTAGGCTGGGCGATGAGCAAGACACTGACAGACGCACATGCTTCCTACCGACCTAGGTTTGTGGCGCGCGAGATGCACGAGGAGAGCGGGCTGCTGCCGGCCGGGTGGCAGAGCCTGCTGGGGACCATCCGGGAGGACGGCTGGCGGGCCTTCGGGCTGGTCACCCCAGAACCAACACAGCCGCCCAGCCGCTCGTGGTCGGCGCTGGGGGCGCCAGACGAAGCCACTGAGGTGCGCCGTCGTGCGCTAAACGTAGTGTTACTAGCAAAGATTTGCTGCACATCTGCTTGCTGCACGTTTAACTTCTGCTTTACATAACAGCCGCCTGGGCAGTCCACGTAATAGGCAGTCACGACACAAGGCTGCTTCAGCAGAGACCAGCAGCAAAGGCTCTATTGCCCCCTTTCCATTTGTCCATCCTCCAGGCCTCCTCCAGCTACGCGGCCGCACTGTCGCAGCACTGCACGAGCAAGGTTCCCGGCCTGGATCTGAGCCACTTGCTGGGCAAGGGCGGCTACGGCAGCGTGTACCGCGGCACGTGGCACGGCACGCCCGTGGCGGTCAAGATGATAGACGTCAGGTGGGAGGTGGAGCTTGGGGGATGACATGCTGCATGGAAGTGCAAGTACGTGCACACCTGTTGCCATGGGACGCACTCGTAGTACGGACTACTACGACTGCGTAAAGTTGCTGCTGACTGCAGCGGTGGACTGCTCCCTGAATGTTGACGCCTTTTTCAGTGATAGATAGAGCGCGAGGCCGGTGGACTTCCTGCGTACTCGGCGCAACCCTGTGTGGGCCGCTACACCTTGGCGTGTGCTGCTCTGCCCTGCGCGGCCTGTGTCTGCACGCAAGCGTTCAGCGCCTCCCGCGGCTGTCCACCCGTCGTTTTCAGTGCAAACAGTCTGTCTGCCCCTAACGCCTTTTCCCTTGTTGCGCCCCCTGTCGCATCCCCCTGCCCTCTCCCAGTGGCAGCGGGCTCTCGGTGGAGTGCGCCAGCCTGGAGGCTGTCATGGGCCAGGCCCTGGACCACCCGCACATCGTCAAGACGCTCATGTTCCTGGCGCGCCGGGAGGACGGACCCATGGTTCAGTTTGGTGGTGGCGGCGGAACCCAGGGGTTCCCGCACAGCCCAGCGAACGGCAGCGGTACCATCGGCGATTTCCTGCACCAGATGGGGTCCGCCGACCAGGTGGGAGGTGGGCGCGGCCGCCGACCCACGGGTCAGCCCCTCGGCCTGGCGACGGCCAGCATGGCCGCAAGCAGCATTATGGCGTCAGCGTCGGTCCGCAGTCGGCTAAGCCTGCCTGGTGGGCCGGCGGTGGACCAGGGCGGCACGGGGCTGGGCTGGATGGAAGGCAGCATGGCGTCAGTGGCGGCGGCGCAGCGGCGGGAAGAGACTACGGGGGATCCCAGGGGCGAGGGTACGGCGGGCGGGGGCCAGGCGGCGGGGCCACGGTCTGTGGCTTCTGCAGAGTCCTGCACCGGCTATCAGACTCTGACGCTGCGCTCGAGTTCCGATCACTGGAGCAGCAGCAGTGCGTGGCTGTCAGCTGGTCTGCAGCGCGGCGGCAATGTGTCGTGGGCAGGCAGCGGTGGAGGCGGTGACGGTGGTGGTGGCGGTGGCACGGTGGATGCGTTGCATGCGCGCAGCCACGCGTCTTCCACCGCGTCCTTGCCAGCCGGCGTAGGCGCACTGGGCACCAACCGCAGCGGCGGCGATGCACCTGCCGGTGGCACCGTGGCGCCGGGCGCCGGCTTCCTACCCGCAGGCCGCGGCGGGATCCAGTTGGAGGCGGTGCCGGAGGCTGCCTCGCCAAGCAGTGACACAACAAGCTCACCCGGGTCTTCCGGAGCGCTGCAGCAGGATGCGGGAGCTGCCTCGCCAAGCAGTGACACAACAAGTGACACAAGAAGCTCACCCGGGTCCTCGGGGTACGGGTCCTCCGGGGCTCAGCAGCAGAGAGCTCAGCAGCAGGGGGCTCAGCAGCAGGGGGCTCAGCAGCAGGGAGCTCAGCAGCAGGGGGCTCAGCAGCAGGATGCGATTGCCGTTGGTGCGGCCGGCACCGCTGCCGGCGAGGAAGCCCTCTTCACCAGTCCCTTCTTTTCGGAGCAGCACTTCGCCGAACGCACGGGGGCAGGGACCGGCTCAGCGACGCACTACACCCATGCCCAGGACCCCTTTACTGTCACCACCAGTGCTATGCTCACCAGCCTGCAGCAGCAGCAGGTTGCCAGTATAGCAACTGGAGTGGGCGACGCGTTGTCGGCAGAGCGGCGCGCACACGTGGCGTTAGCTTCAGGATCCCGCCTAGGTGCGGGCCGGCTGGGCGGCGGAGGCAGCAACGCGCACAGCACAGGCGACAGCAGCACCGTGGGCGGCAGCGGCGGCGCAGGCGGCAGCTCAGAGCAGCTGTCCATGACCAGCAGTCAGGTGGCGGCGGCGGTGCGCTTGACGTCGACGTCGGGAATGTGGCGGCAGCGGCAGGGCAGTGCAGCGACTAGCGAGGCGGCGGCTGTGTCGTACGGAGCCCTGTTGGCCTCAGGGTCCCGTTCCGCCTCCACGTGGCAAAGCGGGACGGGATCAGGCACAGGGCCCGCAACGTCCGGCTCGGAGGACACCGGCATGGCGCTTGTTGCTTCGGGAGGGTCCCGGGCGAGCGGCCGCCGAGGCAGGGCTGGTGCTGTACGGAGGGTGACGCCAGGGCGGCCGAAACAGCAGCAGCGGCGACAGCAGGGGCCCGCTTCCGTGTCTGGAGACCAGGTCCTTTCGCAGCAGCCCAAGGGTTCAGGGCGCTCCTCAGCGGCCAGCGCCGGCAGCCACCCCTCCGCCCTGACCACGCCGCACCCCCAGCAGCAGCACCCACACAGCACAACACCCACCTCGCCCTACGCGCCGCCCCCTCGTGCCACGGCCGCCCACCCTGCTGGCACGCCCGGGGATTTGCGGGCAAGGGTCCTTCTGGGTACTCCTGAGGGCCGTACTGCTCGCGCCAGGGCCCCTGCTGGCGCACGCGGCCCTGCTGCCAAGGACCTTGCCTCTGCAGACGACTCTGATGCTGCCGCCTCCAGGGAGGGCCACCGTCAGGCGCTGATGCTGCTAACCGCCCGCGCCAGCAGCACCACCGCAGCCGGCACCCCCAACACGAGCAGCTCCCACGCCGTCTCCTCGAACTCCCCAAAGCCCCCACCGTCGTCAATTGGCTTGGCACCCCAGACGCACCACCGGAGCAACCAGCAGCAACCCCAGTCCCAGCCGCCCCGCAGCCCCCAACCGCGCCTGCAGCTACAGCACGCCGGGGTCATGACTCAGGGTGCCTTCGGCGCATCCAGGGCTCCTGTGGGAACTGCGTCGTCATCCGCCTTTGCGGTCGCCTCCCAACGGCGCCTCTCCTCAGGCCCCTTCACCGGGCCAGGCCTGGCGCCAAGGGGACACGCCGCCGTGGGCACACGTCCCAACCAGGCGGGCTCAGCACTTGCCACGTCCCCTCGGCTCCCACGGCTTCCAACGACGCCGCTCCGGTGGGATTCCCTGGTACGGCAGCGGAGGCGAGTGCTTTACGGCACAGCGGCAGGGCTGATGTGGAGCCCCGCCCCCACTCCCACCAAGCGGGAGGGGCTGGCAGCAGTGTGCCATGGGAGGTGCTGCGGCAGGAGCACGACCAGGCAGGGAGGCAAGAGGAGGAGGAGAAGGTGGAGGAGGAGGAGGAGTTGCTGGCAGGCATGGGCGGTGGATCGTTCTCGGACGTCGACTCCGACAGCGAGCTCATGGGCACTGACGTTCTGGACAGCCCGCGGACGGCGGCGCGGGTGGCACGCGAGGTGGGTAGCAGGCTGTGCGGCAAGCACTCGGGACGCCTGGGCTACTGACTTGATGCTGATATTGGGCAGATGGGCCTGCGATTGGCAGTGAGGAGCGCGCAGCGAGTCTTGCACAGGTTAAAGCATTTGCTTTTGTGGAGTGTGTAGCGCATGGGTACATCAGCCGTGAGTCATACTCACCCCAATGCGGGTCCAAGCGCAGCCCTGATACCTGCCGGCCATGCATGCTATCACAGACTGTTGTAGGTTACGGCCGGTTCCAAAGGACCAAATCTGCTGCGCATGGCCCTAAATCAAGCAAGGGAGACCTTTTGCATGGGAACGAGTCTGGCGCTTGCCCATCATTGTCGCACGCAGGCCCGCAGGGGGAGCACAGCCACAACAGCTGCCGTGGCCATTGCGGCGGCGCCGGCGGCGGCGGTTGATTTCTCCGTGGGGTGCGCCCTGGGGCCCCTGGGTCACCCGGGCGGGGCAGGGGCTGAGGCTGGCGCCGGGGCACCTGGCCAGGGATCGACGCACATGGGCGATGCAGGATCCGCTGTGGTCGGATCCGAAACGGCAGGAGACGTGTCCGAGGTGTGGATAGGTGGGTCGCAGCTGTGCGCACACTCACATTGCCGTTCCCTGCGGCCGTGCTGTTGGCGCTGTTGCCCCTGAAGGTGCACGACGTTCACGCACAGGCTGTGGGTGTGTTCGACCCTGGGATCTTGTCGCACACATGTATGACGATGTGCATGCATGTGTGACATGCCACCGTGTGACATACCTACGATGGCTGTTGTAAGCGGGCGGTAATGCACAGCTGACGGCACGTGGGCGCCAGACCACACAAGCTGTTGCAGCGACAGCAGCTCGCCTTGCTGCAGCGGCTATCTCCTATTAAGGTACACTGGTTGCAACAGCCAACTAAAATTTGGTGCGGTGCCGCCTGCCGTCCCGCAGTGATGGAGTACTGCGACATGGACACGCTGCAGGTGGGGCCGTGGCTTAGCCTGGCGGTTGGCAGGCAGTTGCTTGGCAGTTGCTTTGCAGCCGGTGGATTGTTTCAGAATCGGGGGTCATTGCAGCACCGGTGGATCATCGCAGCACTGTGGCTTCACGTATGAGCCACGCGTGCAGCACAGCATGGCGTTACAGCGCAGCGTGCCACTGTGCAGGTCGCTGAAACCATGTTCACCCAACATTTCGGCTAGACTGAAACCAACGCGTCGTTGCTCCCACGCAGCTGGCCCTCGAGCGGGGCCTCTTTGCGCTGCCCCCCGAGCCCTCCCTCGCCTCCTCCGCCGGCCCGCCCGCCGTCCACGCCCTGGCGGCCTTTCCCAGCCTCGCCAGCAGCGGCGCCGCGTCGCGGCCGTTCACAGGGGGCAGGAGCAGGAGCAGCAGCAGCAGCAGCGCGGCCATGTCACAGTCCGGAGCCACTGCGGCTGGCGGACCCACGGGTCGGCACGGACACGTGGCAGCCTTCCGCCGCGTGGAAATGCGGGCGCTGGTGGCCACGGCCCTGGAGGTGGCCAGCGCGCTGAGGTACCTGCACGACCTGGTGGGTGGGTCTCGCTGGTTGCTGTACATGCCGCTCAACGTGGTGCTGTCGTACAAGCTGAAAGGACGGTTGTACGTGTGCACCAGGCGCGGTAGTTGTTGGATGCATGACGCCCTTTACGCGCTTCCTGCCCGCGGGGCAACTACTAGCGGCATGCATCTGGCACACTGGCAAACGTCAAGAGGTCTGAAGCGTCCACAACCGCAACCCTGGAGCCCCAGGGCATCGTGCACGGCGACCTGACGGCTCGCAACGTCATGCTGGCCTCCCTGGAGCGCGCCCACGGCCATGCACACGGCCACGGCGTGGACCTTCCATCCAGCCCCGCCCGCATCCCCAGCCCCAGCCCCAGCCCCAGCCCCGCCCGCATCCCCAGCCCCGCCCGCATCCCCAGCCCCAGCCCCAGCCCCAGCCACGTGCCCGCACCTGCCACGTGCCCCCTGCCTGGCGAGCCAGCCGGCACCATACCCCGTAGCCGTACCCGTGGAGGCGCTGGCAGGCCCAGCAGGGGCCCACTTGCCCACCGTCACGCCGATGCATGCGGGCCCCGCCACGTGTGCACCGTGCGGCCCAGCGCCACGGGGTCCCGCATGATCAGCACAGTGACCACCCACACCAGCAGCACTAGCACCAGCACCGCTACAAGTGCAACAAGCGGGGGCCGGGGTGCAGGCAGCAGCAGCAGCGGCAGCGCCGGTGTCCTGACTGTGGCTAGCGGGGCCTCGGTGGAGCTCAACTCAGGGTCCGGAGCAGGGCTGAGGGCCGGGATGCTCGCTGGAGGGGAAGCAGGGCAGGGGGAGCTGCCGCTGCTAGGGGCAGGGAGCGTCACGGCGGTGCGGGCACGGTCCAGCACTGTGTGCAGCGCCTGCGGTCGTTGCTTCGTGGCCAAGGTGGCGGACTTCGGGCTGAGCCGCATGCTGGACACGCAATCCAAGATCCTCACCAAGACCGTGGGGACGGTGCGTACGGGTGGCGTGGGCGCGTGGGTTAACAAGAGGTCGCAGCATAGACGTTGGGTCCTTGCTGCCAACACTACACGAACTCTGGAAGAGTGCAAACCTTCCTTTGCGGCACGTTACCGGCACGGCCTTCAGTTGGTGACGCGCCGAGGCGTGTTGCTGCTGGTGGTGGTGTGCTGGGAATTGTAAACTCGCCCCAGCCTGCCCCACTCGAGACAGGCGACAGGCACGCGCTTCCCTCCTCCCTCCCTGTTATCCGCAGCTCACGTCCATGCCCCCCGAGACGCTCCTGTCGGGCACTGTCAGCAAGGCGGCAGACGTGTACGCGTACGGGGTGGGTAAAGCTACGAGTGAACGACGCCTATGTGATCTCTTGACTGCCTGCCTTATCCTTGAGGACTGAAACGCTCTCGGCTCCCCAGCATAGCTCTCCGCTTCAGTATTAAGTGCGTTCCTTCACGCGCTTGTTGTGTTCCTGGCACTCCGCAAGCCACCCATGGGCCACCGCCATCAATTTTGCCCGATTCCTTACGCCGCCACTCTGTTCCCAACCCCACACTCCGTCCCCACCCTTGGCTCTTTACTACGGTGCCATTGTTGTCGTGCATGTCGTACACCCCAGGTGCTGCTGTGGCAGATGTACACTGGGCAACGGCCCTGGAGCGGCATGAACCACGGACAGGTGGGGTCGGTTCAGCACCTCTCAGCATGATGACGCATGATATGGCCACCAACATCTTACTGCAGGGCTTCAGCTAAGCCTTGCCGCGAAACTGTGCCGCTGAGCAGATTGAGGCGCGTTTGGCCTATGATCTGCCTCTCAGTGCGCCTCTTGCCCTCCCATACGCTCCCTGGTCCCACCAGATCGTGTACAACGTGGGCATGAAAGGCCAGCAGCTGCCCTTCCCGCCCGACACACCGCACGGCCTGCTGGCGCTCAGCCGGGCGTGCACGCGCAGCGCGGCGAGGGACAGGCCCACCTTCGCGCAGCTGCAGGTGAGCGGGCAGAGTCGGGGTGCGCTGGTGGGTGCGTGGCATAGGGAGTACGAGGGACACACCGTGGTGTACGGTAGCTGTGGGTAGGAGCGGAGCCGGCGCGTATAGGCGCATCTCCTCGTTTGTGCAATGTTTCTATGTGGTGGTGATCCGGTGCGGCGCAAGCGCACTGTATGTGCACGTGTACAGGTACGAACTTGGGTACGGCACTTCCCGTGGGCCCCGAAGGCGCATTGCAGCACGCAATGCGGGATGCGTGTGCCACAAGTGTGCAAGTTACCACCCTGGAGCACGCACGTCCTGAACTGAGAGGTGTGAGGCGAAGACGCCTGTTGTCCTGTTGCCCACTGCCCCAACAGCACCAGCTGGCGCAGCTGGCGCTTGAGCAGGGGCTGCCGCTCGCATAGTGGTGCCAGCCACCGACAGAATTGGTAACACACATGGCTGGGTGTAGTCCTACTCCCGTCAACCCATTTGCATGTGCGCGGAATTGAAAGAGCTGACCAACAAAGGGTGTACCGGGTAATGGTGCCGCGGCTGGCTGATGCAATCTGACCGGTCGGTGGAGGAAAGGAATGGGACAGGTACTGCAGCAATTGGCGCTCGCAAGTATACCGTGTGCATTGAGTCGCACACACCTGTTGAAGTGTGCGGTGTGGGGTTTTGCCGTGAGTGTGTGCGCCGGGCTGGGCCCCGCTTCGTTCGTGCTTCGGAGCCATGGGTGTTGGCGGTGCCCCTTTCGAGTGCTGTTACGGTCTGGTTATGTTCTCCTGGTTCGCGCATCGGGGAAGCTTGCTGGGCCGTGCACTCCCCGGGCGTTCTTTTATTCTTCAGGGAAAGGAATGCGACCTGATGCGAGCATCATTCTGACCTGAATGAGAAGCGCGCTTGGCACGAGGTGGATGGCACGTGCGTCGTCGTTCTACCTGTACATGTACTTCAGGTTGGGTCGCACCAATTGCATAACAGATAGAAATCTGTTGCTGCAGCTGCAGGCGTTCGGTTTGGCAGGGGTGCTATTCGCGCGGGCTTGAAAGTGCTGCCGCCGCTGAGTGCTGCGTGCTGGGTGCCTCACGGCCTGTGCAGTGCGTAGCGGGACGCGGATTGAACAGCGTGCGCGCTTGCTGTGTACTCAACAGGTTATGCACGCCGTAAGGTTTCGAGTCGTTCGTAGAATCCTTTTCTTTTCCTTTTCAGGCCGCTGATGCATGAAGCGCAATGACACGCAGTCTATGCAAGGTGTTTTAGTCCATGCCTGGTGTACATTGCATGCTGACTAGGGAGAATGCTGCTCATGATGCGCGTGGAGAGGTGGCACAAGTAGCGTCTGTCTAGGTCTGTAGGACCTCGGCGCAACACGCCTGCCTGTGCCAACGAGCGAGGACAGAAACTGTGTCTTACGAGCGTACGAGGTGGCTTTTCTCGTGGAACATGGTGAGAGTCGGTGCCGATGGAGCGTGCATCAAAAAGTGTAGCGAATGATGGCCTGGCGACTTGACCTGTATTGCACCGCTGCTGCAATGGTGTTGTCCCGAGGAATGCACGGGTGCGTGTTCGGGGGCCGTTGGCACGATGACACGCTGCGTCCTGCGGTGCCCCCAACCCTGCTGTAGGACGTGTGACAGCGGGGGTTGCAGCCCCAAGTAAGACGCACTTGTTGTGTCCATGATGCCCCAATACGCACCTTCTATTGTGTCCATGATGATGGCATTGATTAGGCCTACGGTATCGGGTACTCGTCCAATGAGATAGACCGTTGTTTATTGTTTGTCTGTAAGTTCGTTGTTAAGAAGATCTTTACTTCGTACGCTGTTGCATCAGGCTGTTGGGTCATGCAGCCCACGTATGAAGACGGCGGGTGTGCAGGCCGGAGTGGAGGAGGTTGACCGTTGAAACGCCGTACGTCCCCTGTTACCAGGTGTGTTGAATGCCTTTTGACGTGAGAGAGGCTTGACGCGTCAATCCCTGCCCTTGTGCAACCGAGCCGATGTAGCGGGGTGGTGTGAGTACTCATTCGCAAGTGCCGTGCAGCAAACGTTTCCCGGTGTTTTGGCGCCTTTCACCCAGCCCTTCACCCAGCAGCTGAGGCGGCCAAGGCGGCTCCGACCGTGCGAAGAGGTAGTAATCAACCAGCCCGGTGCATGTGTGGCGGGCGCCACACGAGGACCACGAGCGAGTGTACGACGAACACGGAGAACTGAAACACGGCCTGTGTCGCCGCCGTTGGAACTACGCATGTACACCTGGGGGCCCTCTGTACAGTTCTATAGCAGTGTCGCACACGACGGAGTGGTGCTGCAAGGCGGGCTGCGCAAGCTCACGGAAGTCATGGCAGAGCATGGCTGGTAGGACGCCACCCCAGGCCATTCCGCGACCCGCGCCACAACCAACCGAGCTCCCCTGCGTACAAGGTAGCACCAGTCACAGCCGCCCCTTGCACGGCGTGTCAGCAAACACGTGCACCATGGGCCCGTCAAGCATAGGGTTTGGGCGTCGTACGTATCACCCACTGGTCTCTCCTCGTCCAGCAGTGCGAGAACTTCCATATCAGCGCACTACCGTGTGAAAAGTACTACATATCCGTACCAATTTGCACTCAGACCCGCGTATCGACAGCTCACCGGGGGTCGAGGCCGGCAGTTTGCACGCTCTCCAGACCTTTCCGGGAACCCAACACCATCATGAGACCAGTTGCGCGTGTTGACCCTGTGAGCCAAACGTGCAGAACACGCACCTGTAGTCGCACCCCCAAGGCCGCCTGCATGCTGCCCACGCAGTTGAGCATCCAAACGCGGCGCAGCTGTGCGACCCACACATCCCACATGCATCCACACATGGTACAGGTACGACAGGCAACCCAGATGCACGCCGCAATGCCGCATTCACACGGCAGTGTTACGGCACTCACCGGTGCCGGCAGATTGCTCCTGCTGACTGCCACACCCCTAGTGCCCCGAGCCCCCAACCACCCATGCGTACGTGCCGAACACACCGCGGCTGTGCAGCTGGAGCTGCCCCCGCATTCTCCGTGCCCTTCAGTCCTGCTGCATAGCTCCATCACGTCAAGGTCCTGCTCCTAGCATATCCCGGGTTGAACGGATTCCCCAGTGCCAATGCTGCTGCATTAGGTGCTGCACCAGGCCCGGTTCGCCCCGCATTGCCGTGGTGTAGATCGATGTGGGCTTGTGCCCATTTGCGCCTTCCACTCGCAACAGGCGGCCACCAGCAGCAGCTGCATTGCGTACAGAGGTCCGTTCGCCATGCATCAGCCACATTAGGGAGATGCATGGAGAACGCGAGAGCAGCACCGGCTGGAGCGTTGGACAAAAGCTGGACAACCATGCATATACGGTAGTGTGTTAGGGCATGTAGCGTGCCCCCCCGTGCATCGCTCGAATCCGGCACCTGATTGGCCATCGTTGTCGTCGATGCAGTATTTACAAAGAGCCAGACCTGTGGCAGTGTAATCTATTGTTGTGAAGCAGCGTGGGGCGTCATTACCGTAGCGGTTAGGGCCAGGTGTGCATGGCCACCCGCCTGCTTGAAAAGGTTTATGTGTTGCGCGTGCCACTCTGGCTCGTATCTCGACTGAGGTGGTAGCTGAGTTCTGGGCGCGCCTGCAGTCCTTTGCTGCTCTTGGTATTGCCCCTCGGGGCTGGAACGCGGTGCCTGCCTCACACGCCTTCCTTGCCTCTGGTCTGGTTGCCTCTGGGGTCGTGTGGTCGTGCGTGGCCCGCCTGATGTTGACTCTCCGCCTGCCTCGCCTGTCCGTTGATGGCCGTGTCTTTTCTCATGCCTGCCCATGTCAGGTCCGTCTAGTGAGGGGGTGTATTGCCGTGTGGCCCTTCCAGTGATCTAGGTCGGTGCGAAGGGGAGTCCTTGCGTGGGTAAGGGGCTCCCCGAGAGGCGGGGGATGTACTGCCCCACAGGTCTTTAGGTGTTCATGGACTCTCATGCTTCACCCTGGCCCCTCTTGTAACTTCTGCTTCTTGAAAAGCAATGCATACATAACAAAAGCCGTTTTGTAAGCGCGACTTGATGCCTTATCAGACACGTATGTTCACAGCGACATATACAGTACCTTCAGGACGCATTCTCCCTGGCCACACAGGAGCTTGACCTTCGTTTCCAAAACGCTGTAACTATTAAGCTTCAACATGGACATCAGGCTCAGCGACAAGGTCCCGTCGTCCCAGCTGCCCACCTCCGTCCAAATGCATATCCTGTCCCTGCTGCCCCCAAACGACCGCGCCCTCAGCGGCCGCCTGGCGTGCAGGGATGAAGCTGAGGGGCTCAATAGTCCGCAGCACTGCACCGCCTCCCTGTCTCAACCGCTGCCGGCTCACGCCGTGTCCTGGGCCGTGGAGGCAGGGCAGCAGCACGTGCGACAGCTACCCTTTCGGGACAAGCTGCATCTGCTGAGCACGGCTGCCGCCAGCGGGAGCGAGGCCAACCTGGAGGTGGCGCTGGCGCTGCTGCAGCCCAGCATCTTCCCGGAGATGCTACAAGACGGGCGCAGCGCATCTGCTGTACTTCACTGCTGGCGTGACCCTGGTGTTGCGGCAGTCAAAGCAGGCCACCCGCAGCTGCTGCGTTTGCTGCTGCACCACTGCCCGGGGATGCTGCGATGCCGACCAGTTCTGGAGAGTGCAGCAAAGTACTGCAACCTGGAGGGATTGCAGACGGTGTGGGAGGTGCTGCAAGACAGGCTCAGCAGCAGCGGCCAAAGGGGCAGCCACAGCCGCAGCAGCAGCGATGGCGCCGACTGGCCGGACCAGGATGTGTTTGATGCAGCTGCCGGATCTGCCACACCTGACGCCGTGGCCAAGATGGAGTGGGTGCTTGATGTCGCGGAGCACAGCAGCTGCAGGCTGGCGGTGAGCACTGCTGCAGCTGCCGCACGCTCGGGGGACTTGGACCGGCTGCGGTGGCTGCAGGTGCGGGGTTGCCCCATGCACAGTGAGCACGTGCTGCTGCCTGCGTTGGCGCATGCCAGTCTGGCCGTGGCGCAGTGGCTGGTTGAAGAGGCAGGGTGCGTGCTGCCGGGGCCAGGGGGCGGCGATTCAACATTCGGGGCTTATAGTGATGATGGCCGCCGCTGGCAAGCGCTTGTGGAGACAGCGGCACAGAGCCCAGTGGACGGTGGGGCCAAGCTGCGATGGCTTCAGGATGAGGGGGGTGCACTGCTGGACTCAGACCGCAGCTGAAGGTGCGGCGCCTGTCGTGTGGCCATCAGACGCGGACAGGTTGAGGTGCTGCACTACCTGCTCACGGACTGTGGGCTAAGCAGGGTGCTGCACGGCGGGCGGGCGGATGCAGGCCAGGCAGTGCAGGTAGGAGGACGAGAACAGGCGGTACGCGTTTGCAGCACCACAGTCCGGCAGCACGCGGATGGCAGAGTACCTGCGCCAAGCTAGCTGCAAGTTCCGCTATTGCAACCACACGGGCGCAGCTGGGTCTGGGAGCGTGGACATGGTCCGGTGGCTGGTGTGCGAGGCGGGGGTGCGCACTGCCAGCGCAAGGCAGACGGCCAAGGTGCTGAGGTGGATGCTGGACCTGTGGCCCGACACCACTGCAGGACACGGGCGGGGCCTGCAGGAGGCGATGCAGCTGGTGGTGGACGCAAAGGTGCGGCCGAGGAGTCGGCAGCAGGCCGCGGAGCTGGTGACGACCCACGCCACAGTGAGAGCTCTGACACCCCGTCCGGGTCTCAATCGGGGCCGGGGTCGGTCTCGCGAAAGCCTTCCAGCATACGCTCTGGAAACAGGAGCTCATCGCAGGACTCGAGCTCCGGGGACGACTCTGATGACGACCATGATGAAGAGACGCTGTTACAGCTCGCGCTGCAGGAGCGGGGCTGGCTGCCCCTGGTGCGGTTCCTGACGCGGCAGCACCAGCTTCAGCCGTATGTCATGCCGCAACCCTCGGACATGCAGTACGCAGCCGAGGGTGCAAGCGAGGCTGTACTGGAGTGGCTGGCGGGCCAGCCGGGGTGCACGCAGTCCGTACGTCGTGGCAGCCCGGAACGGTGACCGGGGCACGCTGACGGCCTTGCGGCGGCTGGGCGTGCCGTGGGGTCAGGATGATAGCGTTGCGGAGGCGCTGTCGCGTCGCTGTCGGTTGCCGCCCCTGCACGCCCTGCGCTGGCTGGTGGAGCAGGGCGTGCCGTGGGGCGATGTGGAGCGCTTGGATGGGTTAGTGGGGCTTGCGGTGAAGGACGGTTGCATGAGCGCTGCAGGGGCGGCGTGGCTGCGGCAGGGGGCGGCGGTGGCAGCAGCGGGGGCGGAGGAGCTGCAGGAGTCATTAGTACGAGGCGCGGCCTCGGCGGCGAGTTGGCAAGCATGATGGAGTGGGTTGAAATGTGCCTAATGTGACGGCATGCTGACATGACAGTTTATACAGTTATGCACTCGGCATCCCGCATCGTCCGCAGCTCAGGGGCGCTGACTCATGTTTGCGTTGAGGGCACGGTAGTCAGAGTGCGAAGGTGCACCGAAGGACCCCTTTGCGTTGAGCGTACATGCGTGTCGACCATGGTTGTGTGTTGGCACCAGCGAATTCTGTAGCAGCACTTGCTGTCTTTCTTACACATTACAGTATATGTGAGAGGCGAAGGGAAGGTCATGATTGCAGGCTCTGGGGGATCGTATCAAGTGTGTCATTTTGCCGTCGTATCAAAGTGGGTCTGCTGCGCGCACGCACCCACGCCGGGGATGGGCGCTAAGGTGACGGATGTTGATGTATGTTGAGATGTATGTTGCTGTGATGTGTCGCCAGCTCTTGTTCGGCCTGTTGTGACGTGGCTTAGTGGGATATGTGTCAGGCTGAGTACAAATAAAGCCGTGCCGTTGTTAAGGCGGAACTTGGTCTTGATGGACGTATGGGTGTAGCGAACGAGGACGTAGTGAATCTGTGCTCAAGGAAGGCGGCGGCGTGTTGGGACGCACGTGGCAGAAGGTTTCCAGCTTGGTGCGCAGGGTAAGGGCCAGCGTCGGCTTGGCTGCAGGCGCGACGGTTGAAGCACACAAGGCGGGGGAACTGCATTCGTACAGAAGGCGGGAAAGCTGGACCAGGCTGGACACGGCGGAGGGGCCCATTGGTCTGTGGTAGGCGTGGCTGGGGCGGTGCTCCATAGCGTAATACGCGCCTGCTTAGCGGCCGCCATGTGTGCTTACTGCTTTGCTCGGTCATTGGTGAGAATGTACGGATGTTGTCCTGCTGTCGTAACTTTGCAGTCCAGCCGGGAAGCGGAGTTGGACGCCAGGATGAGCCGTAATTTGGATGCGGGTTGTACCGGTAGCCTACGCACGTGAGGGCCGAGGCGGAGAGGCACACGTGTTCCTGCACGATGGGGCATGCTGTGGATTGCAACCTTTAGGCATCGGCGCGAAAGGACACGGCGCGAGCACCACCTGGCGAGCTGTTCGCATGCTCTGTCAGCATCCGGTACGGCAGGGCTAGGAAGTGTGGCGCAGTGCGTACGTTGGGTACGTGGGCTGGTGGTCGTGCATGCAGCCGCGGTTGTAGTTGCACAGTGTACCGCCCAAAACGCCGCCGCACACCCCCGCCACAGTAACAGGGAAAGCGGCACCTTTGCGAAGCAATGTGGGGGCACACGATACAGCCCGTTGCGCAGTCAGGCTAGATGGCACTCTGTCTTGGGCAGGGGAGCTCCCCCTGTCTTAGACCTCCTGGAACGAGCACCGGCACGTGTATGTCATGGGTGTACCGTACACGCGTACAGTACCATGCGGCTGAACCAGTAAGGGGGTGTTTCTGTTCTGTGTCGTGCCTTTGGTTGTGCGGGTCAGCGATAGGTTTGGCGTCACGTGATTGCCGTACAACAGTCGCAGTATCGCCCGGTAGTTGCCGCGCCTGCCTTGCACCGCTTGTACTGGTGCTGCGGCGCTGATTTCACGGCTGAGTCATGCCGCTGCTTTCTGTACACTTTACCAGCATGCTCTTCTCGCCACCTCCCATAGCGCCAAATGAAGACAGCCTGACGCGAGACCAAAACGGCACGCACTTACCTGCGCGCCGTGATTACCGGTAAACAAGTTGCCTATGGCGGGTGCAGCGGCGTGGGCGTCTCTCCTGCCGTGCCGGACTCCTGCATTGACCATCCACACACGAAGCCATCAAGATCATCAATCACGCACGCACACCCCGCCCTACGCTGCTGGAGTCCCAACAGGACATGTCCGGTCATTCGCTAGTGCGCCTCACAATCAGCTAAGCTTCTGCTTGCAAATTACAGCCAGCCTGCAATCCTTTTGCACGGCGCGTCGCATATACAAGCACATGCACTAGGGCCCCAGCAGCTCCGTACCACAGCAGACGCAGCTTTGCACCCCTGCATCCCCAGCTCGTTGGCCCGCAAGGCGGGCCATGGTGCTACGCCTTCACCAAAACAACTCTGGGAATTCAAATGCGACCATGTGACCAGTCGCCCATCTTGAGCCTGTGAACCAAACAGGCTATAATAACACGCACCGTCAGGGCTTCAGCTGCATCCCTGGTGGGCCCCACAGGTCGCCAGCTGCCCACTAACACATTGCAGCAGGCCACAGCTGTGCAACCCACATGAAACCATATGCATCCACATGCCGGTGTGTCAGGCACCCAAGATACACGGCCCATGCCCACAGTAGCATTACAGCACTCCCAGATGCCGGTATGTGGCTTAGGCTGCCTGGCACGAATGCTCCGATCGACCGCATGCACTGCATCGCCCCATGCAAAATGCCCAACCCGCTGTCCATCCACTGCTGCCCACTCGCTCTGCCTGCTCCTGGGCCCCCTGCCGCTAGCCCCCCTTACATCAAGCTCCATTCCCCCTTCACTGTACAGTGACTTCAAAAATACGGATCCTCTCATGACCTACCCATTACACCGAGCCCTCGCTCTGCATGGCCCGGTCCAGGAACTTCAGCACCGCTTCCGCTGCCTCAGGCTCCTCGGTCGCCATTGCGCCCTGCTCCACCAGCCACCGCAGCGCCGGCAGTGGAGCACCCCTCCGCGCCGCGTCCCTCACCAAACCCCGCATCCCCCACGGCACGCCCAGCCGCCGCAGCGCGGCCAGTGTGCTCTTATCGCCTTGGACTGCTGCGTATGAGTAGGGGGACTTAAACCACAGTACACCTTCCAGGCACCCTGTGCGGGCCACCAGCCACTCCAGAAGCGCCTCGCAGCCGGACCCCGCCGCCGATCCAAGGACATCCCAGGGGTGCCACTGCCCCCAATTCGGACGCCCCTGAACCAGGAACTGCACCAGGTCCAGGTCGCCCCGCTGGGCTGCACCAAAGACGGCGTTTTCGTCCCACCCCCTGCTCCCCGCCAGGCACAGCCGCAGCGCTGCCTCCACCAGGTTGCGGTCGTCCTGGGGCCACAGCATGAAGACCTCAGCCGAGTGCAAGTCGCTGGCGGACACGCGCACTTCTTCGGCCAGCCACCGGAGCAGGGCCATGTCGCCAGCGCAGGCGGCAGTGCGGTAGGAGGCACCGGTGAACCGGCGCCCAGCCTCCCGCAAGCACTTTGCCACCGGGATGCTCCTGGACTTCGCCAGAGCGGCTTGGGAGTCAAAGCCTTCGCCAAACACCTTGGCTGGGCCGTAGGTAGCCAGGAGGAAACGCAGCGCCTGCTCCTGGCCACCTTCGACAGCAGCAGTTGCTACGAGCGGCAGTAGGGTACCGTCCGAGTCCAGCGGCGGGGCTCCGCGGTCCTGGAGCCACTGCAGCTTGGCCAGCGCGTCCACTGCAATCCGGGCAGATGCGGCATAGTATAGATCCCAGCCGCCACCGGTGGCCTGTGCAGGCAGCGCGCACCCCGCCTCGTCCACCAGCCACTGCGCCACGGCCAGGTCGGTGTGCTGCAGCGCACAGAGCAGCACATGCTGGCTCTGCAGTTGGCAGCCGCGCTCCCGCAGCCACCGCAGCCGGTCCAGGTCACCCGAGCGGGCGGCTGCAGCTGCGGTGCTCTCCTGAAGGCTGCAGCGGCCTTGGTCGGCAGTAGCCAGCAGCCACTCCAGTTTGGCAATCGCATCCTGGGTGGCCGACCCTGCAGCTGCGTCCAAAACCCGCTGGTCCAGGACCGGCCGGCGGCCGCTGTCACCGTCGCTGCTGCTGCGGCTGCTGCCGTTGCCGCCACTTTCGCTTTCACTCTTGCTGCCGCTTGCGCCGCTGCCTTCATTGCCGCTTGCGCCGCCGCCTTTCAACCCATCCTTGAGCGCTGCCCACACAGTCTGCAGCTCCGCCAGCTCGCAGTGCCGCGCAGCGGCCTGGAGAACGGGGGCCGGGTGGATGAGCGCCGGGCACTGGCGCATCAACCAACCTAGTAGCTGCGGGTGGCCTGCCTCGATCGCTGCCAGCCCCGGCTGAGGATCACCGTACCATCCCCAGGGCAGGGGCTTGCTGCTCTGCAGCACCTCGGGGAAGATGCTCGGCTGCAGCAGCGCCCACACTACTTCAAGGTTCACCTCGCTGCCACTCGTTGCGGCGACGCTGAGCAGCCGCAGTTTGTGTCTGAAGGGCAGCTGCCGCACGTGCTGCTGCCCTGCCTCGAGAGCCAAGGGTGCGGCGTGGGGCGGCAGCGGCTGGGACAGGGAGGCGGTGCAGTCCTGCGAGCCGCTGAGGCCGTTGTGCGCATCCCTGCACGCCAGGCGGCCGCTGAGGGCGCGGTCGTTAGGGGGCATCAGGGACAGGATGTGAAGCTGCACTGTTGCCGGCAGCTGCAGGTTTGGGATGGTGGTGGTGCTGGTGTCGCTGCTGGCGTTGCTAGCGCGGGTAAGGCTGCGATTGCGCTGTTCCATTGAACGCATCATAAAATGGGATGAAGTAGACGTGCTTGGCTCAGCGGCCAGCGGCAAAACGCCCTACGCTATTGCGCATGTTGCGGTTGCCTGCGGCAAGGGCGGGGGCGGGCATATGAATGCGAATTGACGGCCGGGGCGCTTCCTAATAGGTAGAAGTGTATAAAGCAGGGGCATGGTGGTCTGATTGCCGGTCAGTAAGTGCAAAATCTGCAGCAAGACGTGACATCATTGTGGACGTCAGGTCTGCGCCCCGCTTTTGCGGTGTTCCCAACGAGGCTTACCTCTTCACAGCGCACTGGTACCCGATAACCTTAGCCAGCTCTTGCCTCGCTGCTGAAACCCTAATTTGCTAGCACAGCGCCAAGTCTGTTTAGGCAAAAGCTTTCAGAGTCATGCGTTTCAAATGACCACTGGTTGCTCTTATATGATGTACATTAATGGTGAAGCTTTGCGGAGAGAGAATACGCCTCGTAACATCAAGCGTGCGCCATTGCTGTGACACATAACCTGTGTAATCTCCGCGCACCGCTATTCGACTGTTGAATCCCCGTTGTTGCAACACACACGCACTGATCATCAACTTGAGCAGGCCAGCCGCCTGAAAGGATCCTCTACTGCAACATTAGTCCGCTCAGACGCAACGTGCAATCCGTGCCGGACGAACGCGTTACGGTAGTGCCGCCGGCTTCACTTGGCGACACACCTCTTCGTGTGCGCACGTTCAGGCACAGCTGTCCACCAGGATTAACCACCAGCAGTCAACATGCCGCGACAGGCACTGCTCCGAGCAGACTGCATTGGTCTACACGGTGTGGGCTGTGGCGCAGGGTGTCACCCAGCACAGCACATGACACGCAGTCATGACGTCGCATGCACACGAATGACGTGCTGCTTACGGACAAACTTTGTACCCTCTGCCCCTCCGTCATTTGCATGGCACATGCCCCCTCATGCACCGCCTACTGGAAAAAAAACGCCCGCACCAACCCGGCCCACACCTTCAGCACAATGCAGTTAGACGTTCCCCGTACGCACGCCTTTCCCCACCCGCCCACACCTCCCACTTTCCTGATGTCTTTCCCCCTGCTCTCCCCCTTACCTTCCTACCCCCCGCTCGCGCGCCTCCCTCCACCGCGCCACGATCACTCCTGAACCGTTCTTGGCCCCCACCGGCTCTCCACCGACCCATTTGCCCCATTCCCCTGCCCTTCTCTTCATCGCCCCTTGGCCCCGCCCTTGCCCTTCTTGGGCGCCGCCGCCTCGTGCGGGGTGCGCGCCGCCTTGAGGTGGGCGATGACGGCAGGGAGGGGGTCCAGGTCGGACTGGCCGGTGGCCTCCAGGTACACCTGCACGGGGCGAGAGGGGGAAAGGGCAGGTACCGTACACATTACAGCACTCCTGGGGAGGATCCCACGGTGGAGTGGTAACGGATCAGGATCTGCTGGGCGTGTAGGTGAGCCCAGGTGGGAGGTGCCCGGTGGCCTGATGGTTCACTTGCAACAGAGAAAGGGGAAAAGAGGGGCAGGGCTACAACAAAGCACGCCTGAGAAACGTCCCATGGTGGGGCAGTCAGAGGTCAGGATCTGCTTGGCGTGTGGGTGAGCCCAGGTGGGAGGTGCCGGTGGCCTCCAGGTACACCTACATCGCGAAGTGGGGCAGCATGTTGTGGGGCACCCCGGGCCTGAGTCCCAGGTGGGGCGGTAAGGGGAAGGGAGTATGCAGGTGTGCGGCCCAGGTCGAACTTGCTGGTGGCCTTATTACACCTACAGAAGGGAAAATTGAGACGCCGCCAAGATGGATCCCCAAGTGCATGTGTGCAGGCTTTGTGCTAGACACCCCGTAGCCGCATACAGGCCCAGCCCACGTCACAGGCCCTGTCGCCCCCACAGGCCCTGTCGCCCCCACAGGCGCTCGCTTCGGTCGGAGTGTTGCTTCTCCCACCTGGTCCACCACAGAGCTGCCGTACATCCCCGCCCCGCCGCACACGGACATGGCATGACATGCTATACGCGACCCCCCACCATTTGGTCGATACGGTGGTATGCCACACAGCTCCTTCCGCCCTGGCCACCCGCCATTTCACCGCTTTTTGCTCTTTGCCAGGCCGTCAGACCAAAGTATGACTGAAGTGTGATTTAAAAGCGCAACAATAAAGACAAGGTAGCGGCACTGCCGGCCCCCTCCCCCACCTGGTCCATCATGGGGCTGCAGTTATCCCTGCCCAGCCCCACTTGGACAAGATCACACGAGATGATGTGCTGCCCCATCTGGTCGACACGGCCAGGATGCCACGCACCACCTTCCCGCCCTACCCACCCGACCTCTTCACCGACCTCAAAACGCTTTTCGTTCAACAGGCCCTCTGACCTAATTCTAGAAGTAAATGGTACGACAGTGCAAAATCACAAAGGCAACGACCTTGCCCACCCCCACCTAGTCCGGCATTAGGAGAAAACGGTATGAGAGTGCAAGAATACTAAGGTAGCGACCTTGCCCACCCCTCCCCCACCTGGTCCATCATGGGGCTGCCGTAAATCTTCTGGTCGTTCTTGAAGCTGAACGGCAGGCTGGTCTTCCACATGGCGTCGGGGCACGTCTCGATGTGCCGAATGATGGAGACGCGGTGCTGAGGACGGCCACCAAAACAGGCACAAGTATTCAATATAAACGCCAAATGAACAGGGCGAGAACACACACATTTGTTTCCTGCTGCACGCGCCCTCCATGGCCCATCTGTACGAGCACCGCAGATGCAAAATGCTCTCGTCCGGAGGAGCAACATGCATGGCATACTTAAAACGCTTCTGCAGGAACACATGCAGCCGCTTCGCATTCCATGGGAACGCGTCCCCCTTGTCCAAACCCCATAAAACGCGGCAACACCACACGCTGCCTTAACCCGTAACACGCAGGACAAGCCCACCTGCGGCGTGTACTTCGGCTTGGACCCCACCGCCGCCCCACTGGGGTAGCACGAGTCAATGTCGGGCAACGACAGCGTGCCCCGCCGCTCCGCGCTCAGCGAGGCCGTGGGGTCGTACACCGTCTGCTTGTACCAGCCGCTTAGCTGCCCCCACATGAACCACGGGCCGTAACGCTTGGACAGCAGCGAGGGGTCCACTAGCTTGGACACCTTGGCGGGCTTGATGATCGCCGCCACAGGCACAGGGAGCTCCGCGGCCGCCGAGGACGCCGCTGCGCTTCCGGCGCCCGGCGTAGCTCCATCTCCGCCGGCGGCCGGCTCCGCCGCCGCCGCCGCCCCCAGCACCACCTCCGTCCCCGCCCCCGCCTCGCCCTCAGCCGCCGCCGCCGCCGCAGGCGCGGCAGCTTCGCTGCCGCTTGGCCCCTCCGCCGCGTCCGAGTCCGCCGCTGCTGCCGCTGGCGCGGCCGCCGCCGCGGCGGCGGCGGCAGAGGCAGCGGCGGCGCCCCTGCCCCCCCAGCGGCCGCGGCCTCTCCCGCGGCCGCCGCGACCGCGGCCGCCGCCCCGGGCCCCGCCGGCGCCCCCCGCGCCGCCGCCCCTGGCGCCCTCCCCTGTCCGGATGCGGTGCAGCTTGACCATCTCGTCGTGCAGCTCCACCGGCGGGGAGGTGAAGCCTGGGGGCAGGAGGGTGGAAGTGTTATAGTGCCGCCGCAATGGACATGAAGGAGTTACAGGCAAGGCCACGCGTGCTTGGCGTCGTGCAGGTCCACGGGGGGAGAGGTGAAGCCTGACGACACGAGCGGCAAGGCGACGTATCACCAGCACGATGGGCAGAAAGGTGCTACACGCCAACCCCGGTGAGCGTTACGCCCGCGTTTCAGCAGCAACTGATCAAGGAGCTGTGCTCTTCGCCGTGTGCCACACGCGTCGTTACGTTCGTACCTACAGCCAGTAAAAGAACAGACCGTCAAGCCGCACAGTGTCAACACTTCGCTCTCACCCTTGTAGGTCCTCTCCGCCGTGAACCACACGCGCGTGGTGGCGTACATGTGCAGCACGTCCGCCGCCGCGGTGTGGTGCCCCCGCTGCCGGGTGTCCTCGGCGCCGCAGTCCACCTCCCGCAGCAGGGACTCCAGCGTCAGCAGCAGCGAACGCGCCTCCTCCACGTTGCCGGCCTGGATAGGGTGGGGGGAGCAAGACTCAGAATGAAATGGAGCGCCCTCGACAAGCTGCGGGAAGGTAGGGAGCCTCCGCCGTACAACGTGCCTCGCCTGTGTTGCATGGATGAGTAGAAATCGTCTGAGCTACCCTGCCATTTTGTGAAGCCCACTGAAACCATCTGCCCATACCCACACGCTGCGCCACCAGCAGCACCAGCCGGCAAAGCTGGCGTCCTCGCCGCACCACCCACCGCCCCTCACCTGCAAGACACCCTGTTCATGCACACCCGCTGCACCGCCCCTCACCTGCAAGACACCCTGTTAATGCACACCCGCTGCACCGCCCCTCACCTGCAAGACACCCTGTTAATGCACACCCGCTGCACCGCCCCTCACCTGCAAGACACCCTGTTAATGCACACCCACCGCCCCTCACCTGCAAGACACCCTGTTAATGCACACCCGCTGCACCGCCCCTCACCTGCAAGACACCCTGTTAATGCACACCCGCTGCACCGCCACGCACCTGCTGCGCCACCAGCAGCACCAGGCGGCGCAAGCGGTGGCCTTCGCCTGTACCACCCTCCCCTGTCACACACGCCCTCTTACTACACACCCACATACACACGCACCTGCTGCGCCACCAGCAGCACCAGGCGGCACAACAGCGGCGCCTCCCCCTCCACGTGCGGCTGGCTGGCCCACCGCTGCAGCCGCTCGCACAGCGCAGCGCCCTCCTCATCACCGCCGCCGCCACCGCGCCGACCCGCGGCTCCGCCGCCGCCGCCGCCAGCCTCGCCCTCGGTGTCGCTGTCGTCGGGGGTGGCGGCGGCGGGCGTGCGGCCGCTGCCGGCGCCCTGCCACTGGGAGTGCAGCGACTGCAGCAGGCCGAAGTTGCACATGACGGTTGCGGCGGCCTGGGGGAAGGGGTGAGAGGGCGTGACAGTAGAGCGCATGTAGAGAATTGCGGGTATAGTGTTGGGCATGCGACAGACAGCTGTTGTACACAACGGCAGTGGCGGCGCGTTGCACACTGGTGGTCTTGCTGCCTCCCGCGCAGCCCAGCGGCAGAACCGGTGTTCAGCGTCGCATTGCGCCCCATCACTGCCCCCAAGCCGCCCCTCACTCTGTCCTGTGCACCTTCCCACGCAATGTCTAATTTGCACCACCCTGCGGCTAGTACTTTGCTCCCCCTCCCCCCATTGGCTACTGGTCCTCCGTCACTATGCTTGTTGCCTCTCCAGGGCCGTGCGGCCGCTCGCTCTGCCCTAAGCGCCTCCCCACACCAGTCCATATCGCATCCGCACCACCCTGCGCGCCACGCTGGTGCTCCCATCGTTGCCCCCATCGTTGGCCCCATGCGGCCCCTCCCTCCGCCCTTAGCACCCCTCCCAATTCCCACCCACGATCCTCACTCACCCGCACCGCCCTGCGCGCCACGCTGGTGCTACCGTTCCACAGGTGCGTCACCACCTCCTCATCCGACAGCAGGCGCATGGGGAGTCTACACGTGGTAAGGGCAGGGTACGGGTTAGCGGGATGCTGCGGGGTGCGATAACATGGCCGGGGGTTCAGGCCACGAGAGAAGAGGTCGGTGCGAGCAGACAAGGCATGTATCAGCTCCTCAGCTTGTATTCGTTTTAACGCCCCTCCCGTGCCCCTCAGTCCCCGAAGAAGCACGACGGCAGGCGTCCACCGGAAGCGGCCCTACCCCTCTGCCCTGGGCCCCACCTCGCCCAATGCCCCCCATACCCTGCCCCCCCCCTTCGTACCACTACCACCGACTCGCGTTAGTAGTACTTTGTTCCCACCTCGCCTCGCGTTGCCGTACCTGCAGCTGCCCCGGTTGCCGCAGGAAGTGCTTGACCTTGTCGAGCGTGATCACGATCTGCTGCACGCGGTTCTGGGCGATGGCCTGCAGGGGGCAAGCCGCAGGCATTGCAAACAAACAAATGAATGAATCCAACACCTTTGCTTCCTCGGCGCACATGCTCTCGTCCTCCTCGTACCCTAGCGCTCCGCTCCGTGTACCTTGGCCCTCCACCTGCCCCTCAGCACCCTCGGCCTCCATCCTGGCGCTCACCGTCGTACACGTGCCCAGCACCGGCGACACGCGTCCGTATCAGCCGCTTCCGGGCCGCACCGCCTTCCTCTATGGAGCATGACTGCCGGTAAAGCGGTGGCCCTGTTCGCACCTCCCCTCGCTGTGCACCTCCACAACCCCCGCCCCTACCAGTATTTCTACCACCTCCTACTAGCACTTTGTTCCCTCGCCGACCCTCCCGACTCACGTCCGCCTCTATCTTGGCGCTCTGCTCCGTGTACCTGCCCAGCACGGGCGGCAGGCGCAGCAGCACGGAGGGCAGCTCCTCTCGCTCCAGCTCCACGTACTGCAGCACCAGGGCCGCCCACTTGATCAGCCAGTCGGGGCACCTGCAAGGGGAATACCGTGAAATTGCGCTGATCCACTTGGTTTCAACCGACACGTGCTGCAGCACCAGGGCCGCCCACTTCATCGGCCAGTCGGGGCACCTGGCGTGACAAGCGGAATGAGAATGTTGGGGCGGATGCGGGGTTGCCGACAGGCTCGTGTACGGCAGTCCCACGGCAGCTCATCCGCCCGCCAGTTAGGGGAACAGGAAAGCGCTTGATACCTAGTTGCACGGGGTTCAAAAGCTACAGGAGTTTGCAGGTTGGAACGCAATTCAGCACCAAGTGTAGCCATCCGGGACAACTGGCAAAAGGGCCTTGTGGTTCAGGCACTGGAGCGCAGAAGCGGAGGAAAGTACCACGCCGTATCCACATGCTCCCAGCCTGTCGTGTTTCTAGCTGCACGCACTTCCTAGGTCACCACGTGCCACCCTTCCCCACTCTTTCCCCATCCCGTTCCTTGGCCGCTCTGCGATTACCCCCACCTGTTGTTCCCTGGCGTGTCGTCCCCAGGCTGGTGGGCCCCAGGCTGTGCGCCTTGAGCCTGTACCAGTCGTCGTCGCTCAGCTGCTCCACGCTGGACCGCACCAGCAGCGCCTGGCGGTGCAGGAAGTTGTGCCGCTTCTCCATGATCTGGGGTGTGTGGGGGGGCGGGAGCGAAGGTACTTTTCAGTCGATACTGAAGCGCTGATTTGGTAGGGAGTCAGGGAATTGGAAGCGAGGAGGCAGGGACATGCGTCGTAAGTTGACGGTGGCCTGGCGGTGCAGGCAATGGTGCTGCTGATCCATATCTTTAAGGGAGGCAATGGGCCGGCCGACGTATGGGCCCTACTGGAGCCCCTGCAAGCCCTGAACAACACCCGCTCCCAACCCATCCCCATGCATAGTCAAACCCCAAGGCCCCATCTGCACCCTGAACCGGTCCGTACCTGCGTGAATGCGGTGCTGCCCGAGTAGTACAGGTAGGAGCCCCTGCACTGCCGCGTGCCGCACAGGCAGATGGCCTCGCGGTACTCCTTCTCGCTCTCCGTCACGCTGCTGTAATCAAACGTCAGCTCCTCGCCTGGGGTATCATAGGGACGAGCGACGAGGAGTGAGTCGCGCTGGGCAGTTGTCGTATTGTCAAGGTGTCAGACTAAGGGTGCCGGTCTGACAACAAGCGCCCTTAGCAAACAAGTGCTGCTGTAGCCGGGCAGCAGTTGTTCATGTGAAGGGCATAGTGGAAAGGCATAGGTATAACCTTGCTTTGAGCTCGTTAAGGAAGCCTTTACGGGCCTCCCCTCACGGCCCCTTCCCCGACCCGGCACTACCCGTAAAGGTTCGTCACGCACCGTGTGTCTTCATGCTGGACATACACTTCACACCCGCACAGCTCGCCCCACACTCACCGTACTCGATTCTCCTCTTGGCGTACATGGCGATGGTGAGGCGCCCGCCCACCGACACCACCACCGCTGCGCAGTTGGGCGTGCAGCTGTGGCTCATGCGGCTGGCGAAGGAGGCCTGGGGGCGGGGCAGGGGCGGGCCAGGTTGTGGGTTAGCAGAGTAACAACGGCGGGTGGAAGGAGAAGGCGGGTGCAGCTGTGGCTCATGCGGCTGGCGAAGGACGCCTGGGGGCGGGGCAGGGGCGGGGGCCAGGGTGTGGGTTAGCAGAGCAACAACGGCGAATGGAACGGGAAGGCGGGTGCAGTTGTGGCTCATGCGGCTGGCGAGGGAGGTCTGGGACGTCCGGTATAGAGGTTACGGTGTGGGTCCGCAGGGTGTATGGAAGGGGTCAAGGTGTGGGTTAGCAAGGCGTGTGGAAGGGGTCAAGGGTCTGGGTTAGCAGGTCATCATGGGGTTAGTGTAGGATGGGTGCAGCTGTGGCCAATTCGACTTGCGATCGAGGCGTACAGGTGTGGGACGGGGTCAGTGTGTGGGTAAGCAGGCCCACACGATCTACTGCACACCACACAACACTGTACCCAGGTGCATACACATGCCCCTCCACGAACGCCGCCCCCACCATTATGACGTGTAAGCCGCCCAAAGCGAGCACTCGCGCTAACCCACACGCACCACCTCCCCGTTATTACACATGCCCCACCATGAATGCCGCCTCCACGAACATGACGTCGAAGCCGTCCGGGTCGTCCCGCGGCCGCTCCAGCGTGATGTTGTAAAGTCGGGCAGCTCCTGCTGCGTCAGCTTCTTAATGGCATCCTGCAAGGGCAGAAAGTTGGAATGCACATCAACTAGTGTGTATGACGGGTCACCTGCTTCATACGCCTCCTGATATTATCCTGCGTGAGAGAGGGCAGGAGATGCATGCAGTGCACAACTGTGTACACATGGGAGGCCGAAGATATATGTCAAACTTACCAACGAATCAACATAGGTCATAAGTAGATGTGTCATTCTAATCTTCAATCATTATATTGCCAATATTGTTGGTTATGAGCACAAGCGTACACACCTGCACGTCAGCAGTAAAATCACATGGCACCCACCTGTATCTCGAACCACCTCCATGGGCTGTGCAGCTCGCCCAGGTACTCCTCCACGAAGGTGAAGGCGGGCAGGCCGGCAGGCACCGCGCAGATGACGCCGCGGCCCTTGGGGTGCAGCCGGAAGTAGTTCCAGCCGAGCTGAAGGGCGGGGACGGGCGGGCAACGGTCACGCTTCGATAGGGCCAAGAAACCCAGGTGCCGTGACCTTCGTGGATCCGACTTTTGACACCGGTGCGTAAGCAGTTGGGTAGAACTGACCAGGGATGTGACGCTGAACTATGTCGTGAGCGTACAAGCTGTGTCCCGTCCTCCCCGGCGAGCTCGTCCACCATGGTTCCTCTCGCGCCGTTGGCCCAAAGCGCCGTGATGCATGCCGTACCGCGCGCGCTAGCTGATGCACACTCAGCTGCCCCGCCCCTGCCTTCCGTCTACCTCACCGACACACCTGCCTCAGCCGAGCCACCACGGCCGTGGCGGCTGTGACGCAGGACCCAACATGTTAGCCGGAGCATTTTGAACCTGCCCCTCCCTGCCTTCCATCTCCCCGGCCAACACACCTGCCTCAGCCGAGCCACCACCGCGTTGGCTGCCGTGACGCAGGCCGCGTCCCCCCGCATCTTGGCGTCCAGCACCACCTTGTCCATCACGTGCAGCA
Organism: Chlamydomonas sp. KOR1; assembly: GCA_036984285.1. Taxonomy (NCBI): domain Eukaryota; kingdom Viridiplantae; phylum Chlorophyta; class Chlorophyceae; order Chlamydomonadales; family Chlamydomonadaceae; genus Chlamydomonas; species Chlamydomonas sp. KOR1. The sequence goes on from BQMZ01000436.1 coordinate 154,563, forward strand.
GGTTCCAGCCATCGCCGCCCTGGGGAGCGTGTGTATTAGGCACGTGTGTTAGCACTGCACCACGTTTGCATGGGGGTTGGTGCTGGTTTGTGCCAAAACCTAACCCCCTTGTCCATCACGTGCGGCAGGTTCCAGCCGTCGCCACCTTGCGGAGCGTGCGTACAAAAACCCGCGTTCGATACGTTTGGCATGGCAACCGATGAAACTCCTGACCTCACCATGCAGCAGGGCTGCCCCTGCCCTCACAAGCGCGCACTGCAGCAGAACCCCCCTTCCTGGGTTGGACACTCGTACAGTGGGTTGGCCACTCACACTCGGTTCCCTTGATGCCGGGACAAACAATCTTAGCCCACCTTTGCAATGGCGGTGCACAGCACCTCCCGGTCAATCCAATCGTTGATGGCAGCTGCCTCCGCCGGGCCCGGCGGCGGCGGCGCCGGCGGCAGGTTCGCCACCGCATTGGCCGCCGCCGCCGCCGCCGTCCCGCCGCCGCCACCATCCGCCCCCGCCATCCTCCGGTGCCGCCCTCTCCGCCGCCCCGTGTTGTAGTACGGCCGTCGCTCCCCCTCCTCCCCTTCCTCCTCCTCGTCCCCTTCGCCATCCTCCGCATCCCCGCTGGGACTCCCCTCCCCGTCCCCGCATCCGTCCCGTGTCCCAGACGGCTCAGGGGTCGCCTCCATCCCGCTCTCCTCCTTCACCGGCCCGACCGGCCCTGCCCCTAGCCTCGCCTCTGGCTCCTCCTTCTTCACCCCGGCTTCCAAACCCCCGTTCGCATGCGGCTCGGGCTTTATCCCTTGGCCCTGCGCCGTCGCTGGGTCCATTGGGTGTGCTTGTCCTCCAGTGCTGGAGGCACCGGCACCGTCAGAGCCCTGAGCAGAGCCCCCAGCACCCTGACCTGCCCCTGATCCTCCCTGCGCTGCTGCCGCTGCTGGCCCCGGCCCCGCCGGCTGCACGTGGCTGTATGCCCCGCTCTCGCGCACCGCTGCAGGGACACAAGAGGACCAAAAGCCAATACTTGAATGGGGCGGTGCACAGAGGCACATGCCGGGGAAACATCACGACGTACAACTTTATGCATTCCACCACTGCTGTGCTCCCCTGGATTTCGCCTGGGGCCCGCCCTGCTGTACCAATGCTTCCCTGTCCCCGGACCGGCCGCCCTGGCCCCTCACCGTCGAAGATGTTTTTCCGCGTGTAGCAGTCCATGCCCCAGCAGTCCACCTCGATCACGTGCTGCCCCAGAACCAGGCACTGCCGCGCGCGCACGGCGGCAGCCAGCTTGGCCTCCACGTCCTTGCTGCAAGGGGTGAAGGGCATTGCGCGTGTTTTAGGTATTCAGTGAAGGGCTGATACGGCGTGACTGGGGATGGGGACGCCGGTACACGCACGGCAGGAGGCCACAGTACTTATCTGGTGCGTTGGGCGCGCCTTCTAGGCCGAACCTAGCAAGAAAACAAGGCGGCACGTGTGTCTTCGAGAGGTATCATACGAGGTACGCAAGGTTACGCACCACTCCGTTGGCCCCAGCTCCGCGCCGTGCTCTATGGAGAAGTGCTCCGCCGCGCCGTCCGGCCGCCTGGTCCGCAGCTTGGCGGCTAGCACCTGACACTCGGAAGGGATGGAGCTGCGGATGGCGTACGACGAGATGCGCTCGTACGGCCTGGGAGCGGAGGCAAAAGGGAAAGAATCGAATCCAAAGCACGCAATGCAGAGGGGATGGGCTGCAGCTTCAAGGGCGTTGGTGCACGTGTGTACACAGCAGGGGACAGCGAGGCCTGGGCCCAGCTTCCGTCCTGCCGTGGTCTGTCCTGATCTGTCCCCTTGGCTAGCTTCGCCGCGCACCTGACGGGGACGGGCTGCTTCCGCCACGCCTGAGCTGCTCGAGCTGTCTGCGCTTCGACTCCTCGGCTCCCTCCCATTATGCCCCACACCGTTCTAGCATGCCCCATGGCCCTCACCATACACGCACCTGACGGGGAAGGGCTGCTTCCGCCACGTCTGCGCACTGAAGTAGGGCTCCCGGTTGTGCAGCACGGACGGCGGCAGCGTCGGTCTGGGCACTGTTTCGGGGATGCCGCACAGCTCGGGGGGCAGGTCAGCGATGAGGCTGGCCAGCGGGTCGCTGGCGGCAATCTGCGCCGCAACTTTCTTGAGCGTGTCCATGCGCCGCCGCACCAGCTTGTCCACCGCCTCCTGCAGCTCTGCGGGGCGGTGAGAGATGACGACATCGTTATTTTATTGAGGGACTGCTATGATGTTACCTTCCTTAGATGGAGCAGGTCGCTGTGTGCTGAGAGCACAGGCCCTGCTGCAGCTCTGCAGGTGTGCAACGGTGAGGAGTTTAAACTTGCTCGGGGTAGCTGGCGTTTAAAATGAGCGGTCACGTGGTTCCTCCCCGGCGTACCGCCTCCCTGAGTTCTGCAGCGTGCGAGGTCCTCTTCCCGCTGTTGCACCTTAACCCTAATGGCCGGGACCAGCTCCGTGTTTTGAGCGGGATGGGGCTGGGCTCTGGAAGGGGACCAAAACTGTAAAACCATACACACCTTATCCCAGGAGCACGCTCATCGCATATGCACCCCTACAGGGTACGCCCGACCGTACTGCCCAACCGCCCTCCTCACCCGACACAAACGTGTCCTTCATTCCAGACAGCTGGCGCAGCTTCCGGCCAGCAGCCTCCAACTGAGCCTGAGACGGCTGCCCCTGCGCCTCCCCTGCTGCACATGCCCCTGCCCCTGCGCCCCCACCCCCAGCGCACCGGTGTACCCAGGACCCGCAAAGCCCGAGCCGTTCGAAGGGAGCGCACCCGGGCCCATGCCCCCTGCCCCTCCCGCGTACTGCTGCTGCTGCTGCTGGTACTGCTGCTGTTGCTGGTGCATGAGGCCCTGCACAGCAGCAACCTGTGCAGCCTGGGCGTGGCCGTGCAGGGTCCCGCCCAGCGCTGCGGCCACAGCCTGCGGCCCGGCGTTGGACCAGGGGTGCAGCGCAGCCGCCAGGGTGCTGTTGCCGCCGTGGCTGGATGCCCCCGGGTGCGTGGGGTGCCCTGGGAGGCCGCTGGGTTGAGGAATGTGCTGCTGTTGCGCCTGCTGCTGCAGCTGCTGCGTGTGCAGCTGAACGGCCTTCTCTACAGCGTCCTGTGGGCAGCAGAGAAATGAAACGTCAGTTGCTGGACGCGCTCATAGTGCGTCTGTTGACTGTTCATGAAGGCTTAGTTTCGGCTGAGCAACAACATTGCATGGTGGTAAGGGTATATGCCTTGACGGGGAGCCAGACACAAATCTTCCCCTCCGCTCCATTGGCCATACAGCCTCCCAAATCCCCTGTACACAACACGCGCCACGCCCCAAGCATCACCTCACGCGCCTGCAGCTGGTGCGCATAAACTTCCCACACATACCGTGAAAAACATAAGCCAGTGTTACCCTGTGCGCCCACTGCCGCACCTTGTTCGCCCAATGCCGTACCCTGTGCGCCCACTAACACACCTGCAGGTGCCCAAACAGGTCCTCCACATTGCGGTATGCGCCCGCTTGCAGCTTGGACAGGGGGCCTGGGGCCAGGGAGGTGACAGCGGTTGTCACAACATTCAATCAACTTCATCTAGCCGCATAGCAAAGGGCCCTTGAACGACGAGGATACACGCTGAGGAGCGGGAGAAAAGGGTAGGAAGCCAGGTATTATGGAGGTGCTGCAACGTGTCGGTGGCAAGAAGTAAGACTTCGTTTTTAAGCCGGGGGCCGGCGATCAAAGGGAGGAAACCACATGGGCAGACGCATCGGCGCAAGCGCAGCGGGGCAGGACGCACAGGAGGCCTGTACGGGGCCGCAGAGGCATCAAGCAGCACCAGCATGTGCACAACCCACCGCTCCACTCCAGGGCTATCTCCTGGGGTAGCAGCTGCCGGAGCATGGACTCCAGCTTGCGGGCCTTTGTGAAAGCGCTCTGCGGAGGGAAGGGGGTTAACGGCGCGGGTGAGACAGGTTGGTTAAGGGCCGTCCTCCTGGCGCCTTGCATACGGCAACAAGTTCATGTTTTAACGGCATGAGCGCTACCGATGTCTCTTAGTTCCTACCAACCGCGAAGAGGCAGTGGCTGCCAGTAAGAAAGGATATCAAAACAGTGTAACAGTGCTGACGTTTGCGGTACTCACGATGTGCAGCTCCCCGTCGGGTTTGGTGTCGGGGTCCACCAGCAGCTGCAGGAAGCGCCGCACCTCCAACTGTGGGCAGAAATGCAATATTGCAAATGTTCTGCATTGACGTGGCATTGGAGATGTGCTGGACTTCATCGCGCAGCGAGGGCACAGCTGTGCGAACTCGACGGTGTGCCATTTTTCGGCCAGTTGACCGTTGGAATCACAGCCGCAATCTGGAGCAGTTGGGCAGCCCGCGCACAACTCGCGGTACAGCAGCCCGCCATTGTGCAATTCAAATTTTCTGCTGCACTAGTGCGCATGATGCAACTCCCGATGAGAGTTGGCCTGTCTGTGCGTGCGCGAGGGCCGGGCGGACCGGGAGAGCCGGGGCTCGGCTGACGCGCTGCCATTGTGCCAATTGCCCAAAGGCCACCCTCCGCTGCTGCTGCAGGCATCGCAGAACCAAAGGCACGCAAGACGGACCTGAGACTTCATGGGGAAGAACTTGCTGCCACCAGCGCCATGGCTGGCAAAGGCTGGTGCGATAGCATTGGCCTCGCCGGAAGTGCCGGCCGCAGCGGTTCCAGCTGCAGATGCTGTAGGCCGCCCACGCGGCCGCTTTGCAGGCGGAGCGGCACCATCCGCTGCTGCTTGGGCTTTGGCATCTGCCCCTTCCTCACCGCCCTGCAGGAGAGCGGCCCAGCCGTCGTTCCCGTATGTCATCTGGTAATTTTGGGCCATGGCTGCAACGCCTCTTCCGCGCCTCTTGCTTCCGCGGTAAGCAGGCTCGTCTTCGTCTGTGTCGTCGAAAACTGAGGCAGTCAGGAAGGCCGCAGCTGCAGCGGCGGCCCTGCGCGGCTTTCGCGCAGCCTTCTGGTGTTCTTCTGCGTCCTCAGCCTGATAGTCACCGCTGTTGTGTCGGCTACCTCTTCGCCGGCCAGGGCCTGCCCCGTCGACGTCTCCACCTTCCGCCCCCTCAGGCCCTGAGAGTGCAACAATCATCCTTGGACTCATTGCAGGTTTGGGCAGGCCCCCACGGGGACCTCCCAGCCCTTGGTAGTCCATGAATAGGACCTCCCCGCCTTGAACTGCCTTGAAGCGTTTGCAAACGACATGAACAGGAAGGCCTTGTTGCTGCTGTAGTCGCTTAAACTATGACATGAAAGCTTTTTTGCATCGGTAAGCACATGTGCCAGCGCCCAATGGCCAATGCAAAAGTTGTCTGTCGCCTGCATGGGGACGTAAATTACCGGTCATACTCGCATAGGCTAATACAAGAACTTGGCACAATTTCTGCCTTGCACAAGTTACAATGCTATTTTGAAGGCTGGGCAACTTGCGTGTGCTTGACTCTCGTTTCTCGCTCAGCCTACAGCAACATCGGCGTCTAGCAGTAGATCTGGTGCCATGAACACATCTTACTGCTCGTTAGAGTTATGATTTAGCAGATTTCCTGCCCCAAGAGGAAATGGGTCGGAACGACAAGAGGAATCGCGACAAGGGGACAGAAGCCAGCGCGAAGCAAGAAAAGAAACCCAGCGTATTTGAGCGCCTCTCCATTGCAAGGCCAGGTCTGTCCAGTACAGGAATGGCCCGCACACTGCATGCACACCTGGGCGTGAGGCCTGGGAGCTCTGCGGATGGGGACATAGTAATCGTAGGGGTAGCAGTGTGCTAGTGTACATCCTATTAGCCTAACGCAGCAGTGCTACACAACCCTGCTGCAGCAGTCGACGACGATCGCAGTGGTGCTGGTAGCGGAGCCGCTGCCCGGTAAGTCTTATGCTAGTCGCAGAGCAATACGACTCAGACGTTGGATCTGCTGCTAACGCTCTGCCCTGCCGCACTGCAGCTGGGGAGACAGCCGGGCTAAGGAGGAGAGGCGTGACAGGCGCCCGACTGAGGAGGAGCGGGAGGCAGAGGAGAGGGATGGCGATCGACGTGAGCCAGGGACGGTAGCAGCCATCCCACTGTTGCGGGGCGGGGGGCTCGCGAGACAGGGTGGAGCAACTACAGCTCACAGCCAAGGCCAGGCACAGGCACAGCACCGCAGACATGTGGTCTTGTGACATGGGACCTTGCATGCAGCGTGCAGCAAAATGCACCGCAGCACATCTCACATCACCAACGGTGCATTCGTGTAGCACCTGTGCGCAGCACGTATTGGCCTGTAGGCTGTGCCTGACCGTGATGCCCCTGCCAGCAGTCCCCAGCAAGAACAGTCATGCTCCCCTTGCCCACGCCGCGTTCTGCACTGCCCCCATGCCGCTCCAGCCCGCAAGCGCCAAGCGATAGTGTGGGAGCCCCCTCCCAAGGACGACAAGGACAAGGAGGGCGCCCTGTCGCCGGGCCCCAAGGGGGCCGGCAGGGAGGGGAGGGAGAAGCGCGACGGCGGCTCTGGCGGCGGCGCCAGGGGGCCGGCAGCGCCCCCGCCGCCGCCAGCTGCTCCACAGCCGCCTCCTGCTGCTGCTGCAGCACCAGCTGCACGTGTCGCGACCGACGGCGGCGACAGGCAGGAGGGCAGGGACAGGGATAGGGACAAGGAGAAGGAGAAGGAGAAGGAGCGAAGGGACAGGGACAAGGACCGCAGCGGCAAGGACCGGTGAGAGGCGTGATGGGGGTGCGCGCAGGCCTGGTATGGACGTGGTCGAATCTGCGCACGCCACGGCGCTTTGTGGCTGTGCTGCCCTGCAGCAGCTGTACGGGTTTGCTGGGCAGCCGAGCGTTTGGTGACGTGTGCTGGCCCGCAGCTTGTGCGCAACAGCAAGGAGCAAGCAGCTTTGTAGCACAGGGCTGGCGCGACGTGCAGTGCCGCACCCGTGCGCTGCACGTCCTTCTGGAGTTCCTTCATGCCACGCACCCAACAAAACATGTGTTGAGCCAGCAACAGCCAACTGCCAAGCGCGCACTTGCTGATGTGGTGTTTGTACTTATCCGCCCTTTCTTGCAGCAAGGATAAAGACAAGGATAAGGAGCGGGACAAGGGCCGCGACAAGGAGCGCGACAGGGACAGAGAGAAGGAGCGGGACGGCAAGGGCAAGGAGCGGGACAAGGACAAGGAGCGTGGCAAGGAACGTTCTAGCCGCAAGGTACGATGCCGGGACTCCTTGCGTACCGGTACCCGGGTAGTAAGCAGCTGTGTTAAATGTCGGGGTCAAGGCGTCTGACTCCTTGAGCTTTGGTTGCGGAATGAGCGGTATGAATGGGCGAAGCAGCAGCTGGACAGTGTTGCACGGACAGTCTGCGATGGGTGGCACATAGACCGTGGGGTTGCCAGCTCGGTTTTTCTTCATGACACGGCAGTGGGGCGCTGCGTGCGGGGGTCATGGAGTAGGAGGACGGATAGGACATGTTGGTGTGTTCGTAGCGCGCGTGTCGTAACGCAGGTTTAGCAGGTTGCGCGTGGCACACGGGGATGGCACAGTATCCTACACTCCCGACGCGGCGGTACTTAGCCGCCTGATGACCAAAATGCGCGTGCTAGGTCCTGCATACCATGCCGAATTTGTGACTGATTTCATAATTTTGTGTTGATGGCAGGACGAGGAGCGCGGCGATAAGGACCGGGACAGGGACCGGAGCGAGCGCGACCGGTCGCGGGACAGGGACAGGGACCGGTCCAGGGAGAGGGACCGTGAGCGCAGCGGCAGGTGGGTGCGGTGGGGTGCATGGAGGTAGGCGTGTGTTGGGAGCAGCCTGGCATAGCATCGTGTCAGCATCTGCTCACGACACGTGCCAGAGAGCGGGACCGTGAGCGCACCGGCTGGTGGGTATTGGGCGGGTTTGGCTGCGTGGATGACAGCGAGATACCGAGTACTCAAGCGCTCAGCCGCTAGTGTCGTATCGACACCTGCCCTCGTGGGGTACACTGCTGCTTCTGTAGGCCACATCGCAAGGTCCTCGCGACTGCCTTGCGCAGTGGGCCCTTACGTTTGCGATTGTCCTCTCTGGCGTATGACCCGCCTCTGCAGGTCGGGGCGCGGCGACCGGGATCGCGACCGGGAATCTGACCGTGACAGCAGGGATGTGTGGGACCGGGAGCGGGAGCGCTCCGATCGGGACTGGGGGCGCGACAGCCGCGACCGGGAGCGGGACTCGGCGCCGCTGCAGATGCAGATGTCAATGCCAGGTGCGGTGCTACCTTGGGGAGGTGGACATGGACGGATAGATGGCTGACTGTTGCAGGAGAGGGCTAGGCGGTTTGTATGCGCTGTCGGTCAGACGCTGTCTATGCTAGGTGCGCGCTTGGCTGGGAGGCGTTGAGCAAGGGCGTTTGAGGGCGCGGTGGCGGGGCGGGCTGGGGAGTTCATGTGGGTTGCTTTCCTTGGCAAAGCGGTTGATGGCGCTGCATGTGCAGCACATAAACACCGACAGATTGTGGAAGCCTGCAGTACCAAGTCGGCGATAGATACTGCGCAACCGCAGTTGGCAAGCGTACATGTGCTGCGCCGTGCCTGCCAATTGTTCATCACCCGCAGTTAGCAAGCGTACATGTGCTGCGCCGTGCCTGACAGTTGTGCATCACAACGGGTCCTACCACTGCCCATTGCGGCCCACGCAGACATCGCTCCTGGAATGGGCCCCCGCGGCGGCCCAGGCGCCATGGAGCCTCCCCTGCTCCCGCCCATCATGCCGCAGCTCTTCCCCCGCGCCTCCTTCGGTACGGACTCCGTTGACAGGGGAGACCCCGACCGCTACAAGGGAGACCTCGACCGGGACCGGGACAGGGACCGGGACTCCCGCGACCGGGACGGCGGCAGGGATCGAGACCGGGGGTACGACGACAGGGATCGGGACCGCGGTTACGACGAGAGGGACAGGGAAAGGGAAAGGGACAGGAGCTACGACGACCGAGGCGACAGGGGCTATGACGACCGGGATCGCGAACGGGACAGGGATAGAGACAGAGACCGCGACTGGGATCGCGAACGGGAGCGGTACCAGGACAGGGACAGGGACGGCATGGCGGGCCAAGGGGGTTTCCCGGGAGGTGGACCCACGGGTCCGCAAGGTGCTCGCGGCCCGGGGCGGGACTGGGAGGACTTTGGAGGGCAGCAGGGCCCTGGGATGGCGGGCGGGCGCGGTGGCGGGCCTGGTTTCGGAGGGTTCCGAGGGCAGCAGGGGGGCCCTATGGGCATGGGCATGGGGGCGTACGGCAGGGGCAGGGGGCGCTTTGGCGGGCCCATGCAGATGCCGCCGGCCCAGATGCAGCAGCAGGCGCTGCGGCAGCAGCAGCAACAGCAGCAGGAGGAGGACCGGTACTTTCCCGACCAACAGCAGCAGCAGGAGCAGCAGCAGATGGACGACAGCCAGGGCATGCCCGACCCCAGCACGACGTACATTGACGGCGGGGGCAGGATGTCGCCGCCGCCGCCGCCGCCGCCGCGCAGTGCCCCTGACGGCCGGGGTGATGGCGGCGGGGGTATGATGCTCATGCCGCCTATAGTGGAAGGTGGCGGCGGAGGGGCGGCAGGCGGAGGGACCATGATGCAGCAGCAGCAACAGGGGAGAGGCATGGGAGGACCCGTGGGTGTGCCGGGTCGCGGCAACATGGGCGTGGGTCCCGGAGGCATGCAGATGGCGCAGGGGCAGGGCGGGGGAATGGCAGGTGGCGGCAGGATGGGGGCTGGCGGAGACGGCGGGCCTGCGATGCCGCCAGTCATAGGCGGGGGGCCGGGGCTGGGTGGACAGGCGGCGGGGCCGGGGCCGGTCGCCAAGGCTGCTGACCCCAAGCTGGTGAGTCGACTGTGGCCGTCGGGGCTGGCATTTGAAGCTTGCATCAAACAATGCCATAGGATCTCGTTTAGTGCGGTATCATGTGGAGCGAGTGGGGTGCTGCCAGAGAGGATGCCCTGTGTCCTGGACGTGCATTCGTCCGTAACGGCCTTCGTGCTCGCACTGCTGATGCAGTACCGCTACTCTTCTGCTTTCCGCACTGGCATTGCTGCCGCTGACCGTTGCGTTACGTGTGTTCCAGGTTGCGCGCAAGCGGCGCGGCTACGCCCGGCAGCGTGTGCAGCTGGAGGCCATGATGCCGTGCGAGAGCGTGGTGGGGGAGGGCACGTGGGCGGAGCTGCAAAAGGTGGGTGCGGGGAGGGCGTGATTGAAGTTGATGGAGGGATTGGTGTAGTCTAGGGTGTGGGTGTGCGAGAGCGTGGTGGGGGAGGGCGTGTGGGCGGAGCTGCAAAAGGTAAGCCTGGCAAGCTGGCATGGGCGTTGTTGCAGTGGATTAAGGGATTGGTGTAGCCGAGGGGGTTGTCTTGCGAGAGCTTGGTGGGGGAGGGCACGTGAGCGGGAGCTGCATAGGGTGGGTGGCGCGTGGACGAGACTGCAGGAACATGACCAGCGGGGATTCTCAAGCGTGACGTAAGCGCAAGCACAGTTGCAGGTGTGGGGGCGGCGGCATGGATGCGGGGGGTGCGTGCGGGTGAGGCAGTGTCAGAAAGGGGATAAACGTAGCCGGGACGAAGCAGCATACCGGTACTGGCGGGCGGGAGGTGCATACAGCGAGTGGCGAGGCCAGAGCACAGGTTCGTTTCAGTTGGACCCTGGGACGTACGGCATGACACACCTGAACCGCTTTGTTGAGAATACAGTGTTGGCAATGCAATTTTCGTGTACATCAATGCAGGCTGGGCCACAACCCACAGCTGGCCTCCATGCACCAACCTTGCACACCTCCGGCGCACCCGTGTTACCCACGCTCCGCCCTCCACCCGCAGACCCTCAAGCGCCTGTCCACAGAGATCGCCCTCCTGCCGCCCGACATGCGCCCCTCCGTGGCCGCCGACCCCCGCCCACCCTCCCTGGGCCTGGCCCTGGGCCTGGGCGCCCACCCCTCCGCCCGCCTAAGATCCTTCGCCGCCGCCGAGCTGCTGCTGGACGATTCGTACTGGGCGGCGGCGGCGGTGACGGCGGCTGCGGCGGCGCAGGGGGCGGCGGCGGCTGGCGGCGGCGGTGTGGCGCTGGGCGCGGCGAGGCACCTGGAGGCGCACCGGCAACACCTGGTGGCGTGCAGACAGCTGCAGGTGGGGGTGGGTACGCGTGGAACGCGAGGAAGCGCGAGGCGGCTGCAGCAGGGGGTGGGTGGAGATGTGGCATCCTTTGCGAGACCGGGGGTATGTTAGTCGCTGTGCACGTCTCATCTGCTGGTGGGGGTGGGTGCTGAGGCGGCATCCGGATGCGAGACCTGGGGTGTATTGGTCACTTGAATGTCTCATCTTCAGGCAGCTGCAGGCGGGCGAGTTGGGGCTGTGGGTTGACTGTGGAACTCGTGCGGCCATTGAAAGAGCGTGCTGGGAGGGGTGGTCTGGCTCTACGGCAGAACACGTGCGTGCAGCGGCTGTTGGGATGAGGCCGCTCCCAGCGCGGGGGTTTTACCTTCTGTGACACAGTGACAGCTCAAAGGAGGTGGCGCGGGCGCTTCCATGACATTGAGCAGCGCTGCTGCTTCACTCCGGCCAACTCGCCAGGGTCACTGTGCTCCGCCACCAGTTCGGAGGCACAGCTGCAAGCCGCTATGCGCGCCTTAGCCTGACCGACGCCTGTCGCCCCCCTTGCCCCACCTGCCCCTTGTCGTGCAACTCAGGAGGACCTTTCCCGCCAGGAGTGGTGCCGCAGCAGCAAGGCTGGGCTGTTCTGGCTGACCGAGGCACAGCAGGCGCAGGGGCTTTTTTGAGATGCTTTTAGTTCCAACTTTGCCAAAGTTGAGCTGGTTCGGTCGGGGTGTCGTACCACACCCGCTACCCTGCGTGGGTGATGCGATGCGGTGATGATAACATAAATATGCCACCGAAATTGATGCGGGATGTGGCTGCACAAGTGCCTTGGAGGTCAGCCGGCATGATACCATCTGCAGCGTGCCATGGATAGCTCAGTTTGGTTGAAGTAGGCCCTCACTGTTGTCGGTGGCATGGCCGCAGGTGCTGCCTGTTGGTCTCTGCGTGCGGTGCACTTGCTGGGGCATTACTTGGACGCCTGAGCACAGACGATGGTATGCGTGCCGTATCAAAGTTTGTGACGAGTTTTGACTTTGTCAGTCGGTCTTACTGTTGCAGGCATGCGTACGGAGCTTGTGCACCGTATCCTGACCTGCCGAAGCCCACCGATGGATGCAACAGTGACGGCGGAGCAACTGTAAGGCTTTCGTTGGTGACACCTGGTGACACGTGTTGGCAACCACCACCAGGTTGGCAACCTGCAGCAGGCCACTGCCGTCGCTGTGCCAGCCGGATTGAACTGTCAGCCACCTGTCTCAAACCTTGCTGGGCATTTCCTTACGCCTGTCCTGCTGCGGCTGTGACGTGCGCTGGCAGCCTGGCTATCACCTTCGGTTACGGTAATGCTACAGACCTACAGTACCATACCTGGGCTGCTGTCATGCTTCAAGCAGATTCCAGCTCAAACATCATACACCCGGCTGCAGTACACAGCGGCCCTTGGCAGACTTACCCTGGCCTACCTAACTCAGGGCCATCAGGCGGGGCATCGGGCGCAACATGCCACGTGCCACGCAGCCGAGTTGGCCGTAGACGCTATCCGTTGGGCCATCAAGTGAGCTCCCCTGCTGCTTGGCCACGCGCCACGGCCTCACGGCATACCGGTAGGTGGGGGTAGCCACCCACTGGTAGTGGCACCTGGCCTACCAGCTGGCACGAGATGCTGTAGCTTGTGGGGGTGACACTGTGCCACCAGGGGAGCTCCCCTGGTGCCACTGCAATACGGCGAGCGACTCTGGCAGCCTACCAGCCATCCTTGAGACGTAGTCGATTTACAGTTTACATTCCGTTTAACCTTTACGTTCGCCGCCTTGCCAGTGACAAAGTCCTCGTTTGTTGCTGGACGAGGCGTTCGCAAAGGTGCGCTTGATCACAACGCTCTGAACGTCCTACAAACCTTTTGTGTATGTAGGTTGTTACGCCAACCTTGTCGCGGCATGCGTCTGCGAGGCGCTGCATTTCGGAGCCTTTCGTCTGACAAGGTCCGCGCCTGACTTTCGGAGCCAAGGTCGCAGGACTCTCAGGAGCGCTGTTCACCTGACCAACTCTTCAGCCCAGCGTCAATATGCTCGCTCACGAACATTTCAATTGCATGATCTTGCAGTGGCTGATCCGTTCTTTGTGGGTTCTCACTTTCAAATTGTCGGCGAACGTGCTCACCGCCCCGCCTTTTCGCGCAACCCCACTGCCGAAAAACAGGTCATTGGCACAACGACAAGCGCTCAGGCATGGACGATAACGCGGGGAGCAGCAGCAGTCCGTGGCGCTTTTTGCCTACCTCGGTCCAGCTGCACGCCCTATCACACCTGCCCCACAACGACTGCGCCCTCAGCGGCCGCCTAGCATGGAAGGAGGCGGCCGAGGAATTCAGCAGCGCAGAAGCCCGCACCGCCTACCTGTCCTATCCGCTGCCGCCCCACGCCGTGCCGTGGGCCGTGGAGCAGGGCAGCAGCACGTGCGGCAGCTGCCCTTTCGGCACAAGCGGCAGCTGATGTGCACGGCCGCTGCCAGCAGGAGCGAAGTGAACCTGGAGGTGGCGCTGGCGCTACTGCAGCCCAGCACCTTCCCTGAGCTGCTGCAAGACCTTGATGGACCGTATACGCGGTTAGAGCTCGATGCAGACCCTGGTGCGGCGGCGGTCAAGGCGGGCCAACCGCAGCTGCTGGGCTGGCTGCTGCGCCACTGCCCGGGGCTGCTGTCCCCCGAACAGGCCATGGCGGCCGCAGCCGACCACTGCGACCTGGCGGGGCTGCAGGCGGTGTGGGGGATGCTGCAGGGTGGTGTTGCGCACCGCTCCAGCAGCAGCAGCAGCAGCAGCAGCAGCCCCCATGGTCATCCGCTAGGCCAGGGGATAGGCCACGCGGTGTTGGACGCGGCAGCAGGGTCGGCGACCGCGGACGCCGTGGCAAAGGTGCAGTGGCTGCTGGACACGGCACGGGGCAGCTGCCGCCTGACCGAGGAGACAGCCGCAGCCGCCTGCCTCTCGGGGGACCTGTGCAGGCTGCGGTGGCTGCAGGAGCAGGGCTGTCCCATGGGCAACTGCTGCGTTCTGCTTTCCGCGCTGGGGTACGCACACCTGCCTGTGGTGCAGTGGCTGGTGGACGAGGCGGGGTGCTGTATTCTGCCGGGAGCGACGGGCAACGGCTGGGATCTACTTCTGCGGGCAGCAGCTGGGAGTCCTGTGGATGGGGTGGGCAAGCTGCGGTGGCTGCAGGAGCGGGGTGCGCCGCCGCTGGATGTGGCGAACATCATCGTGTTGCAACGCGTTGCGTTCGAGGCTGCGCAGGCAGGGCGGGTGGAGGTCGTGCGCTACCTGCTGCCAGCAAAGCTGAAAACCCTCCCTGACCTGGTGCCTACCATGGCGGCTTTCTCGGTCAACATTCCAATGGTGGAGTGCCTGCAGGAGACAGGCCTGGTGGTTACCGGCAGGCCTTACCAGGGAGCAGCCAAGGCGGGCAGTGTGGCCTTGGTCCGGTGGCTGGCGCAGCAGCACGAGGGCGAGGTGCCCAACATGGTCGCGGCATTGGCGAATGCGGTCGACCTGATACAGGGTTGGCCCACAGCGACAAGCGCTGACAGCCGCAGTTTGATGGAGGCTGTGCGGGTGGTGCTGGACAGGGCGGAGGACACGGACTTGGGGGCAGGTGACGCTGATTTCGGGCAGGACGCGGCCAACTGGGACTATGGCGCTTTAATGCGAAGCTTCTATGCTATGCGTGCAGTGGGGCTAGCAACGGGACGGAGCGACATGGCCTTGGTACGGTACGTGATGGCAAAGCTCAGGCGGACGCCTCAGCTGCCCGGTGACGAAGCCCACAAAACTGTTGTGGAGGCAGGGTGCGAGACGATGCTGGAGTGGCTGGCAGAGTACAAGCCGGATTTCCGTGAGAGGCCCTCCGCTGGTTGCATGTACACGGACGCAGCCCGGAACGGCGACCGGGGCACGCTGACCACCCTGCGGCGGCTGGGCGTGCCCTGGGGTGTGCAGGACAGGCTGGCGGAGGCGGTGCGGCGGGGGTGCTGCGAGCCGGCCCTGCGCTGGCTAGTGGAGCAGGGACTGCCGGTGGGCGGGGCGGAGGAGCTGGAGGCGGCGGTGCAGGCTGCGACACGGGAGCAGGGGCTAGGTGATGAGGCGGCGGCATGGCTGCGGGGGCTGGCTGCAGGCGGGGCAGCGGCAAGGGCTAGGGAAAGGTAACCGGCGCACATTGGGTATTCTGCGGCGGCTGGGCGCGCTGTGGGAATCAAAGGATACGGATCCTCTTTCAGTTGCCCTCCGGGCTCGCACCACATGATTCAGAGTTGCACATTGTGGTGGTGTTGCAGTGGCGGGGCTGGTGGCTGTGTGGCGGGCCTGAGCTGGCTGCAGGAGAAAGCCAGGTCGGTGGAATGACGGTGCGACAGCGGGAGTCCAGTGCTGGGCCTGTGCTAGCGTGCGTGAGCAGGGCGTGCCGTTGGGCATGGAGGGGAAGGTAGAGCCGGCGGTGGCATCGACCTGTGGCGGCTGACCGCTGAGCACTGAGCGCAGGGACGGTGGCGTCGTGGCGGCGTGGGCTTGGCGGGTGCAACATGGGAGCTGGAAGGCAGGTTGGTGGTACGGTGCGACAGAGGCTGTGCCATACCAGCCCGGTGGTGGCGGGTGGCTGCGTCAGGGCGGGGATGCCGGTGGGTGGTGTGGAGGAGGTGGACGGGTGTAGCCGCTGTGGGGTTGGAGCGCAATGGTATCAGCGCTGGTGTGTGCCGTGCGTGGGGTGTGCCATGTGTCGGTGGTGCCGTGCATGGGTTAAGAAGGCTTGCATGCAGCGGCTCTGCCCTGCAGGTGCGGGACAGCACCTTGCCTTGCACCGGCTTGTGGAGTGGGGTGTGACCGTGTGGTCGAAGCAATGGCAATGGAGAGGAACATGGAGGGCGGGGTAGCGTAGAGCATGGTGAAGCCAGCGCTGGGGCTTGGGCAGGGCTGTAGGGGTGTCAACCGCGGACAGCAGCGGCAGCGCCAGGAATGAGGAGGGTGACGGTTTGTTCGGTCGAGGCGTGACTCGTACGGCAGGGCAGGCAGTAGCTAGCTGGAGGTGAGATCCTTGCGCTTGTTGTGGGTTTGTTTGCGGAGTGGTTCAGGGAACGTTGCACGGAAAGGACGGAGGCGTGTCTTAACACACGTACCGGTACCTTGGTGGCTATGCAGACGGTTGCGAGTTGGGGCGGCGGCGGCGTGTCGGGACGGGCGTGAGGGACGAAGGGATTCCAGGACGGGCGCTTGATGAGCAGGATGAGAGCCGGCGTGGCTGCAGGCGTGCGGGGCGCAGCGGGTTCACGCAGTGAACCCATGCATGGTAGGCATGGAGCAGCCTGTGGCGTTGCTCCACAACGGTTGACCCACCTGTGCGACAGCCGCCACGTGTGCCCGCCGGTTTGTCATGACGTGAAGGCTATCGTATCTTGTGCTGTTGGCATAACTGCAAACATACATGGGATACAGCAGCGCTTGTTTGCATGCGGGCACTGTACTAGTTGTAACGGTTCACACAGTTTCGTACGCAAGGGTGTACGGCCCGTGTGGGCTGCTGCGCATGGGATGGTGTGCCGCTGCGGAGATGGCTCGGTGCGTGCTGGGCGGAAGAGGGAGACTGTGTGGCAAGCCATTCAGTGCTTGCGGCATGCATGCCGGATTGCCGGTGTGTGCGCGTGCCGCTGCATGCGACTGCTGCTGTGCATGCATAAGAATGAGGGGGGGCGGTATCTGATGGTCACGGACAAGCTGTGCATGCATGCGCGTTAGCTACGGTAGGTGCACCTGTTAACCTGTTACCGGGACGTGTTGGTGCAAGATGCACTCATTAAATGTTCCACCTTGCTTCAAGCAGCTGCATGTGGGTGTGGGTGTGGGTGCTGATACGGGATCCGGATGTTGGACCTTGGGAGCTGGGGTTCTTGGTCTCTTCCAACGTCACTTTCCGGCAGGTGCAGGGTGGGCGGTTGGGGCTGCGGCTTGACGGTGGAACTCGTGTGGGCATGGAGTGGGTGCTTGGTCCCTGGGAGGGATGGCCACGTGGCCTGACTCTTGGGCAGAGTACGTGCGTGCGGCGAGTGCTGGGATTAGCCCGTTTTCCCAGCAGAGGTTGCCTGCACTGACACAGTTGAGCAGGGCGTGTCGAGGGATTGCCCTGTGGTCCTTCTGAGAGGGCCGTGCATGCGTGTTGGGGTGCCATCAGTTGCCGGCGCACGTATGTTTTCGGACGACTGGCGTGGCTTGCTGTCTTGCGACCCTTTCCGTACGCCGGGGGAGTACGCGTGCATGTGGGTAGGCGCACAATTTTCAGGTCCGCAGGCTGGTCGATGTGTTAAAACGGCCAGCTGCAGCAGGTAGTTAGAAGTTGAAGCCTTGGCGAGGGACACGGCAAGTTGCAGCAATGACCCTTAGTTTTTCTCGCTTGCGTTCTGTGTTGGTTTTCTCAGCAGGACTCAGAATCTATTCGAAGTGTCGTTCCGCCGAGACACCAACCGTTTGGGCACCTGCACGTTGTACAAAGGAATGGTATACAGCACGTCATCCATCTGGCAAAACATGTTAAAGGTGATGTGTACTTGCATACAACAATCAGCAACTCGGAAGGCAAATGGCGCCTGCGTCAGCTTTGCGCTCTCTTGGTGCCTCGGGACCCTGGCCCTTAGCGACCGCTGCCGCGCTAGCAACAGCAACATGTGGCGTGCTACTTCGCCATAAGGCGCAAGCGAACGATGCAAAGCGCATCGCAGAGTTTGCGTCCGGCATGGACCGAATGCGTGCCGAGCACAAGGCAAGCCAACACAATTTGGCAACGGCAGCGACCATAGCGCGCGAGTACCGAAAGTGACAGTTGCATGAGACATCGAGCGCTTCGCGTGGGTAATCGGCGTTGGTTTTGTTGTCGTGGGCACGCACAGCCAGCCCTCGAGGCACCCTCCAGCACTTCAGCCGCCGCTCAACCAGCGCACTCCTTCGTCATCTCACACTCGGATTCACGCCCACAGGACGACGCGTCCGCAACGTCCACGGCCGTCCTTACCAACGCCCAAGGGCTCAAACTGTTTGTGCGCCGTTGGGAGCCCACGCCACGCGGCAAGAGCGAGGGTGAGTCAATTGGGGTACGTGCAACCCTACCGTGCTGCACAGCGCCACAGCCACCAGAAGCCTGACAGCCACAACCAGGACCTTTCCCAAGGGCCCCTTTTAACCCCCTACTACACATGTACCAGCAACAGGGATGGTGTTGTGACCCACCCTCAATCGGCTCCTACGCCCTCACGGCAAGCAGCCTGCTGCAAATAGTTCAGCCGACATCCCTGTATGCAAAACACGTCGTAAGGTCACCGCTCCCCTTTCACGCCCGCACCGCAGGCAGCGCCGCCTGCGGGTTGGTGCTGATGGTGCACGGCATGACGGTGGAGGGGGGCGTATTCGCAGAGGCAGCAAAGCACCTGGCGGGCAGGGGTGAGAGAGGGGGTGTGGAGGTTTGGTGTGGGTGAAACACCCAAGCCGAGGGTGTGTGCGTGGAAGCAACGGCACAGGTGGGTGCTCTTGCTTTTGGGTGCACGGATGCAGGGCGCAGGGCACACAGGACAGCTTCATGCCGGCCGTCTTGCGCCTAACCTGCACGTCTAACACACTGGCGCAGGGTCCATTAGGGAGGGATGTCCTTCCTGTTTGGCAGCCTTGTGTCGTGCAATGCGTCTTGGGCCGATGGCAACTTGCTACGCAGTGTTTTTTTTTCAAATCACCACTCCTCCGAAACATTCTTAAATCCGGAATGCTTCCGCCCGTCAGGGCGACTTCCATTCCGGGGGGGTGCGGGGGGTCTCCCCCCGCCCGGGGGTCCGGGGGGGGAGCCCCCGGTAAAAATATGGCAATATGGGCATAAAAAAACACCATTTTCCATGAGGAAAACGATGCATGTTGTTGCAGCACTCTCTGATAGCTGCACGCGCCCTCAGTGCTTCAAGTGGCGTCCTTGCTGTGCGCCGTGGCCGGTTACTGACAGCTGGTTGAAGCCCGCTTTGACATTGTGGACCTCTGTGCCCACCACTGCAGTCCAATATGCGCACTTTGCACGACTCATTCAAGCCGTAGGCCTGTAGCTTGTGGCGTGGTGGGGCCTTCGGCCCCTCGGGGGCCTGCGGCCTCCAGAATGGAGTATGGCCCCTTCGGACCCATCTATTCCGGGCATTTTGGGCCTCCTTTTCAAAGCATTCCGGAAATCGGAATGCATTCCGGAAAAAAAACACTGAGAATGCTACCTGCAGTATCCCGCCATAGGCCTCGCGGTGGTGGGCCCCGACCTGCAGGGCCACGGTCTAATCATGCCAAAGCAATTAGCACACCTATCAATTCCTTCCCGTCCCTTCGGCATCCCTGTTGCTTCGGGCTCCGTTCCCCCCAGGCTTCGCGGTGGTTGCCCCCGACCTGCAGGGCCACGGCCTGTCGGACTGCTTTGAGGGGCTGCGGGGGTACGTGCGGGCGTTCGAGGACTGGGTGGCAGACACGGAACTGGTGGGTTACCGCAGAGCGGCCAAGTAGTTGTGCTGGTGGGCGGGGCTGTGGCGGTATGGGAGGGGCGTGTATTAGCTGTGTGTGCGCAGGGCTCGTGGGTTGGGTGTGTACCGCATTGCCATGATGAGGCATTGCGTATTGGCTAATGCTGTACGCATTGCTCCGGGAATGGATGGACGCCACAGGAACTGGTGGATCTCGGTGTCCTGCTGTGCGCTTTGCATTCGAGGGATGGTACTGTTCATTATGCTGCGGGCTCCACGCCAACACAGCGCGGGCGTCCTGTGTGTGCGCCACCGTAACCTGCTATTCCTGTGGTCCCTGAACAGGTGCTCGGCTGGGCAAAGGAACTGTACCCAGGTGGGATACACTGGGTACTTTATTGAGGGTGGGGCAGCACACATCGGGACGGCAGTGCGCACCCGCCATGCCCATCATTCCCATCCCTGGTATACGCCAACCGTCGGCATGTGTCTTTTCAATGACACGTGTCTGACACTCCCGTGCAAAGGGCTCCTGGGCGGTCAGGTCGATTAACGTCGCACGCCAACCCAACAAACACATGCTTCGTGACACGCTCGCATGCAAGTGTGACCGTGGCCCCGTGTTCCGAGGCAGAAGTCAGGCTACGTGACACGTGCCATGCTCTGTGACACGTGCTGTTGACACGGCCCTGCGCAGGTGTCCCCATTTTCCTGGTGGGCGAGTCCATGGGCGGCACCGTGGTCCTGCAGGCGCTGCGGCAGACACGTGTCGCGGAGCAGGTATGCACAGGGTGCCGTACCGGCATGCAAACGCCGTACACGGATGCCGTACGTTGCTCTGAGCCACCTGGAGCCACGCATGGGAGATGGGACTTGTACCAGCGGGGCCGTACAGGTGGCGTGGTCAAAGTGTCAGTGCACGGCACAGGCCAGCCAGCATATGCTGTCTGGTTGTCGTCGTGAATGTCGAGGTAACGGTTGTACAACTCCCTGGTCCTACTTTGTGCAAGCAACAGGGTGCTGTCAGTGTTCAGTCCCTCCTAGCTGTCACCAGCTGCTTTGTCAGTTGTACCATACCGCTTGCCGGTGCCCCGCCGTACAGGTTCGCGGAGCTGTACTGCTAGCGCCTGCCATCCGCGTGTCACCGAATGTGCTGCCGCCAAAGGTATGTACGTAAGGATGAACCCTAGACTACATAACACCAAACATTCTGTCTGCTGATGCCTCCTCTTAGTACCTTTGCCATGCCTGGACTGGCTGCCAACAAGTCCAGGCCCTAGGCTCCCCAGTTCCCGTTAGCGGCACTGCAACCGACACGACCCCTACAACGGTCAACCGCTCTTCCCCCAACCACTGCAGGCCGTTATGCCCCTGCTGCTGACCCTCGCGAGGTGGTTCCCGAGGTGGGCCAGCAGTTCTTTGCACGGGCGCCAGGGGCCCGGAAGTCAATAGGCCGACGCATCATGAGTGGCGCCAGCTATCATGCATCGCGATGTCGGTGCTTACGAAGTACTGTAATGCGCAAACCCCTGCACGCACACCGTGCTCCCATTCCCTGATCGCGCGAGGACGCAGGTCCTGGAGCCTGATATCACATGGAAGACATGAGAAAGTTCGCAATGCGCAAACGCCGGCACGCCCACTGTGCTCCCATTCCCGGCTGCCCGCAGGACCCAGGTCCCGAACGACCCCATTGTCCAGCCGGAAAATTGGATGGGGGCGTTTGGCGACAGGGAGTACGCGGAGAAGGCCTTTAAGGACCCACTGGTGAGCGGACTGCCCACACGCTTTCGTTTACATGTGGGGCCAGAACTGAGCGGGATGCAGGCCTGCCGCTGAACGGGTCGTGAGTGGACATGTGGTATGTGCATCTGCCAACTCGAGTAGCAGAGCGCTGTGCCTGTACGTACTTGAGTCGGTATGCTGTCTCCATGAGTACTGGGATGCACGTACGGCGTCTCCTGCGTGTAGGCTGTAACACTTTTTACACTTCAGCCCCGCCCCAGATCGCCACCCCCAAGCACCAGAAGAACACGGTGGTTCCAGATGGTTCCCACCGTGCACACTCCTTGGCCCTTGCCGCCTCCCTAGTAAGCCACATTACTTTGTATCATACCGGTGCCAGCGAGAATAACGCGACACGACACGTGTTGGCGGTGCTCCCGTTCCCCGTCCCCCGTGCCCCCAGAACACGGTGGTACCCTCCCGGCTGCGGATGACCTCCATGCTGCCCGTGTTCCAGGACCTGGCGGCGCACCTGGAGGACATCAGCACGCCCCTCCTGGTGCGCATCTCCGTGTGTGGTTTCAGCGTTAGCCATGGGGTTGCGTACGGGACAACGTGAGGAGGGAAGCATGCGGCGCACCCCCCCGGCGATGCACGCGTGCACCTAGCCACCTACCCACTACGTGACACGTGCCTGCGTCACACGTGCCGCATGTGCGACACGCGCGGTGCCCGCGCCCTGACCGCAGGTGGCGCACGCCCCCAGCGACGCACGCGCCGAGTTCGCCAACAGCGTGGAGCTGGTGGCCAGGGCTAAGACACAGGACAAGGAGCTCATGGTGGGTCCTGGAGCCGTTGGGGCTTGGCCGTGACCATGGGATAACTCCCCGCCCCCCATTATTGTGGTGGGCCATGGGCATGGCGTGTGCGCCATGTGTGTCCGGTGTGCGACATGTTATCTCGGTGTGTCATGCACTGTGGCCAACGCTCGGGCCCAGCGCAAGGAACTCAGTGTGGGCCACAGGCATATGACGTAGCACCTCGACTGCGCACACCTGGTGCGTCCCGAAATGCCACGGCTTTCCGTTCCCTTGCACCCCCAAGTACCTGCTGGTACGGCGCTGTACCTTTACAGTACGGCACTGTGCTGTCCTGCTGTCCGTGCAGGAGGTGACCGATGGAAACCACATGCTACTGCACGACCGGCCCTACATCAGCGCAAGGCGAGTTGGTGTACCATGTGTGTATGCAGGAAGTACATAATACATAACATCTGCCCACAAGGATGGTGCATAAACCAGCATCAGACGAGGGCACTTAGGCGAGGGGTAGGAAAATGCCGGCGTGAGGGGGGGGCGCATGGGAGAGGCAGGACGCCCAGGGGACGACGGAGGCACAAGCCTACCGCGATGGGTACCGGGGTATTGGGCAAACAGCCAACAAACCCGCTCGTGGTCGGCAAATGGTCGTACATTACGGGCTTCAAGTCGACGCTGCACTTCGTCCAGGGGCATGGGTTGACGGTCAAGCGCGGCTGGCTAGGGACACGTGGAGCGCGTACTCCAGGCCGGCACAGTTACCTGCCTGCTGTCATGTACGGCACGGCTTTGCCGGGCAGCACGCTTGCCGTACTCATGCGGGCGGCGGGCATGTGGTTTAGGCATACCATACCATACCATGTCCCCAAGCCCCGAGGGGCTGCACACACTGCTCCACACCACATTCCAAGCAGCGCCCCACACCAACCCCAGGGCCCGCATGCACCCTAGCCCTGATTCCAGCCTTACGGTACCCTCCCTTGCACTCACGCACCCTGCGTGCTTCCGTTTCTCTCGCTACCCGTCGCAGTGTGTTGGCCCGGCTGACGAGCTGGCTGGAGGAGCGCAGCGCCGGGCGCTAGGCACGTGGCAGATAAGGGGCAGCTTGGCACGTGGCACCGCGAGGGCGGCTTGGCACGTGGCACCGCGAGGGCAGCTTGGCAGGGTGGCGCTTGGCAGGGTGTGCCAGTTGGGCACGCGGACCGTGCAGGGGCTGCCTTGCAGGCGGCACTTCTTGGGCACGTGGGCAGGGCAGGGGCCGCTTTGCAGAAGGCGCTCGGTGGGCACGTGGGCACGGCAGGGCACGGGGCCCTTGGGATGTGGCGCTAGATGCAGACACTGGCTTGGCTGGTCAGGGCTCAGGGGCCCATCGCTTGGTAGGGGGCGCCCGAGCGATGGGCACGTGGATAGCCGGATAGGGGGTTTGCAGGTGGCACTGTATGTGCGCATAGACGGGGCAGGGGCAGGGGCCGCTCGGCAGGAGCGCCAGGGTATCCACGCGTAGGTTGGCCCCGTTGTAGGGGCGGCACGATGTGGGAGGAGCTCGACCTCCGTGGGCACGTGGGCAAGGAAGGGCAGCAGGAGGAGCGTGGTCGCGTGTGTGGTTGCTGGCGAGGTAACGCCCCCGTGCTGTGGTCAACTGGTGTGTAGCGATGTGGTGAAGGGAGGTAGAAACGCATGTTCCAAAGCAGAGGTAAGGGGACTAGCCCCTTGACTTGACCGCCATGGCCAACTGGTGTGTCTTGATGCGGTGTGGGAATGGCATACTACACATGGAATCCCTGGCAAGCAGACAAGTAGGACAATGTCATTCATTGCCATATTTTGGAAGGAAAGACGTTCCAAGGTGATGGCGTCCAGCCACACGGTGTGTTGTTTCGCACTGGGGACGGTTGGCCCTTGGTGCGTTGGGAGCAGGTTGGGAGCGGCTGCCTGCGTCTGCCACCTACCGGTTTTGGATTGCAGCTGACTGGCTCATTCGAGGTCTGTGTGTAGCAATGCATTCAAGCTAGCAACTCGTCGGAGGTCTGTGTGGGCACTGCGAGGCCCTGCATAGCAAAGTGGACACTTGGGGCGGTTTGAGTTGGGTTTGAGTTGCGTAGGTTGCTTACCCGCGGCGACTCAGCCAACGCCTCAGCCCGACTTTTGACGTTATGTTACATTCAAGTGGTTGCCGGCTTTGCATGTTCTGGGCTGGGCGGTGGTGCAAAAGTGTTGTTAGGGTGTACGGGGCGGGGCCTGGAGCAATAGGACAGGCGAGGGCACGGCTATAGCACGAGACGCATGTGCAGTCATGGATGCAAGTTCCGTGCGACCCCGTACAACCCGCTGTATGTGTTGCTTGTCCGTCGCTCGCTTGCAGATCTCCTGTATTGTTACCGGTACGTCCGACCGTGGCTACCCACCACAACCCCGGCTATTCGCTGTCAAAGGCCCCTTCCATAGGGGCCACACCGCCACCCCAGGGGAGCCACGGGACCCAGGCACGTGTGCCCTGGCCTGGCTGTCCCCCTGTACTGGCCCGTAGGGATTAAACCTGGTCCATGTGCTGACGTGGCTGTACCAGTTGTACCAGACACGCCATCCCGGTGTCCGCAGAAGAGTGTGTCCGTGCTGAGTGGACCCCTTCGTTCCGAGTTCCACGTCCCAGCCACCTCCCCTTGGCCTCCTCCGCGTATCTTGTGATATCCAACGATGGGGCACCCCACTACTCTCTTACTTCGGCCGACAACCAGCTTACACTGTACTCCTTGTAGTAGATAGTTTGTTACAGGGGTTCTGTTCCGGTCGAGGTGCCGTACCACACCCACAACGCGCGTTGGCGGGGTAGGTGCACCCCGCGGGGGGACAGCGAAACGGGACACACCGGCCGCTACAGCCAGTGCCACATGGCACGGCCGTGGCCCCTGGGACCTGAGCGAAAAGACCCGCGCACATGCAGTCACTTAATGCAGCGAGATCGAACGCAAGGCGGTAGGGGGGGGTAGTGTGGCGTCCTAGCAGCTGTAGGCCCCACCAAGGGCACGCATGGACGCAGCAGCGGCGGCCCTAGCACGTGGTACCTGCTTACCACCCCTCGTGTAACACTCTTGCACAATCAGCTGAGCTTTTGCTATCCTGTCGGGATGTTGTATCACACCCACTTTTTGGGTTTGGTTTGGTTGTGTACAGGGGCCCCCTTCCGGCCGGGTGTCGTACCGCACCTACCAACTCGGGAGGGCAACGAGACAACCCTCTGGCTGAGTTGGTTTGGTGTTTTAGGGGTACCCGTTCAGGTCAGGGTGTCGCACAACACGCACCACCCCCAGAGGGCAACGAGACAGCCCTCCCAAAGCACAAAAGCCCGCTGGGGACCAGCGGTGGGTGGGTTAGTTGACCAACTATAATTACTGTGTTGCTGCCTATTTTTACACACACCGACCATAGCTCAGCTGGAAGAGCGAAGGACTGTAACGTTATGCACAGCTTATCCTTAGGTCGCCTGTTCGATCCAGGCTGGTCGGAGTAATGCTGTTTTGGCCCTCCGTGTAATGTGCACCGTAAGAGACAGGGCATCCTGTTGGGGCCAGGGCACGGCGGCATCTGTTGGCGGCTGGTGTGGATGTCCCTGGTAGGGCAAGCTTATGTGAGGCATGCGCGTGCTCCCATCCCGAAGCTCACAGATGCAGGTGTATGGGAGGCAATAAGACTCTGGACACCACGTGGGTGTGGCTTGGGAGTGGATAGCCACCCTTACGCCAGAAGTGCAAAACCCAATGCATGTACCCCCAGGAGCGGCGGCGCCTGGCTCAGGGCGACACAGCAATACCACCACAATCCTACTCCACGATTTACTATAACTATCAGAGTTTTACCCTCCTGACGATCGGCTTCGCCGTTGTCTGTACAGCGGCCCGATTCGGAGTGCGCAAGCAAATACCCGGCAAATACTCGCTGCAAGACAGCACGCAAGCACTCTTGTTTGCTGGCGGTGGGCTTTAGAACTTTTAAGCGCTAATATTTTTATCACAATTGATGCGCCCTGAGGCAGCACTTGAACTGTTGCGCGAGGACAGAAGTCGTTCAGCCGAAATGTCGGGGCTGTCGCGGCCGTCATTTCCCAGGCCACCGAGCGCCGAACAGTCAACCAACCCACAAACTACCCTCGGAATTGGCCACCTACTCATACAGCTGCCTGTCGATGGATTGTCGTACGGCGGTCCGGTACGGTGACACGTGCCAGCAGTACCGGTCCGCCTCCCCCTGCGCAGTACGGTGGGCAGTACCTTACCACTGGCGTGCCCCTACTCAAACTTCACTGCGACCAACGCGGCAGCCTGCTGCAGCTGGGCAACAGAGAGCAAGCGCAGAGCGAGGGCACTGGAGGGCAGGCTGTAAAGCGCTTAGGGGAACCAGGTGACGCCTGACACAAACTGACTGCCTTATTTCGGGATGTAGCACGTGCCAACTGCCAGAACGGCTCGGTACATCGACATACATGCCGCCTTGTACGGGATGCTGGGAGCCAGAAGCCTTCTGCTAGGAGCTGGATTTCGGAGACTGTCAGCCAAGGAACATGGAATTAACATGGGCGTCATGGGTGTCAGGTGGGAACGGCACTTGCATGAGGCAAAGCAGCGACCGGCATAGCGGTAGAAGGCATGCGACATGGTGCTGGTACGCTGTCGACGTACCGGACTACCGGCGTTTGCCGCCGGTGCAACCTGCCCTTGCACGTCCTTGCTGCCACCCACGCACATACCCACACAGCAGGTAAGAAAGCAGGTACCCCCCCGCACGTACCCGCCGGGCCGTGCATTGTGCCGACTGACTTTGCAGCCTTTTCAGCATTTAGCTATCATTACATTCCAGGTGGTTTGACAACATTGGGCAACGTAACCTGCAATGTGCAGCCAACTCCAATCCCTCCACACTTGCCTTCACAGCTACCGTACAGTGCAACTTGGTACCAGCATGCTGCCGGTAACAGGTTTGACAGGTGCACCTAGCTAAAAGCGCATTTGGCGGAAGGCACAGCAGCAGTGGCGTGCAGCGGCACACCGGTGCAGAAGTCCCTGTAACCTTCTCACGAAAACAAAGAAAAGCAGGATTCCTGCTGCACCAGTGCACATGCGGTAAGTATGACGGCTTGCCGACCAGCCTCCCTGTTCCGCCCAGCAAGATAGCTTACCATCGCAGCAGCAGCAAACCATGCAACGCACGAATGCCGTACACCTTTGCACGCGAAAACGGCATGAACCGTTGCAACTGGTAGCCGCACGCCAACACGTGCTGCCGCATGCCGTACACGTCTGCAGCTGCTGGCAACATACCGGTACTACAGCCTTCGTGACGCAACAAACCGGTGTGGCACACGTAACGGCTGCAGCAAAGACGGAACTACCGTTGTGGAGCACGGTCATTACGGTATGTCATAGGCTGCCGCATGCTCGCCATGGGTTCACTTGCCCCTGCGTGCGCCCCGTGCATCCCGCACGCCTGCAGCCACCCGGCCCGCATCCTGCCCTCCACCGCATCACCTGTAATCCCTTGCCCACGTGCGCCCCGACACGCCACTGCCCCCTTCGCCACGTGCGTGGTGCGTCCCAACATGCAACGCTCCTCCTGTGCAACATTTGCTAAGCCACGCCGCAACCAGCCCCACAACATGCAAAAGGTATCTCACCTACTCGTCACGCCTCTACCGGACAAACCCCCACCCTCCTCGCCAACCCTGGCTCTGCTGCTTCTGCTGCCCGCGGCTGGCACCTATGCAGCAGCCATGCCGCAGCTCCAGCACTGACTTGGCCACGCTCTTCGCTACCCCGTCCTTGCTTCCCTCTCCAATGACACCGCCTTGACCACGGTCACACCCTACTCCACATGCGTGTGCAGGGCAAGGTGTTGCTCCGCACCTGCAGGGCAGCGCCGCTGCATGCAAGCCTTCTTAACCCATGTACGGCACCACCGACACGTGGCACACCCCACGCATGGCACACACCAGCGCTCAGGCCGTTGCGTTCCAACCCACAGCGGCTCTGCCCGTCCACCTCCTCCACACCACCCACCTGCATCCCCTCACGCAGCCACCCACCACCGCCGGGCCAGCATGGCACAGCCTCTGTTGCACCGTTACGTACCATGACGTACCACTGACCTGCCCAGTCGCCAGTTTCAATGTGCACCCACTAACCCACGCAACCACGTCAACCACCCCGCAGCAGCGCTCAGCGGCCAGCCGCCACTGGCTGCCGCTGCCCCGCCTCCCGCCAGCCCCCGCAGCCATGCCGCCGCCTCATCACCTAGCCCCTGCTCCCGTACCGCAGCCTGCACCGCCGCCTCCAGCTCCTCCGCCCCGCCCACCGGCAGTCCCTGCTCCACTAGCCAGCGCAGAGCCGGCTCGCGGCACCCCCCCCGCACCGCCTCTGCCAGCCTGTCCAGCCCACCCCACGGCACGCCCAGCCGCCGCAGGGTGGTCAGCGTGCCCCGGTCACCGTTCCGGGCTGCGTCCAAGTACACGTAACCAGGGGAGGCCTTCTCATGGAAATCCGGCTTGTACTCCGCCAGCCACTCCATCATCGCCTCGCACCCTGCCTCGACAACAGTTTCGAGGCGCGTGTCGTCGAGCGGCCGAGGAGTCGGGCTGAGCTTCGCCATGAGGTACCGTACTAGGGCCGCGTCGCTCCGTCTCGTCGCGAGCGACACAGCGCGCATCGCATCGATGGTTCGCAGAAGTGCGGGTATGTTCCAGGTGAAATCATCATCCTCGTTGAAAGGAACAGCTGGTCCCTCCGGGCCCCTGTCTGCCACGCTGCCCAGCAGCACCTGCGCAGCCGCTTTGTCCTCCGCCCTGCCCAGCACCACCCGCACAGCCTCCATCAAACTGCGGCTGTCAGCGCTTGTCGCTGTGGGCCAACCCTGTATCAGGTCGACCGCATCCCGCATGGCTGCAGCCGTGTTAGGCACCTCGCCCTCTTGCTGCTGCTGCGCCAGCCACCGGACCATGGCTATGCTGCCCGCCTTGGCTGCTCCCTGGTAAGGCCTTTCGCTTTCGGTCAACACCAGGCCTGCCTCCTGCAGGCACTCCACCAGTGGGATGCTGATCGAGATTGCCCCTATGACGGGCACCAGGTCGGGGCGGGTTCTCAATACTGCTGGCAGCAGGTAGCGCACGACCTCCACCTGCCCTGCCTGCGCAGCCTCCAGTGCAACTTGCCCCAAGCTGCAGCCCGCCACCTCAAGCGGCGGCGCACCTCTCTCCTGCAGCCACCGCAGCTTGCCCACCCCATCCACAGGGCTCCTAGCTGCCGCCGGCAGGAGTTGCTCCCATCCCGTGCCCTCCGCCCCCGGCAGAACACGGCACCCCGCCTCGTCCACCAGCCACTGCGCCACAGGCAGGGGTGCGTGCTCCAGTGCGGAAAGCAGCACGCAGCAGTTGCCCATGGGGCAGCCCTGCTCCTGCAGCCACCGCAACCTGCCCAGGTCTCCCGAGCGGACAGCGGCCGCGGCTGTCTCCTCGGTCAGGCGGCAGCTGCTGGCCCGTACCGTGTCCAGCAGCCACTGCACCTTTGCCACGGCGTCCGCGGTCGCTGACCCTGCTGCCGCGTCCAACACCGTCTGACCTAGTGAAGGGACATGGGGGCTTCTGTTGTTGGAGCGGTGCGCATCACCACCCTGCAGCAGCCCCCACACCGCCTGCAGCCCCGTCAGGTCACAGTGGCTCGCTGCGGCCGTCATGGCATGTTCAGGGGACAGCAGCCCCGGGCAGTGGTGCAGCAGCCAGCCCAGCTGCTGCGGGTGGCCCGCCTTGACCGCCGCCGCACCAGGGTCTGCATCAAGCTCTAACCGCCTGTACGGTCCTTCAAGGTCTTGCAGCAGCTCCGGGAATACACTGGGCTGCAGCAGCGCCAGCGCCACCTCCAGGTTCACCTCGCTCCCGCTGGCGGCGGCCGTGCACATCAGCTGCAGCTTGCGGCAGAAGGGGAGCTGCCGCACATGCTGCTGCCCTGCCTCCACGGCCCATGGCACAGCGTGGGTTGGCAGCGGATAGGACAGGTTGGCGGTGCGGGCTTCTGCGCTGCTGAATTCCTCGGCTGCTTCCTTGCAGGTCAGGCGGCCGCTGAGGGCGCAGTCGTTGTGTGGCAGGTGCGACAGGACGTGCAGCTGGACTGCTGTAGGCAGAAGGCGCCAAGGATTGCTGCTGCTCCCCGCGTTATCATCCATGATCGAGTGTTTGTCGGTGTGCCAATGATCTGTTCTGGGCAGTGGGGTTGCGCAGAAGGGCTCGGTGGTGAGCACATTCGCCGACTGCGGAACACGGTTGGAAAGTCGGGACCTCCAAGAACAGGCCAGCGACTGCAAAAATATGCACTCGAACAAATTATGAGCGTGCATATGTGCCGCTGAGCTCCGGAGTTGCAGGTGAGCAGCGCTCCGAGAGTGCCTATGACCTTGGTTGACAGACGAAAGGCTCCGAAAGGCAGCGGCGCAGACGCATGCCAGGACAAGGTTGGCGAGACAACATACATACAATCATAACGTGTTCGACAGAGTACTTTGAGTTTCTAGCTCGAACGCACCTTCGCAAACGCCTTCAGAATAACTAACGCAGAACTGTGCCGAGGACTCGCGGTATGCAGAAAGGTGGCAAAGGGATACGCCGTATTGCAAGCTGCTGATTGATTACTGGTAGGCACTACATCACAGGGATGGCGCCCGATAATGGCCAATGCCAGCCGTACTGTCCAGGCGTTACGAAACGGCCACCCCCGGACAGCTGCCGGACAGCCCCCGACGACCTATCATATCGTGCAAGCTGGTACACCAGTTGCCACTGGGGTGACTACAGGCGCAGCAACTTGCGCCTTGCGTCCCTCTCAGTTAGGCTGCCTTAGGCAGGCCTGCCGATGGCTGTTGTGTACTGCAGCCTCAGTTGCTACAGGACGTTGCAGCTAGACCCTGCCTTGGTTATTCCAGGAACACTGTATGTGTGCTATCACCCGAACAGGACCACTCGCAGGCAGGGCCGGCCGGTTGGGCCCCTGCTCTTCCCATACCGGTAACCTTTGCATGGTTCAGCATGGTTACACCCTGACCCTCCTGCTGCGTTTCCTTTGCTTGCTTCTTCCCCTGCGTACATGACTGCGAGGCGCGCCGTCGACGTGCGTGCCCCATGGTGCCAACAATTGGGAGTACAGTATCTCCGTATGTCTCGACCCCCCAGTGGTTGGTAAGCAGCCATACTGGTACCGTACATGCCCGGTGCCGTACGGTGGTGTATGGTACGCACCAGACCAGATCAAATACGTGCTGCGTCGTGAAGGGGAGCAATTCTATGAAGTTATGCTGCTGCTGTTCCGGTATCACTACCATAGTCATTAGCGGTGCAATGTAACGAGCCACCAGATGCCAAGAGACTCCTAATCCTGACAGGAGCACGCAAGTCTCGTTGCTGTGCCTGGACACGGAGGTACCAGGGGAGACCTGGACTTTGCACACTTGATTGTCGATGCAAGCGCCAGCTGGACTGCAGCTACCAGCACATAGCCAGAAGGTAGCAAGGTACCCCTGTTCCGTAACCCCCATCAGCACCGCCAATGGCGGTCAGCCGCCTACGGGGCACAGTCGGCACTCGGGACATCGTCCCCGAGGCGCTTAGGCACCCCCCTTCCCGCACCAGCCACTTCGTCCAGCACCAGCCACGTGCACCACCTCACAGGGGGCACTTCCCGACACGCCAGACGCCACTGCTCCCTTCGCCACGTGTGTCCCGAGCTCCCGACACACGACACACCGCCATCCCTGTGCAACTCTTACTAAGCCACGCCGCAACCAGCCCCACAAGAACCGCAAGGATATTACCTCCAACGATCTACGCCCAAGGCAAGTTCTGCTCTGCATGTGCAAAAGAGCGCCGCCACCTGCAAGCCTCCTTGCAGCTTCTTGCGCACCCAACGTATGACACACCGCATGCATGGCGAACCCCAGCGCCACGGCCGTTTCGCTCCAACCCACAGCGGCTCCACCCGTCCACCTCCGCCACACCACCCACCGGCATCCCCTGACGCAGCCACCCCTCGCCGCCGGGCCGGCATGGCACAGCCTCGTTGCACCGTTACGGCATCACCGGCCTGCTGTCAGTTCCTGTACACATGCACCCACCACAGTCGTACCACCGTCCCAGTGTCCAAGGCTCAGAGCCAGCCGCCACACCTTGCCCTGGACGCCACCGCCGCCTCCACCTCCCCCGCGCTGCCCACCGGCACGCCCACCTGCACCAGCCAACGCAGGGCCGGCCTGCAGCACCTCTGCCTGGAACACCTCCGCTCATGTGCTACCCCTCCGATAAAGTATCCTATGGTCCCCACGGCGCTCCCAGCTGCCGCAGAATACCCAATGTGCCGTTGTCGCCCCGGTCCTAACCCTCACCTGTGGCTGCCGCTGCCCTGCCTGCCGCCAGCCCCCGCAGCCATGCCGCCGCCTCAGCGCCCAGCCCGTGCTACCGTACCGCGGCCTGCACCGCCGCCTCCAGCTCCTCCGCCCGTCCCAACGGCACGCCCTGCTCCACTAGCCAGCGCAGGGCCGGCTCGCAGCACCCCCGCCGCACCGCCTCCGCCAGCCTGTCCTGCACACCCCACGGCACGCCCAGCCGCCGCAGGGTGGTCATCGTGCCCCGGTCACCGTTCCGGGCTGCGTCCAAGTACACGTAACCAGGGGAGGCCTTCTCATGGAAATCCGGTTTGTACTCCGCCAGCCACTCCAGCATCGCCTCGCACCCTGCCTCGACAACAGTTTCGAGGCGTGTGTCGTCCAGCGGCCGAGGAGTCGGGCTAAGCTTCGTCATCAAGTACCGTACCAGGGCCACGTCGCTCCGGTGTGCGGCAAGCGACACAGCGCGCATGGCATCAATGGTTCACACTAATGCGGAATTGTTCCAAGTGAGCTTATCACGTTCGTTGAAAGGAACAGCTGGTCCCTCCGGGCCCCTGTCTGCCACGCTGCCCAGCAGCACCTGCGCAGCCTCCCTGTCCTCCGCCCTGCCCAGCACCACCCGCACAGCCTCCAACAGGCTGCGGCTGTCAGCGCTTGTCGCTGTGGGCCAACCCTGTATCAGGTCGACCGCATCCCGCATGGCTGCAGCCGTGTTAGGCACCTCGCCCTCTTGCTGCTGCGCCAGCCACGGGACCATGGCCGTGCTGCCCGCCTTGTCTGCTCCCTGGTAAAGCCTTTTGGTAACTACCAGGCCTGCCTCACGCAGACATTCCACCATTGGGATGCTGCCTGAGAACGCCGCCATGGCGTACACCAAGTGCGGGCCTTTCTCCAGTACTGCTGGCAGCAGGTAGCGCACGACCTCCACCCGCCCTGCCTGCGCAGCCTCAGACGCAACGCGTTGCCCCAAGCTGCAGCCCGCCACCTCAAGCGGCGGCGCACCCCTCTCCTGCAGCCACCGCAGCTACCCACCCCATCCGCAGGGTTCCTACCTGCCGCCGGCAGTAGTTGCTCCCATCCCGTGCCCTCCGCCCCTGGCAGAACACAGCACCCCGCCTCGTCCACCAGCCACTGCACCACAGGGTGCGTGCTCCAGTGCGGAAAGCAGCACTCTCTCCCCTCCCATGGGACAGCCCTGCTCCTGCAGCCACCGCAACCTGCCCAGGTCTCCCGAGCGGACAGCGGCCGCGGCTGTCTCCTCGGTCAGGCGGCAGCTGCTGGCCCCCGCCGTGTCCAGCAGTCGCTGCATCTTGGCCACGGCGTCCGCGGTCGCCGACACTGCTGCCGCGTCTAGCACCGCCTAGCCTAGTGGAGGACCATGGGGGCTGCTGCTGCTGCTGGAGCGGTGCGTATCACCACCCTGCAGCAGCCCCCACACCGCCTGCAGCCCGGCCAGGTCACAGTGGGCCGCTGCGGCCGCCATGGCATGTTCGGGGGACAGCAGCCCCGGGCAGTGGTGCAGCAGCCAGCCCAGCTGCTGCGGGTGGCCCGCCTTGACCGCCGCCGCACCAGGGTCTGGATCAAGCTCTAACCGCCTATACGGTCCTTCAAGGTCTTGCAGCAGCTCCTGGAAGATGCTGGGCTGCAGCAGGGCCAGCGCCACCTCCAGGTTCACCTCGCTCCCGCTGGCGGCGGCCGTGCACATCAGCTGCAGCTTGCGGCGGAAGGGGAGCCGCCGCACGTGCTGCTGCCCTGCCTCCACGGCCCATGGCACAGCGTGGGTTGGCAGCGGACAGGACAGGGAGGCGATGCGGGCTTCTGCGCTGCTAAAAGTTTCGGCTGCTTCCTTGCAGGTCAGGCGGCCGCTGAGGGCGCAGTCGTTGTGTGGCAGGTGCGACAGGACGTGCTGCTGTAGGCAAAAGGCGCCACTGACTGCTGCTGCTCCCCGCGTTATCATCCATGCTTGAGCGGTTGTCGGTAGGCCAATGACCTGCTTTTGGGCGATGGGGTTGCGCGAAACGGCAAGGCGGTGAGCACGTTCGCCGACTGCGGAACAGGTTGCAAGTGGGAAACCCCCGAATAACGGATCAGGATTATGCGATTGAACAGTTCGTGAGCGAGCGTCTGGACGCTGGGCTTAAGAGTTGGTCAGGTGAACGAGAGTCCTGCGACCTTTGCTCCGAAAGTCCAGGCGCGGGAAGTTGGCCTGGGAAGGGACCAATCGTGTCTAACTCTGCCGACCATCAATATCAATATAATGAATCTTATAATGTCCTCTAAAACTAGTTGGGAAGCCTGCCGTCTGATGTCACTGTCCACCCCGTGCCGAAGGACCAAACCAAGTGCTGGGGGCTGTTTGCACGCCCTTCCGTGGCCCATTTCTTTCCACTACACTGTAACTGCAGCCGGATTCTGCAGCACAGCACCGACGGATATTCACGGCCCTGCTCACTCTTGAAGCCATCTCTCTGAGCTGCTCTGAGCCATCACATGGCATCAGATGGCAAAGCAAAGCAGCCGGGCGCTCAGCAACACGGTTGTGTTCGGCCCACAGGGCAACTCCTGTGCACCTGTTCTTCGCATCCCTGCCGTATATACAGGCGCATCTCCTCCGGTACAGCTCACCTGCCTACACCAGCATAAAGTACACACACCGTCGCGGATGGGCCCTACAGCTTCCGTCCTTCGTCGCCCCTAGTAACCGCAAATGCCATGGCGGTCTAATCTAGGGTCTTGTCCTCTGAACTTTGCTCTGGAATATGCGCTTGTAACTCCCGTCACCGCATCTTTCAACACCGCAGCTTTTCGGCACCGCCTACGCCCAGTCCATGCCTAACTGCAATGCCCGGCCCTAGCTCGCGCACACTCTGTGTGTACCCGGTACCCGGAATGCGGGCCGATCCCGTCCCATTCATTTGCGCAACTGTGGACACAGCAAACCAGCAACGCGGCAGCAAAACGCGTTGTTGCATGCCGCCCGTTCATTCGGCTTCAACTAACCTGTAGGGATGCAAGTCGCAAGGCCCCAAACTGCAACCGAACACACGCACCCGGCACCGCGTAACCGTGCATGTTACTTCGGATTAGACTAGAGTCTCGTCCTTAGAACTTGCTTTGGAACTTGCGTTCGTACCTCCCATCACCGCATCCTTCAACACGCACCCGGCACACGCGCAGTCCGCCAGACGCTTTCCGCGCCAATTCCAGCACGAACCCATCCTGCCAACTCCCCCAGCCCCCCCATCGAACAGACTCCATTTCCCTGCAGGTGGCGCCCGCTAGCCCTGGGCGATGGGGAGGGGCACCCTGCTTCTGCCCCCAGCCAGCACCACGAGCACAGCGGCCACCCCCCTTGGCGGCACGTGGGGGTAGCACCTGGCTCCGTCTCCCCCTCCAGCCCTATGCCTTACGGCTGCACACTCTGCTCCTCAAGTATGTCCTCGCCCGTAGCACCGGCCGAGCAGTACGCGCTGGCAGGACAGCATTGCAGGTACCACCCTGCGCCACCACCACCGCCAGTGCAGGTACCACCCTGCGCCACCACCACGGCCAGTGCAGGTACCACCCTGCGCCACCACCGCCGCCAGTGCTTCACGCGGTGGGGCGCTACGCCCCCTACCCCCGGTCATCCGCTACCCCCTGGGCCGCACGCGCTGGCAAGATGGCAGGACCCCCGCCATCCCCTCCGCCCTTGCAGCCGCTACCCCCTGGGCGGCACGCGCTGGTAGAAGAGCAGGTAGGGCTTCTCCGCCAGCACCGTGCCCTCCGCCACAAGGTCGACCACCGCGTCGTTGAAGCGCAGCCACCGCCCGTCGGGCTGCAGCACGTCCGACGTGTAGTGCCCGCCTGCGGGGGAGGCAAGCCAGCACCTGTCTTCAAAGGTCCGAGCATTTAGGTTCAACATAAGCACAGCGGCAGCGGCCGTCGGGCTGTCCCAACGTGCGGCAGGACCAAGGTAGGAGCGCATGGGGGGCCGCAGGAGCAGGCGCACGGGCGGCCACGCACCCGCCATGCTGCGGCCGTGGTGGTTGACGGTTGCGATGAGGCGGTACTCTGCGTTGCCGCGGTCGGGGCAGTCGTCGGCCAGCATCTTGCCGTCTAGCCGCAGCGAGGTGCCGAACGACACGGCCTTGTGCAGCTTGCAGTACCCGCCCTGCAGGGGTTGTGTGGTGCAGGTAAGCGGTCGCTCGGGACAGTTTGAACGCGCACATGCCTTGGGCAAGTGTGCACGATAAGCTGAGTGCTATCCAGGTGAACAGCGTAGGGCAGTCGCACGAGCTATGCCTCCCTCCTGCGGGAGTGTCCGAGCGCCATGGAAGCGTGCAAAAGCCTTTGCGCAGCGCGTGTACAAAACGCACACTCACCTGGCTGTTGTACGTGAAGCGTTTGAGGTGCAGTACAAGCACCAGCGGCAGGCGGTACAGCCGTACGTCCTTTTTGGCGGGCACCATCTCCGTAGCTCCGTCGGGCTTGTACTCTGGGAGGGCAGCGCCAGGCGTGGGTGCAGCGTGAAGCAGCACGCCTCTCACCTCACCAGTAACCCATGACAAAACGCCGCAAGCACATTGACCGTAGAGGCACTTGCGCCCTGACAGGACTGCACGCACGTGCTGTAGTAGGGTGGCCCAGACTCAAGCTTGAGAGTAACCCAGTAACGGTTGGCGGGGCCCGCGCCCACCAGCCGGCCCCCGCCGTCGTCAACGCGCCCCCGCAAGCAACAGTCGCCATCGCTCTGCGTGCCCCACTTCGCGGGCAGGTACCGGGGTTTCTGGAACCCCCTGACGCCCTACACGGTACCTTGCTGTTCACAAAAGTCTCCGTTTCACGACCCACCGATGGTCTCTGCGTGGCCGTGGTGCCTCAGCGCCTCCTCCAGGCTGTGCACGCCCTCCGCCGTGATGTCCAGGTGCACCATGTTGAAGGGCTGGATGGTGATGGAGGGCTTGTAGGCGGAGGAGGACGACTGCGCGCGCACCGTGGACTTGAGCAGGCCCGAGAAGATGGCGGACACGGGGGTGCAGGACGCGTCGTCGTTGGGGGCCAGCGTGCCGACCTGCGTGGGCCGAGAAGCGCGGCGGGTCAGGGCAAAGCGGACACTGGTTTGTGGGTCAGGGTTGAGCGGTGTGGCGGGGGCAACCGCGTGGGGCAGGACGGGGAGGGAGCGGGACGGGGCGGGGCTAGGCGGTAAGACGACATACAAAGTCAGCAATTGACGAGGTCAATGATGAGGCGTACAAGAAGAACAAACCCAGCAGCCCAACCCGGGGTGGGGCGGTGCACGGATGTAATGATGTTGTGTGCTGTGGGGTCGGGTGGGGCAAGGTGCATGGGACAGGGAACGGGGGGCGGGGTAGCAAATGGATGCAACCACGTGTTGTCTGGTGCACGGTGGCCTTGCGTGCTGTGACCAACCGTAGGAAAAATGCCAGGGGACGTCCGCCCGTGTTGCCCACCTGTCGCGTGACGGCGGCCTTGTTCTTGCGCCCGACCTGCGCCCACTCCTCGCTGTCGGTCTCAGCCGCACCAGAGCCTGTGCCAAGAGGAACGCAGAGTTGGTGCATTAGGAACGGGAACGCTGTGTGCTGGTCAAAAAGGCAGCGCGTAGTGTCCCATGCCCGTTGTTAGCATGCCAGCCGTTGGTTGCTGGCATTGGGTGCCCCAGCGCGCGCTTTGCCCCTCGCAAGGACGCTGCGGCAAAGCCACCTCCACTCGCGGCAGGTCCCCACTACACAGTCACGCACACCACCTTGAACAGCATACGTCGTGCACATGCCAGCACCCCTACAGACTGCCCGAGGCGGCAAGCGCACAGCCAGAGCAACTCTCTCACCCGGCCCGTTGGTCCCCGCGGCCGCCTCCGCGCCGCCTTGCTGCTGCTGCTGCTGCTGGTGCGCCTTCCGCAACGCCAGCACTTCCTCGTGCGCCCGGTCCACCAGGAATGCCACAAACTCCTGTGCGTCCTGCTGCTCCTGCACATCCATGTGGGTGCCGCGCCCCTTGGACAGCACCTGGATCGCAGGAGAGGGAGGGAGGGCTGTCGGCGAAGGAAATGGGCCATTTGCTAGACAGCAACAACGCCTGCCTGTATGCCCGCAGACAGCCCCTGCCCAGCCGAGTAGTCATTCGCCAAGGCCTTTAAAACTGCAAAAGAGGGAACCAGGGGAAGGGCACCAAGGGCCCTGACTTGTGCCCCACGGCTCACCTGCGCCATGGACGGCTTGCCCCCTGCCGGCCCCGCGCCGCCCCCGCTGATGGATATGCGCGGGTTGAAGGCGGCCACCACGGGGTTGAACATGGAGGGGACCAGCGGCTTGCCGCCAAGCACCACGGCCAGGGCTGCGTCGCCCTTGGTGGAGGCCGCGGCGAGGCTGCCGCCGGCGGCGACCGCGGGTGCGGCGGCGGAGGCGGAGGGAGCACCGGCCAGGCCCACGTACGCGGAGGGGCGGTTGCGGGAGCTGCCCTTCTTGCTGCGGCCCGCCTGCGGGGAAGGAGGCGTAAGCGCGAGGCCACGTGCGAGGCGTCAGGGAATTACGGAATCGCAGGTGCCTGCACGGCCTGCGGACTGGGAGGCGGCGGACGGACGGCGCACGCCGCACAAAGGGTCAATGAGGCCATGAGGGGAGAGTTGGACGGAGGTCCATGGCGGCCAACCGAAGCGCGTGCACGGCAGGGTGCTGTGCACAGTGCGTGTCCACTCACCGGCACCTCAGCCCAGCCCTCCGCCACGCCCGACGGGGCGTCCTGCTGCTGTTGCCCAGACCCGCCCGCAGCGGCCGCCCCCTGCCCGCCGTTGCCGGACTCCGCAGAGCCCTGGCCCCCTGCCGCAGCGCTGCCGCTGCCGGCGCCGCTGGCGCTGGCAGGGACGGGGCTGGCGGCGGCCAGCTCTGCTGCGAAGAGCGCCAGGCCGTGCAGCGCCGGGCACTTGCTGGGCTCCAGGAGGGGTGTGATGGCGGGCAGGCGGGACAGCAGCGTGGCAAAGGGGGCGCACGCCAGCAGCGCCTGCGTCGAAAGGCACACAGCGGTCGGTTTGCGGTTTGGCAAGCTTTCCATATTCTTCAAAAAGATACGAGTTGGAACGGATAGTCGAGGTTTCAACCTAAGGGCAGCAGTTGGTTCCTTGACAACGCAAGCCGGGCGAGGCATGTGGTACTGTCCAGCTGCGGTCCCAGTCTACCCGCCCACCTGCATGGTTGAGTTGATGAAGCACGTGTTGCCCGTGTTGACCAGGCCACGCGGCTGCAGCCGGCGTGCCGCCGCCGCCCCGCCGCGCCCCGCCAGCCCCAGCAGCTGCATCTGGTCGGAGGCCCCGGGCGCCAGCAGCTGCCTCAGCGCGTCCATGGCAACGGCGGTGCTGTCAGCCGCCGCCGCCGCGACGGCCGTCGCCACGGAGCCGCCCGCCACCGCCGCGTCGCCACCGCGACCGGCGACTGCGGCGCCCGCCCCCTCTTCATCCTCCGCGGCCAGCAGCGCCCCCCAACGGTTGCTGCCGTACGCGGTGCTCTCCTCGACCTCGTCCTCTTCTTCGTCCTCGCCCTGCTCGCGTGCGGTAACGGCCGACTCGGCGACGCTTGATGGCGCCGCCGGCGCGGCGGCAGCCGCCGCACTGGGGGCGGCCTGCTCCTCCGCCGCCGGCATGGCCGCTGCCGGTGCATTAGCGGCGGCCTCCACAGCCGGCAGGTGCGCCGACTCCACCGTCGCGGGTGCAGGCGCCGTAGGACCGGCGGCGGGTGCCTCCGCCGCCGCCAGCCCCGACGGCTCTAGCGCTGCCGCCACCGCCGCGGCAGCCGCATCCGCCGTCGCCTCCACCGCCTCCGTGGCCACGGGAGCAGGAGCGGTTGCCTCCA
This sequence comes from Chlamydomonas sp. KOR1, assembly GCA_036984285.1. Classification (NCBI taxonomy): domain Eukaryota; kingdom Viridiplantae; phylum Chlorophyta; class Chlorophyceae; order Chlamydomonadales; family Chlamydomonadaceae; genus Chlamydomonas; species Chlamydomonas sp. KOR1. Next base: position 194,998 of record BQMZ01000436.1, read on the forward strand.
CAGGCGCAGCCGCTGCCGCCGCCGTAGGACCGGCGCTGCTGGCACCAGGCTCCACTGCCCCCGCCTCCTTTGCACCCCCCTCGCCCTGCTGCTCCTGACCGTTCCCGCCCGCAGCCTGCTTCTTCTTCTTCTTTCTCTTCCCGGACCCGCGGCCCCCGGCCTCCTGCTCCTGCTGTTGCTGCTCCTTGCCACCTGCAGCCGCCCTGTGCCCAGCGCCCTGGCTTGCGCCCGCAACGGCTCCAGCCCCAGCCCCGGTGCCTGCTGCTGGTGCTGCTGGTGTAGCTCCAGCAGGCCGGGCCTTGCGCTTCACGGGCGCATCCCGCCACTCATCCTCCGCCGGCCCCACCGCACCGCTGCCATCCCTGCCCTCGCTCGCAGGCGCGGTAGTCACACCCCCTGTCGCCCCAGCGCCCGAAACAGACACCGAGACAGACGGTGCCGCTTGCTGCATCCCAGCCGCTGCCGGGGCCGCAGAGGGTGCAGGCACACTGGGCCCTGGCTCCTGCTGCTGCTGCTGCTGCTCCTGCTGCTGCTGCTGCCCCACGACGTGCGCTCCCAGCCAAGACTCTACCTTCCGGTTTGATTCCGACGCCTCGTGCGTCCGGGTCACCGTCTCTGTAGGGCCCGACCGCTCAGAAACCGCCGCAGATTCCTGGGCGGACGACTGCGCCGCGACAGCACCCGCAGACCCAGCCGTGCCGGGGGCAGCACCCGCACCTGCGCCCGCCGTCGGGCTAAACATGGCCGCGGGAGGCCGCGAAGGGATGAGCTGCGCCCTGCTGCCTCGCCCACTCGTGTGCCCTGCACCCCGCCCTGCCGCCCCATGGTGCCCTGCTGCCGTACCGCTGACAGCAGTTGAGGTCCTTCCCCGTGCACGGCCCGCCCCGTGGGCAGGCGAGGCGGCAGTGCCCTGGGGGTGCGGGAGCTTTGCCGCCTCGGCCTGCTTCGCGCGCTCTGCCCAGCTCAGAGGACCGGCAGGCGCGGGCGCCGGGGCAGGAGCGGGCGGCTGCTCCGCCGGCGCGGCAGTGTTGTCAGCCGGTTCGGCGTCTGGTAGGCTCAGGGTCACCGCGGCGGGCGCTGCTGCGGGGGCAGGGCCCTCAGTGCCCTGCGCCGCCGGGGCAGCGGCAGCCGGTGCAGCCTCTGTGCTGCTAACGTCCGCACTGTGTCCGTGTGTGGGCATGGACGCCTCTGGCACCGCTGCGCTGCAGGTTACAGCTGCAGCGGGCTGCTCTTGCTGCGTTTGCGCCTGCGCCTGTTCCGCAACCGGAGGCGTCAGCGGCTTCGGCACTGCTACTGCCGGCTCAGCCGCCACCCGGCTTGCCGCCGAGGAGCTGGGTTCCTGTACCGCTGCAGGGACTGCTGCTGGCGCGGCCCCTGCAGCCGCCACGGCCGCCCACCCACGGGGTGCAGCAGGAGGAGGGGAGGGCGCCGGGGACGCCGGCTGGGGCTCAGCGGTGCCGGGGTCCTGTGGTGGTGGTAGGGGTTGCTCGGCAGCCGCGGCAGCTGGCAGCGAGTGCGGGGCCTGCTGGCAGCGACCACAGGCCCGGGGCCTTGCCGTCGTGTGGGCGATAGCGGGGAGGCAGCTGCCGCCGCATTCGCAGCCGCCGCCCCTGGAGACCAAAGCGCTCCGCCGTCGGAGGGTTGGCGGCTGCCGGCTGACCTGCATGTGAAGCGACCAGGGGCACAGCGGGAGAGCGTGGATAGAGTCTGTGCACCGATGAGCTTGCATCGTTTACTGCAGCCGTGATGCGTCTTTCGGGCACCCCGCGCACCATGTCTCACTATGTCGGCGCGCTTGCATCCTCTTTCGTACAGTACATTCCTTATGTTAACCCACGCACCTGGCTTGCTGCACGGGTGCTCCTGCTGCTCCAGCTCCCGGTCCGGGCCCTCCACCCGCAGCGCCCTTGGCGGCCGCGTCGGCGGCCTTAGCGCGCTCCGCCCAGGTGCCCCCAGGCGTCGTAGCGCCGCCCGCTGCGTTTGGTGACACCTCCCCCGCAGCCGCCCTGTGAGCCCCCGGCGCCCCATCAGCCGCCTGCTGCGGCTGCTGCGGCTGCGGCTGCTGCTGCTGCTGCTGCTGCTGTCCGGCCTCGCCCTGTGGGCTTGCACCAGCCGCAGCTCCGAAGCCCGGCGGCGGCCTGGTCCCCGCAGCGCCCGGCCGTGGCTGCGCCTGCCCCTGTTGCCCCGCCCCTGGCGCTGTGACCACGGGCGCGGGGCGGTTGGCCAGCCGGGGAGGCTGGCCGCCGGCTGCCTCCCGAGCTGCGGCGCCGGGCGAGCCTGGGGCGGCCGAGGGCTGGGCAGCTGCCGCCGCAGCCGGTGCAGCGGGGGCAGGGGCGGTGTCGGCTTGTGTGCAACCGGAAGCCGTGTGCGGTGCTGGTGCCATGTGGTGTGCTGCCGGTGGTGGTGTTGGTGGTGGTGGTGGTGCTGCTGCTGCTGCTGTTGGTGCTGCTGAGCGCAGGACGTCCGCACCGCTGACCTGCTTCCACGCGGAGGGTGGCGGGCCTTGGGGCTGCTGCTGCTGCTGCTGCTGCATGAGCTGCTGAGGGTCGGGGAAGGAACCAGGTGGACCGAAGTCAACCAGTCCAGGAGTCATACCCGATGAACCGGGCACTCCTAGAAGTACAGGGCCCCCTGGACCGGGGACCAGCAACCCTGGAGGCGGTGGGGGAGCTGCGGCGTCGGGGTGGGGCACGGGCATGCCGGGTGGCATGTGGTGCGGCGGCATCGCGCCTTGTTGTGGCATCTGGTGGTGGTGCGGGTACGGGTAGCTGGGCTGCATGCCGTCCCCTGGGTGCCCCGCTATGGGGTACCCCGGCATGCCAGGCGGCGGTATCCCGGGATGTAAGAATTGGGGCGGCGGCATCCCCGGGGGCCCCCACACTATCGGGCCCCCCGGGTGCTGCTGCTGCTGCTGCTGGTGTTGGTGGTACATCATCATTTGCTGCTGCAGCGCCTGCTGATGCATCGCTTGCTGCTGGTAGAGGGGCATGGCCGCATACTGGGACGAGTAGGGCATGGGCGGGCCGATCCACGGCATTTGCTGCCCCTGCTGCTGCTCAGGCGGCAGCTGCGGATGCAGTGCAATCGGCATCGCCTGTTGCTGTTGCTGTTGCAGGGGCATCCCCTGGAGGGCAGGGGGCGGCGGCGCGACAGGCGGGATGGACTGCGGAGCTGCAGGCTCCTCTGCTGGCGGCAGCTGCGGCGGGGGCCGCGACTGCACGTTGACCACACTAGCCTGCTGCCTGGGCTTGCCTAGACTGTTCATGCGCTCCTGGGGGGGAACCTCGGGGGTGCGGGTACCCTGGCCCGCCTGCGGCTTCGGGGGCGGTACAGCAGGGCCCCCAGAGCCCTTACGGGAGGCGGCAGGGGGCCCGCCCGGGCCGCCACGCCCGCCTGCGGCACCTTGTGCTCTGCTGTCTTGCTGGCGTGGGACCGCGGCGGAAGACCATTGCCCAAGGGCCGCAGGCCGTGGGACGGCTGAGGGCGGCGGCGGGATGGGGCCGGAGCTGCGTGGCACGCGGTTGTTGCTGTGTGCGTGCCCCCCAGGAGCGCCCTGCCCGTACCATGCCCCTTGTTGATGTATCTGGTGGTGCGGAGGCTGCTGCTGCTGCTGTTGTTGTATGTGTTGTTGCTGCTGGGACTGCCGCTGGCCGCGCATGTTGGAGGGTGGGACACCGTCGGCGGGCGGGTAGGCCTGGTAGGCCCCCGGTGGCATCCCCGAGACGCCAGGGCCACTGGGCGGGAGCTGCATCCCCACCATATGGCCAGGCTGCACTGGCATCGCGACAAAAACAGGTTGGCCGGGAGCGTCCAGGTGCCCACCAAAGCGCTCGTCCGGGCCACCGCGATTCCGGCCGGTCAGGTGCGCAGGCCCTGGCCCCGACGCGTATCCTGAGCCTGCATGTCCGTACTGCTGCTGCATGTATCTGCCTCCGACAGGTGGTGCATTGTTTCCCCTGCTCTGGTAAGCGCCAGGGTCCATGCACCACCGAGTCCAGGCGCAATGCGGCAAGCTATGCCTCTCAGCAAGTGAAATCCCTGTAAATGAGTGCTGTCTTCCGTTTGGTACAGTCGCCGCTAGCTAAAAGCCAAGTGATCACCGATAGCGCGCCCATGAGGACAGCATGAGGAGCGGACTCATTGGAGTCGGTCCTGGTAGAACGCCCTTCCAAAACTGTATTATTGAAGTTCGAAGTGGTTCTGATGATCATTAAAGCGTAACGGAGCGACAGATACAAATGCAGCGCAAGTCCGCGCGACCTCGCCGAGCCACGGCGGCCCAGCCCAGAGTTTGATAACACTCATGTTGATCACTGAAGCTCTTGGTATCACACACTTATGAAGGGCGCAGTGTCTCGTAGCTGTCAAGAGCCACGCTCTCAGCGCGACGGCAACTTGGTCGTTTTTGGCAGGCCTCAAGTGCACCAGAGACCTCCTGTCGAGTAGATCTTGTTGGGGCTAGGTGGTATGGGTCGTCCAGTTGAGCCCAAAACTGGTCGCCGGTGTCGTGGGCTCGTGGCACCCTCCGTCCCAAGCCCCCAGCCCACGTCCTGAAATCCACCCTCCCCGCTGGTGGCTGGACACGGCCTGATATGGTAGACAGCCATTACGGGATTATGCCATGCAAGCTGACATAGTGTGACACATGCCATGAAGCCATGCTGACTTGCTGAGTGACGATTGGGGGCGCATAAGGCTATTACTTTGGCTATTACTGGGGCTAAGGCAGAGTTGCCATACCCCTGAAGGGTCCGCTGCTACCCCGGTCTGCTCAACCAGGTTCAACGCACTTACCCAAGGGTGTTCCTTTGGCTCATGCACCCGAACGCTGTTTCAGGCAGTGGTCTCCAGCACTAGATGGCATTTTGTCCAATGGCATACGTAACCCCAAGCTTGCTGTGACACTCAGTGGAAACGGACCAGGCACCATGTACCATCCCAATTCTTACGCTTACTAGGAGAAATGCATCTCACCAATAGGTGCGTGTACGCAAATAGGGGTGCAGGGCAAGGCAGTGGGTCAGGGAATCAGGCAAAGTGCAGGTGGATAAGGGCACACAGCTCTTCTGCACCCTCGTAACCTAGAATGGGTGTTTGACTGGCACCTTGGGCTGTAACTGTAACTGTAACCTTGGGCTAGCCCATTGCAGGACCTGCCTAGGTTGGGCTAGCCCTGTGACCTCCAGTTTCAGGAGAGGGATATGCGTTCGATCATGATGGAGGCACCCCCCATAGCCCTTGCTTCATTCAGGGTGTCACGGGGTGGACGGGTATCTCCGCCTCATTGACATTCCTAGTGTACACAGTGCTTTTCGCAACCTTTTGGTTGATGAATGGGGTTCACATAATCAATCGCAGTCGGATCCACGCGATTACTGTGAAAGTACTGGTGTTACCATGTCTCGGTACGTTCAGTGGATGGGGCCTCCTCCGTGTGACGAGGACGCTTCTGGTGATGTTGACACGTGTCAGTACCAGCGTGTGTACCTGCCGGCTAATCAGGTTCATGCTATCATGCGGTTGCGTGTTTGCAATTGGCCTTTGGAGGTGTATAGGAACACTGCACGTGCACGCAGTGAACAGCAGTGAACGTGTGTGCAAAAGGTGTACTGCTGGAAAGCCTGAGGATGAATATCATGTGGTCTTTGAGTGCGCTGCTTATAACGACCTTCGGTCTAGCAGTGGGCTCTGCTTTGAGCAGGATTTCAAGTCATGGTGGGACACTTCCTGTCCTGTTAAGGTTGGACGTTTTCTTGTTGCTGTACAACAGCAACGCAACGCTACATGATTGATTCCCGATAGGTGTGGTCGGGACCAGTAAGGATCGTGTGGCCACACCACCTGGAATGTAACACAAAATGCCAAATTCATTCCTGGACGAGGTATGGCAAGAAAGGCATCGTATCCTCCAACGGCGTGCTCGACCGGCTGTGAGGCGTGTGGGTAGTGGCGAATAAGCCCCGCCACCCCGCACACTAGTTATTATTTTGCACTACTCGTCCTTATGGCCCCCTGGCTCTCCGGGCGTGCCCCTCTCGGGGTCTGCAACTGTAACCTAGCCGTACGGCCAGACCGTGAAGTGGAAAGCAGGTTAGCGCGTCAGGCATGCATACTGTGTATGGGATCCAAGGAGCAGTTGACGGCGAGGGTCACTCAGAATCGTAGGGCAGGCATAGCCCAGGTGGGGCAGGTAGCAGGTGCACACGGGGGCACTACACGCACGGTACGATGTTGTCAGGAATCAGGTTGGGTCAGGTGGCAGGAGCAGGTGGGGGCACGGCAGGGGTCAGCCGCCTGCTGCCCTTGAGGCGGCAGCGGGCTAGCCCGACCAGCACCGCTGCCGCCACTACCACCGACGCCTAGTGCTGCCGCCACAAAACCCGCCGCTGCAGCAGCTGCTGCTGCCGCTGCTGCTCCAATTGCCGCAGCTGGTGATGCTGGTGCCGCTGCTGTGCCTGCCGCCACAACTGCCGCCGCCTGCACGCGGCTGGTACACAGCAGGAGGCTGCGCAGGCAAGTTCTTTAGCTTTTGGTAGTGACCAGGCCTGCCACTATCATGGGCACTGAAAGATGCGGATACCTGCGGCGGCAGAGGCAGAGGCAGCGCGCGTCCTGCCTAGTCGGCCCGGTTTGTCGTCGCCATTCTACTCCTGCTGCTGCTGCTGTTGTACCGCATCACGCCGGCGCTTGTGCTCCTCCTCCTGCTGCTGTTGCTGCTCGGTCAGGGCTCGTGCTTCCCGCTGCCGCACCCGCCCTTCCCGTCCCAGCACCTGCCGTGCCTTTGCCTCGAGGAACTCGCTGAGCGCTTCGGCGAATCGTGTTGGCATGCCCTGCAGCTTATGCCAGTGGTCTCCGTCCTCTCCTGGGCGCTTCCAGAGCCTGTCTGCCCTCACCTCCCAGGATGCCGCCACGCCATGGACTGCTGGGAACTCAGCAAACTCCACCTTAACCTCGTCGATCAAGTAGTATCGTCTGGCCAACCGCGAAGCCTGCCGACTATGTACATGCCGCAGCGGGGCGCCTGCATGCCACGAGGCCCAAATGTCGGTCATTGTACTTTTCACGCAGCTGTGACTATCGGCGATTATACCAAACACAAAATACTACTGAGTTGTAGTCATATCACTTGCTAAACGACATAGCTTGCCGAATTGCGCCTTGACTCGGTGGTGCATGGACCCTGGCGCATACCAGAGCGGGGGAAACTATGCACCACCTGTCGGAGGCAGATACATGCAGCAGCAGTACGGACATGCAGGCTCAGGATACGCGTCGGGGCCAGGGCCTGCGCACCTGACCGGCCGGAATCGCGGTGGCCCGGACGAGCGCTTTGGTGGGCACCTGGACGCTCCCGGCCAACCTGTTCTTGTCGCGATGCCAGTGCAGCCTGGCCATATGGTGGGGATGCAGCTCCCGCCCAGTGGCCCTGGCGTCTCGGGGATGCCACCGGGGGCCTACCAGGCCTACCCGCCCGCCGACGGTGTCCCACCCTCCAACATGCGCGGCCAGCGGCAGTCCCAGCAGCAACAACACCTACAACAACAGCAGCAGCAGCAGCCTCCGCACCACCAGCGACATCAACGAGGGGCATGGTACGGGCAGGGCGCTTCGGGGGGGCACGCACACAGCAACAACCGCGCGCCACGCAGCTCCGGCCCCGTCCCGCCGCAGCCCTCAGCCGTCCCACGGCCTGCGGCCCTTGGGCAATGGTCTTCCGCCGCGATCCCACGCCAGCAAGACAGCAGAGCACAAGGTGCCGCAGGCGGGCGTGGCGGCCCGGGCGGGCCCCCTGCCGCCTCCCGTAAGGGCTCTGGGGCCCCTGCTGTGCCGCCCCTGAAGCCGCTGGCGGGCCAGGGTACCCGCACCCCCGAGGTTCCCCCACAGGAGCGCATGAACAGTCTAGGCAGGCCCCGGCTGCAGGCTAGTGTGGTCAACGTGCAGTCGCGCCCCCCGCCGCAGCTGCCGCCAGCAGAGGAGCCTGCAGCTCCGCAGTCCATCCCGCCCGTCGCGCCGCCGCCCCCTACCCTCCAGGGGATGCCCCTGCAACAGCAACAGCAACAGGCGATGCCGATTGCACTGCATCCGCAGCTGCCGCCTGAGCAGCAGCAGGGGCAGCAAATGCCGTGGATCGGCCCGCCCATGCCCTACCCGTCCCAATATGCGGCCATGCCCCTCTACCAGCAGCAAGCGATGCATCAGCAGGCGCTGCAGCAGCAAGTGATGATGTACCACCAACACCACCAGCAGCAGCAGCACCCGGGGGGCCCGACAGTGTGGGGGCCCCCGGGGATGCCGCCGCCCCAATTCTTACATCCCGGGATACCGCCGCCTGGCATGCCGGGGTACCCCATAGCGGGGCACCCAGGGGACGACATGCAGCCCAGCTACCCGTACCCGCACCACCACCAGATGCCACAACAGGGCGGGATGCCGCCGCACCACATGCCACCCGGCATGCCCGTGCCCCACCCCGACGCCGCAGCTCCCCAACCGCCGTCAGGGTTGCTGATCCCCGGTCCAGGGGGCCCTGTACTTCCAGGAGTGCCCGGTTCATCGGGTATGACTCCTGGACTGGTTGACTTCGGCCCACCTGGTTCCTTCCCCGACCCTCAGCACCTCATGCAGCAGCAGCAGCAGCAGCCCCAAGGCCCGCCACCCTCCGCGTGGAAGCAGTTCAGTGGTGCGGACGTTCTGCGCTCAGCAGCAGCAGCAACAGCAGCTGCAGCACCACCACCAGCACACCGCATGGCACCAGCACCGCACACGGCTTCCGGTTACACACAAGCCGACACCGCCCCTGCCCCCGCTGCAACGGCTGCGGCGGCAGCTGCCCAGCCCCCGGCCGCCCCAGGCTCGCCCGGCGCCGCAGCTCGGGAGGCAGCCGGTGGCCAGGCTCCCCAGCTGGCCAACCGCCCCGCGCCCGTGGTCACAGCGCCAGGGGCGGGGCAACTGGGGCAGGCGCAGCCACGGCCGGGCGCTGCAGGGACCAGGCCGCCGCCGGGCTTCGGAGCTGCGGCTGGTGCAAGCCCACAGGGCGAGGCCGGACAGCAGCAGCAGCAGCAGCCGCAGCCGCAGAAGCCGCAGCAGGCGGCTGATGGGGCGCTGGGGGCTCACAGGGCGGCTGCGGGGGAGGTGTCACCAAGCGCAGCGGGCGGCGCTACGACGCCTGGGGGCACCTGGGCGGAGCGCGCTAAGGCCGCCGACGCGGCCGCCAAGGGCGCTGCGGGTGGAGGGCCCGGACCGGGAGCTGGAGCAGCAGGAGCACCCGTGCAGCAAGCCAGGTGCGTGGGTTAACATAAGGAATGTACTGTACGAAAGAGGATGCAAGCGCGCCGACATAGTGAGACATGGTGCGCGGGGTGCCCGAAAGACGCATCACGGCTGCAGTAAACGATGCAAGCTCATCGGTGCACAGACTCTATCCACGCTCTCCCGCTGTGCCCCTGGTCGCTTCACATGCAGGTCAGCCGGCAGCCGCCAACCCTCCGACGGCGGAGCGCTTTGGTCTCCAGGGACGGCGGCTGCGAATGCGGCGGCAGCTGCCTCCCCGCTATCGCCCACACGACGGCAAGGCCCCGGGCCTGTGGTCGCTGCCGCAGCCCAGGCCCCGCACTCGCCGCCAGCTGCCGCGGCTGCCGAGCAACCCCTACCACCACCACAGGACCCCGGCACCGCTGAGCCCCAGCCGGCGTCCCCGGCGCCCTCCCCTCCTCCTGCTGCACCCCGTGGGTGGGCGGCCGTGGCGGCTGCAGGGGCCGCGCCGGCAGCAGTCCCTGCAGCGGTACAGGAACCCAGCTCCTTGGCGGCAAGCCGGGTGGCGGCTGAGCCGGCAGTAGCAGTGCCGAAGCCGCTGACGCCTCCGGTTGCGGAACAGGCGCAGGCGCAAACGCAGCAAGAGCAGCCCGCTGCAGCTGTAACCTGCAGCGCAGCGGTGCCAGAGGCGTCCACGCCCACACACGGACACAGTGCGGACGTTAGCAGCACAGAGGCTGCACCGGCTGCCGCTGCCCCGGCGGCGCAGGGCACTGAGGGCCCTGCCCCCGCAGCAGCGCCCGCCGCGGTGACCCTGAGCCTACCAGACGCCGAACCGGCTGACAACGCTGCCGCGCCGGCGGAGCGGCCGCCCGCTACTGCCCCGGCGCCCGCGCCTGCCGGTCCTCTGAGCTGGGCAGAGCGCGCGAAGCAGGCCGCGGCGGCAAAGCTCCCGCACCCCGAGGGCACAGCCGCCTCGCCTGCCCACGGGGCGGGCCGTGCACGGGGAAGGGCCTCAACTGCTGTCAGCGGTACGGCAGCAGGGCACCATGGGGCGGCAGGGCGGGGTGCAGGGCACGCGGGTGGGCGAGGCGGCAGGGCGCAGCTCATCCCTTCGCGGCCTCCCGCGGCCATGTTTAGCCCCACGGCGGGCGCAGGTGCGGGTGCTGCCCCCGGCACGGCTGGGTCTGCGGGTGCTGTCGCGGCGCAGTCGTCCGCCCAAGAATCTGCGGCGGTTTCGGAGCGGTCGGGCCCTACAGAGACGGTGACCCGGACGCACGAGGCGTCGGAATCAAACCGAAAGGTAGAGTCTTGGCTGGGAGCGCACGTCGTGGGGCAGCAGCAGGAGCAGCAGCAGCAGCAGCAGGAGCCAGGGCCCAGTGTGCCTGCACCCTCTGCGGCCCCGGCAGCGGCTGGGATGCAGCAAGCGGCACCGTCTGTCTCGGTGTCTGTTTCGGACGCTGGGGCGACAGGGGGTGTGACTACCGCGCCTGCGAGCGGGGGCAGGGATGGCAGCGGTGCGGTGGGGCCGGCGGAGGATGAGTGGCGGGATGCGCCCGTGAAGCGCAAGGCCCGGCCTGCTGGAGCTACACCAGCAGCACCAGCAGCAGGCACCGGGGCTGGGGCTGGAGCCGTTGCGGGCGCAAGCCAGGGCGCTGGGCACAGGGCGGCTGCAGGTGGCAAGGAGCAGCAGCAGGAGCAGGAGGCCGGGGGCCGCGGGTCCGGGAAGAGAAAGAAGAAGAAGAAGCAGGCTGCGGGCGGGAACGGTCAGGAGCAGCAGGGCGAGGGGGGTGCAAAGGAGGCGGGGGCGGTGGAGCCTGATACCAGCAGCGCCGGTCCTACGGCGGCGGCAGCGGCTGCGCCTGTGGAGGCCTCTGTTCGGGTGGCGAAGGAGGCGGTGGAGGCGACGGCGGATGCGGCTGCCGCGGCCGTGGCGGCAGCGCCGGAGATGTCGGAGCTGGCGGCAGCGGAGGCACCCGGCGCCGGTCCTACGGCGCCTGCACCCGCGACGGTGGAGTCGGCGCACCTGCCGGCTGTGGAGGCCGCCGCTAATGCACCGGCAGCGGCCGTGCCAGCGGCGGAGGAGCAGGCCGCCCCCAGTGCGGCGGCTGCCGCCGCGCCGGCGGCGCCATCGAGCGTGGCCGAGTCGCCCGTTACCGCACGTGAGCAGGGCGAGGACGAAGAAGAGGACGAGGTCGAGGAGAGCACCGCGTACGGCAGCAACCGTTGGGGGGCGCTGCTGGCCGCGGAGGATGAAGAGGGGGCGGGCGGTGCCGCAGTCGCCGGTCGCGGTGGCGACGCGGCGGTGGCGGGCGGCTCCGTGGCGGCGGCCGTCGCGGCGGCGGCGGCTGACAGCACCGCCGTTGCCATGGACGCGCTGAGGCAGCTGCTGGCGCCCGGGGCCTCCGACCAGATGCAGCTGCTGGGGCTGGCGGGGCGCGGCGGGGCGGCGGCGGCACACCAGCTGCAGCCGCGTGGCCTGGTCAACACGGGCAACACGTGCTTCATCAACTCAACCATGCAGGTGGGCGGGTAGAATGGGACCGCTGCTGGACAGTACCACATGCCTCGCGCCGGCTTGCGTTGCCAGAGAACCAACCGCTGTCCGTAAGTTGAAACCTGCACTATCTATTGCGACTCAAATCTTCTCAAAGGATATGGAAAGCTTGACAAACCGCAAACCGACCGCTGTGTGCCTTTCGACGCAGGCGTTGCTGGCGTGCGCCCCCTTTGCCACGCTGCTGTCCCGCCTGCCCGCCATCACACCCCTCCTGGAGCCCAGCAAGTGCCCGGCGCTGCACGGCCTGGCGCTCTTCGCAGCCGAGCTGGCCGCCGCCAGCCCCGTCCCTGCCAGCGCCAGCGGCGCCGGCAGCGGCAGCGCTGCGGCAGGGGGCCAGGGCTCTGCGGAGTCCGGCAACGGCGGGCAGGGGGCGGCCGCTGCGGGCGGGTCTGGGCAACAGCAGCAGGACGCCCCGTCGGGCGTGGCGGAGGGCTGGGCTGAGGTGCCGGTGAGTGGACACGCACTGTGCACAGCACCCTGCCGTGCACGCGCTTCGGTTGGCCGCGATGGACCTCCGTCCAACTCTCCCCCTCATGGCCTCATTGACCCTTCGTGCGGCTGGCACCGTCCGTCCGCCGCCTCCCAGTCCGCAGGCCGTGCAGGCACCAGTGATTCCGTAATTCCCTGACGCCTCGCACGTTGCCCCGCGTTTTACGCCTCGCCCCCCGCAGGCGGGCCGCAGCAAGAAGGGCGGCGCTCGCAACCGCCCCTCCGCGTACGTGGGCCTGGCCGGTGCTCCCTCCGCCTCCGCCGCTGCACCCGCGGTCGCCGGCGGCGGCAGCCCCGCCGCGGCCTCCACCAAGGGCGACGCAGCCCTGGCCGTGGTGCTTGGCGGCAAGCCGCTGGTCCCCTCCATGTTCAACCCCGTGGTGGCCGCCTTCAACCCGCGCATATCCATCAGCGGGGGCGGCGCGGGGCCGGCAGGGGCAAGCCGTCCATGGCGCAGGTGGACCGTGGGGCACAAGTCAGGGCCCTTGGTGCCTTTTGTTGCAATAATAAGGGGCCTTGGCGAATGACTGCTGGCTTGGCAGGGGTTGTCTGCGGGCATACGGGCAGGCGTTGTTGCTGTTCTAGCGCCTGGCTCCGAATGAACGCCCGCCTTCATCCTTCGCCGACAGCCCTCCCTCCCTCTCCTGCGATCCAGGTGCTGTCCAAGGGGCGCGGCACCCACACGGACTTGCAGGAGCAGCAGGACGCACAGGAGTTTGTGGCCTTCCTGGTGGACAGGGCGCACGAGGAAGTGCTGGCGTTGCGGAAGGCGCACCAGCAGCAGCAGCAGCAGCAGCAGCAAGGCGGCGCGGAGGCGGCTGCGGGGACCAACGGGCCGGGTGAGAGAATTGCACCGGCTGCGCGCTTGCCACCTCGGGCAGTCTGTAGGGGTGCTGGCATGTGCACGGTCAGTGGGCTGTGCAAGACGGGGTGTGCGACTGTGTAGTGGGGACCTGCCGCGAGTGGAGGTGGTTTTGACGCAGCGTCCTTGCGCGCGGCAAAGGGCGCGTTGGGGGACCCAATGCCACCAAGCAACGGCTGGTATGCTAACAACGGGCATGGGACATTCCGCGCTGCCTTTTTGTACCAGCACACAGCGTTCCCGTTCCTTCAGCACCAATTCTGCGCTCCTCTCGGCACAGGCTCTGGCGCAGCTGCGGCCGACAGCGAGGAGTGGGCGCAGGTCGGGCGCAAGAACAAGGCCGCCGTCACGCGACAGGTGGGCAACACGGGCGGACGTCCCCTGGCATTTTTGCTACGGTTGGTCACAGCACGCAAGGCCACCGTGCACCAGACAACACGTGGTTGCATCCATTTGCTATCCCGCCCCCCGTTCCCTGTCCCATGCACCTAGCCCCACCCGACCCCACAGCACACAACATCAATACATCCCTGCACGCCTCCGTCCCACCTCTGCCCGCCCCGATCCCTCCCCATCGTGCCCCACGCAGTTGCCCCCGCACCACCGCTCAACCCTAACCCACAAACCAGTGTCCCCTCCGCCCTGACCCACCCCGATCCCGCTCCCACCCCGCCCCACGCAGGTCGGCACGCTGGCCCCAACGACGACGCGTCCTGCACCCCCGTGTCCGCCATCTTCTCGGGCCTGCTCAAGTCCACGGTGCGCGCGCAGTCGTCCTCCTCCGCCTACAAGCCCTCCATCACCATCCAGCCCTTCAACATGGTGCACCTGGACATCACGGCGGAGGGCGTGCACAGCCTGGAGGAGGCGCTGAGGCACCACGGCCACGCAGAGACCATCGGTGGGTCGTGAAACGGAGACTTTTGTGAACAGCAAGGTACCATGTAGGGCGTCAGGGGGTTCCAGAAACCCCGGTACCTGCCCGCGAAGTGGGGCACGCAGAGCGATGGCGACTGTTGCTTGCGGGGGCGCGTTGACGACGGCGGGGGCCGGCTGGTGGGCGCGGGCCCCGCCAACCGTTACTGGGTTACTCTCAAGCTTGAGTCTGGGCCACCCTACTACAGCACGTGCGTGCAGTCCTGTCAGGGCGCAAGTGCCTCTACGGTCAATGTGCTTGCGGCGTTTTGTCATGGGTTGCTGGTGAGGTGAGAGGCGTGCTGCTTCACGCTGCACCCACGCCTGGCGCTGCCCTCCCAGAGTACAAGCCCGACGGAGCTACGGAGATGGTGCCCGCCAAAAAGGACGTACGGCTGTACCGCCTGCCGCTGGTGCTTGTACTGCACCTCAAACGCTTCACGTACAACAGCCAGGTGAGCGTGCGTTGTGTACATGCGCTGCGCAAAGGCTTGTGCACGCTTCCATGGCGCACGGACACTCCCGCAGGAGGGAGGCATAGCTCGTGCGACTGCCCTACGCTGTTCACCTGGATATCACTCACCTTATCTTGCACACTTTCCATGTGCGTGTTCAACCTGTCCCGACCGCTTACCCGCACCACACAACCCCTGCAGGGCGGCTACTGCAAGCTGCACAAGGCCGTGTCGTTCGGCACCTCGCTGCGGCTGGACGGCAAGATGCTGGCCGACGACTGCCCCGACCGCGGCAACGCAGAGTACCGCCTCATCGCAACCGTCAACCACCACGGCCGCAGCATGGCGGGTGCGTGGCCGCCCGTGCGCCTGCTGCTGCAGCCCCCCATGCGCTCCTGTCTTGTTCCATTCCTGCGGCAGGCGGGGAGCACACGTTGGGGATGTGCAACAGCCCGACGGCCGCTGCCGCTGTGCTTATGTTGAACCTAAATGCTCGGATTTTTGAAGACAGGCGCTGGCTTGCCTCCCCCGCAGGCAGACTCTACACGCCTTGCTTAGACTGACTAGTATACTACAACTGGCACGATTCGTGTTTAGCCCGACAATAAGTCGTTGCTTCAGCCGTTTCCAACTTAATCTCTTGCCTCCCCCGCAGGCGGGCACTACACGTCGGACGTGCTGCAGCCCGACGGGCGGTGGCTGCGCTTCAACGACGCGGTGGTCGACCTTGTGGCGGAGGGCACGGTGCTGGCGGAGAAGCCCTACCTGCTCTTCTACCAGCGGGTGCCGCCCAGAGGGTAGGGAATGACGTGGGGTAGGAAGCGTAGCGCCGCGTGAAGCAATGGCAGTGGGGTTTGCGCAGGTGGTGCCTGCCATCCTGCCAGCGCGTACTACCCGGGCGGTGCTACGGGCGAGGACACAATTGTGGAGCAGAGTGTGCAGCCGGAAGGACACAGGGCTGGAGGGGGAGGCGGAGCCAGGTGCTACTCGCAGGTGCCGCCAAGGGGCTGGCCGCTGTGCTCGTGGGCGAGACTAGTGTGGTGTGTGCTGGGGGCAGCAGCAGGGTGCCCCTCTCCATCGCCCAGGGCTAGCGGGCGCCACCTGCAAGGAAATGGAGTCTGTTCGGTGGTGGGGCTTGGAGGGTTGGCAGCAGGATGGGTTCGTGCTGGTATTGGCGCGGAAAGCGTCTGGCGGACTGCGCGTGTGCCGGGTGCGTGTTGAAGGATGCGGTGATGGGAGGTACGAACGCAAGTTCCAAAGCAAGTTCTAAGGACGAGACTCTAGTCTAATCCGAACTAACATGCGCGGTTACGCGGTGCCGGGTGCGTGTGTTTGGTTGCAGTTTGGGGCCTTGCGACTTGCAGCCCTACAGGTGTGGGTGCAGCCGAATGAACGGGTGACATACAGTAAGGCGTTTTGCTGCAGCATGGCTGGTTGCAGTATCCATAGTTTCGCAATTCGGGCCGCACTACAGGGTACACACAAGCCAGCGTTAGGCAACAGGAGCTGGTGCCGCAATGCTGAAGTGTGTGCACTGCATTCCGGGGATAGGCAGGCAGGCTGTACGGGCGGAGGTGCGCCTGTCATTTATTTGGGCAGGGATGCGAACAACAGAAACGCGGGGCCGCAGGGCCGCACACTGGTGCATAGGGTTGCCCTGTGGGCCAAACACTGCCGTGAACGCCCGGCTGCTTTGCGAGCTGATGGCTGAAATCCAAGAATAAATGGGCCGTTCATGGCCGTTGGCGCTGTGCTGTAGAACCCGGCTGCAGTTTGCGGTGTGGTGGAAGGAACAGGGGCCACCGTGTCAGTGCTCCGGTCTTCTTTGGCGGAAAATTCTGACCGTTCATAATTTTGGAGCCTTCGGGTCTGGAAAAGTGGAAACCCTGACAATCATACATTTTCCAGGATTTCTGGGCCAAACCTGGGGTGCAAAACCTCTTGATAATCCTGATTCGGTCAGAATTCTGCGTCAAAAATCCTGTCAGCAGCCCACATGGCCGTCAGAATCATGATAATCCTGGAAGACCGGGATACTGCACCGAGTTGTGCTCGTCCTTCCCTCTACGCTATGCTCGTCGTTCTCTCTAAGCTTCCACTTGATATAAATGGCTAGCAATGTACCGCTAGGCCAGGCGGGCGCTCAAAGCTCAGACGCCTTCTGCACTGGGAGCCCAGAGCCACATAGCGAGCCGGGCTTACAGGAAGTGGCCATGGCACATTGCTCATCAACGTGTTCAGCAGGGTTAAAATGCTCACAAGTGTAGGGCACCCTCAGTAACACAACAACAAGCCAACCCAGACACAAGGCAAGTGGTGGCGCTGGGGTGTCCCATACGTGGTGGTGGTGGTGGTGGTGGTGGTGGTGGTGCAAGCAATGGCGCTGGGATGTCCCGTGGTGGTGGCAACATGGGCACCAGGCTGCTACCGCCGTAGCTGCGGCCATTACCAGCTGCTGCGGCCTGGGTGCCCATGTTGCCACCACCTCGAGACATCTCAGCGCCATTGCTTGCACCACCACCACCACCACCACCACGTATGGGACACCCCAGCACCACCAGCACCACCACCGCCACCATGGCAACACCCGCCTGCTTGGCTCACATGCCAGGCTACAGCGGCCCTGCCATCGCTATCCCCCTTGCCCGCGCCATGGGGTAGCATGTGCCTCTACTTCGCCAGGCACACCCTTACAACTCAAACAAGGAGTTATTTCACATTTTTGGAGAAACCGATGTTTGAAGTCCGGGCCCCTCTGGGCCCCTTCTGACAGCTAAGACGTGCCACCTTGCCATGGCGAGTGCAGGCCGTCATAAGACCGCACGCGTGCAAGCACTCCAAAGCCGAGTCGAGTAGTAACCCCACCCATGCTATAATGCAAAACAGTCGACGGCTACCCATAACCCCACACCATCATCCAGAACTACCGGCTTCAGCCACTCCACACCAGCCCGCGCTCAAGTCCTCCCTGACATCGATCAAGATCGTACTACAACCCACTGCCCCATCAACTAACCCACACGAGCGGCAGCCAACACAGCTCACCTGATCACGTGCCGTTGAAGTCAATCCTGCGGCTCTCCCCCGCTCCTGGTGCCCCTCCGTCCGCCCCTTGTGCTGCTCCTGCGCCTGCTGCTGCCGCCACTGCTCCCCGCACCACGCCTCGGCCTCGGCACTCATGCAATCGCACCTCACCAGGTCTGCCAATCTCTCGTCCAAACCCTTCGTGTTGCCTATCGGCACGCCCTGCTACACCAGCCACTGCATGGCCGGTAGAGGCAGGTCCCCGACTTGATGCTGCATCACCGCCATTAAGCTGTCCCCAGGGCCCCACGGCACGCGCGCCGTACTGCCGCAACATGCAACATGCCCCGTTCCCATGCATCTGACAGCCGCGTCGACGTAAGGGGAGCCCTGGTTTCTGTACTCGCCCGGCTGCCGTACCAGGCATTCCAGCAGCTGCTGGTCGCCCTGCAGGACCGCCACATCCACGTCCAAGTGCCGTAGCGGGGGCACTAGCCGCAAATCCACCAGCAGCTGCACCAGGCCGCTCCAGTCCGTGTACCGGACCGCGATCTCAAGCAACCCCCCATCGCCGTAGTTACCCGACTCGTCACCCACGCCCTGCCCCGTGCCTTCGCCCGCGCCTGTGCCGCCGTCAGAGTCCTCCCCCGACTGCGACTGAGCGTCCGACTCCGGCTCCAAGTCCGACCCTGCACCACCGTCACCATCAGCAGCTGCAGCTGCCGCCTCCTACCCGCCCCGCCGCCCCCACCAGCAGCTGCACCGCCTCCAGCAAGTCTCGGATGCCGCTGCGCCAGAGGATCAGCACGCCCTCCAATACATCCACAGTCTGCTCAGCAGCAATGGACACCCCGGCCTCTGTTGCCAGCCACCGGACCATGGCCACACTACCGGCACGTTCGGAAGCCTTCCACGTGAAGCTGTAGCCCGCTTGCCGCAGGCACTCATCAGCCATCGGTACGCTGCCCAACTTTGCAGCTGCAAGGGTGTACTGCTCAGCATCCTGCTGGTTGCCTGCCTCTTGGGACCCCACCCCTTCGCCCCGCTGCCCCAGATTAACCTTGCACTCCGTTACTAGGTAGCGCAGCACCTCTAGACACCCGCTCTCTATTGCCGCAACGCACACAGCCCTCTGCAATTTGCTGTCGGACTGTAACGGCGGCGCCCCCTCCGCCTGCAGCCACCGCAGCTTCGCCACACCGTCAGCGCACTTGGCCGCCGTGCACAGCAGTGGGGTCCAAGAGCTGGAGCTGTCCATAGAGCCCGCCGGCGGCAGGCTGCACCCCGCCTCGCCCACCAGCCACTGCACCACAGCCAGGCCGGGGTGCCGCAGGGCGGCCAGCAGCACACGCTCGCCTCCATGGGGCGGCCCTGCTTCTGCAGCCACCGCAGCCGGTCCAGGTCACCCAGCGCTGTGGCCGCCACTGCTGTGCTCTCCGACAGGCTGCAGCTGCCCCCGGCGATGCTTGCCTGCACCCAGTCCATCTTGGCGCAGCGTCCGGGGTGACGGATGCAGCTGCTGCATCGAACATGCTCTGGCCAAGGCCCTCGCGGTCCAAGTCAGAGATGCTCCTACTACTGTTCAATCCTTCTTGCAGCACCTCCCATGCGGTCTGCAGCCCCGCTAGGTCGCAGTGCTTGGCAGCGGCAATGAGCACCTGGTCGAAGTACAACAACCCCGGGCAGTGGCGAACCAGCCAGGACAGCAGTTGTGGATGGCCCTCCTCCACTGCTGCCTGACCAGGGTCGGGCCAGCAGTCCGAATGCTCGACTTGGTCAGTCTGCAGCATCTCAGGGAAGATGCGTGGCTGCAGCAGTGCCCATGCCACCTCCCGGTTGACCTCGCTCCCACTGCGTGCGGCTGTCTTTACCAGCCACAGGTTATAAAGGAAGCGCAGCTACCGCACGTGCTGGTGCCCTGCCTCAAGAGCCCAGGGCACGGCGTGGGGCGGCAGCGGATGGGACAGGGAGGCGGTGCAGTGCTGCGGGTCGCTGAGGCCCCGGGCTGCGTCCGGGCATATAAAGCGGGCGGTGAGGGCGCGTTCGTTGGGGGTCAAGAATGACAGGATATGCCGTTGGACCGCCGAGGGCAGCTGCGACCATGGGGCTTTGGTGCTGAGGGTGCCACACGGCTCCATGCCCAGCGGTATCTGTGTTTCCACTGACGGGCTTCCTAGGGCAAGGGCGTGGGCCGGTGGTGTCGGAGCGCAGTTGGACAGGGCAAGGGCGCACACAGAAGAAAGAACAGAAGTACACAGCCTTTGTATAATAGCTGATTTAAGTAACTCGCGTTGTGAGCTGCGCCATAGCGGAGCGATGGAAAAAGGCAGACTATATGGCGCTCCCTGCACGGCCACGTGTGTTCTTGTGTTGCATATTAAGACATACCTTGTCCCGAAACACAAATCAATGGCACATCGACGGCCAGCCTTGGATGAAACAGTCAAGTCTCGACTGGCCGAGTGGCCGGCAGGCTGCACCTACTACTACTGTTACTAGTACTGCATGCTGTACTTTCCGTCCGCAGCTTTGTGTTGGTTTCTGTCGGGGTGTCGTACCACACCCACCACCCCGAGCAACGAGACGGCCCTATAAGGCAAAACAGCCCGCTGCTGCAAAGGCCTAGCCACGGCCATGGCACCACACCATGTAGCTCAAGGTATTTGTAGCCCCAGGCCTCTGCGTGCATGTGCATCTACGGATCAGCAGGTTGCGTTTATGCCAGCACAGCTGACCTTAAACGACGAACAGGAGCACGCAGGTCCTAACGCCATGTTGCAGTGCATGTACGGCAAGTGCCTTGACACGCATGCATTCAGTAGACCGCAACACGCTGCTTGCCAGGATTGAGTTCCAACCCCCTGTACGGTAACTTTCCCACGGCGTAATAAACAACAGCCACCAGGCATGTTGCGCCAGTGCCATACGAACTGCGGCTGGCTCGGCCAGCAGGTTCAGCACGTGGCAACCCCCGTAACGGACAAGGGAGCCCTCCGCCCCGCTTTCCCAGTCCAGCGCCCCACCCCTGGCGCCTGGCCCCTGCTACGAGCCACACCGACCCCGTGTCGAGGTGAGCAGCTATTCGTAGGCTGCTCCCAGGCACCCGCTGTCCACGTCCCGTGTGTGCGTGTGTATTGCATGCCTCGCGAGTCGCAACACCACCGTTTGCATCTGGGCACCTGGGCTGCACTGTACGTTCTAAAATGAACGTATTTTAAAAAATACGTAAAATACGGGGATCTGTTCGCAAAATACGCTCAAATACGCTAAAAATACGCTCGTGCCAGTCCACCCCCCTGGAGCAAGGGAGGTCCCCTCCCGTGTGCTGCCAGACATCAGGGGAGCTCCCTGCAAGGCACCGCGGCAACTAAGCCACAAGATATTGAGGCATGAGAAGTGTCTCGCATATGCGTATGCAGTAGTTGTGGTATGGTTTTGCTGGCGCCTGATCTCCCTGGGACCTCCCTGGGACAGTCCTGGTGCGTGTGACACTGCCACGTGCCGTGCCTGGCCTGGACCGCAGACCGTATTTCTCTCATGTACGGCAGAAAATGAACGTATTCCGTACATGTACGTGCTTCGTATTTGTACGCGTACAACGTACTGTGCAGCCCAGCTGGGCACCTCCCACCGTAGGACCTCCACCGAGCAATCAACATACCGGCGTCGGGTTGCGCGCTGTACTGCCACCGACCCACACCGTACTCGCGCCGCCCCATGCACAGGGTCACGAGCAGCCGGCACCGGTATAAGGGAGCAGCACGGCTGCAGTTCAACTCATTTCCAAGCTGGCGCCGACCAGTGTACACGCCTTGTGTGAAGTGCGGTGAATGACGGCGGTGAAGTATTGCCCACCCCATGCATCAGCATTATTATAAGAAGCATGCTTTGGGCAATACACAGTCGCGCATGCATGCTGCCACCCCATACCAAACCTGCTTGGTAATACCTTGGCCTCCGCATCCCAGCCCATCATCGTCCAATACACCAGCCGCGCAACGCGCCCAGCAGTGGACACCCTGGCCTCTGTGGCCAGCCTGCACGCAGTGAGCGTGTGTGCAAAAGGTGTGTGCAAAAGGTGTGCAAAAGGTGTGCTGCTGGAAAGCCTGAGGATGAATATCATGTGGTCTTTGAGTGCGCTACTTATAACGACCTTCGGTCTGGCAGTGGGCTCTGCTTTGAGCAGGATTTCAAGTCATGGTGGGACACTTCCTGTCCTGTTAAGGTTGGACGTTTTCTTGTTGCTGTACAACAGCAACGCAACGCTACATGATTGATTCCTGATAGGTGTGGTCGGGACCAGTAAGGATCGTGTGGCCACACCACCTGGAATGTAACACAAAATGCCAAAATGCCAAGCCACCGGACCGTGGCAATCCTTTTTTGCCGTGCTGCTGCCTCGTAGCCCATGCCGGGGAAGATCATGCCAGCCTCACACAGGATTGCCGCCATTGGGATGCTGCCCGACCGTGCAGCGATCTCGCTGCAGATGTCTTTATCCAACGGCGGCAGCTGCCCCTGGCTGAAGGCTGACACCAGGAACTGCAGCGTCTCCAGCCGGCCCAACTGGATGGCTAGGTACATCCACTCCCACAGCGCTGGCTTTCCAGATCTCGCTTACTACTGGGCGGTGGCGCACCCCGCTCATGCAGCCACCGTAAGTTCCAGAGGGTGACAATAGATTGGATTGGGGGGTCACCCCCGGTCCCGGAGATTGAAATTGGAACCCAGTAGATTGAAATTGGAACCCAGTAGATTGAAATTGGAACCCAGTAGCGCCCCACCTAGATTGAGTTCCCTGGTCACAAGGATTGAGTTCCCCGGTCACCAAGACTGAGTTCCCTGGCCAAGTGCTGTACAGTAGCAAGCTTGTGCTGTACAGTGGCAAGACACGTGCCTTATTGCCCATCGTGCAGTGCTGACCAGACAAGTGCTGACCAGACAAGTGTATCAGTGCTCGTTCTGGTATATCTATCTTTTGTATCTTCACTTGAGTCCACTTGGCAGGCATCGGGCGAATATGTTTGCGCGCGAACAGGCGTGCACTGGGCTCTTTGCAGTTGTGTGATAGCAACATTTGACAAGGGCCAAACACAGCGGCTGTAGACATTGCAGGCATCGTGCATACTGCTTTCCAGGCCCAGACACGGTTTGCGACCCATTGGGCCACTGGCTCGGCTTTTCCACAGGGTGCAAACCCACGGCCAACTCGTTACAAGGGCTGTCTAGACCCATAGAAGTACTAATTTAGGGGGCAACGGGTCCACCAGCTGAGCCTGGTATTCGAGCCGGCAACGTTGCTTTGGCCGATCCTGCCTGTGACAGAATGCTGGTGGCCGTAGCCACTACATAGTACAGCACGCATCTGTTTTATCAATCTGGTCCATTGTTTCCCTGCCTGGCTCGTTCACCTTCACACTGCTTTCACCCGCGTTCCAGCCCGCGTTCACACGCAGCGTGCTTAATGAACAGATGCGTGCTAAAAGATAAATCGAAGGATTTGCTGAAATTCATAGCGACAAGTTACATATGAAGTGCTGTCGCCCTGCCACTGCCACTGCGTGTACGGTGCACAGTAAGTCCAAAAGCAAACTAGCAAGGAGCGCATCTTCGCTATCGGGCTGCAACACAGGGCTAGAAGTTGGGGGACGGCAGTGCCTTTCCCGAGCAAGTTTGAATTGGATTGGCCAGGCACCGAGATTGAAATTGGAAACGGACCCCAGGACCAGACATTGGCCAGCCAACCCAGGGGTCAGGGGGTCAGTGTCACCCTCTGTAAGTTCGCAGCCGCGCCCAGCTGGCTTGACAGGGAAGCGTCAATGAGGCCGTCCCACAGCTTGCCCTTCTCCCCCTCCTCCCCCTCCTGTCCATCTATCTGCAAGCCCTCGCTCGGTCCACGCAGCCGGCAGCCCGCACCCCGCCTCTTCCACCAGCCACTGTGCCATGGCCAGGTTGGCGTGCTGCAGGGTGGTCAGCAGCACGCACTGCTGGCCCGCTGCCTGGTTCCCGGGCACCACAGCGCCGGCAGCCTCGCTCTCGCAGCCACGGCACTGCAGCCGGCCCAGGTCCCCCGAGCGGGCGGCCGCCACAGTAGTGGAGTGGAAGAGCGGGCGGCTGCGTTGAACACTAAATCGTCCAACACCGGGCGTCTGCCGTTGCCGCTGCTGCTGCTGCTCCCGCATGGCTGGTCCTGCAGTACCTACCATACACGCTGCTAGCCCGGCAGGTCGCAGTGTCGTGCTACTGCTCGAAGTATGCGGTTCGGTCTCAGCGGCCCTGGGCAGCGGCGCAGCAGCCAGCCCAGCAGCTGCGGGTGGCCCGACTCCACCGCTGCTGCACCGGGGTCAGGGCAATGTGCCGATATGTCCATCGTCATCATGTTGCACTGTCCGCTCAGAACTGCAGGAAATATGGTTGCTTGTACAAGCGCGAGCGCTACCTCCAGGTTCACCTCGCACCCGCTGGCAGCAGCCGTGCTTAACAGCTGCAGCTTGTGCCGGAAGGGCAGCTGCCGCATGTGCTGCTGGCCTGCCTCCACTGCCCATGGCACGGCGTGGAGTGGCAGCGGCTGGCATAGGGACGCGGTGCAGTGCTGGTGGCCACTGAGGGCGCCGGATGCGTCCGTGCAAGCCAGGCGGCCGCTCAGGGCGCGGTCGTTGGGGGGCAGCAAGGACAGGACGTGAACCTGGACCGCGTCACGGAAGGAATCAGTTGACCTTGGGATGGCTCTTACAAGTTGATACCACAGGCGGAAACGTTGCAGCACCAGAGGCTGGGAATTAACGCATACGGAGGGGCAAGCATCCGTGGCGTCCCTTGTCAGGTGTGTCCAGCGCCCAGCACGCTGCTCTCGCTGCCCACCAGGGGCTGCCCACGTCTCATGTGCGCAGGACGGAGTGCATGCCTCGCAATAACACCCTTTGCATGTAAGCACACCTCCTACGCCAGTACCTCCACGGCGCAATGGACATGTCAGCGTTGCGCGTTGTACTGCTACCGGTACCCACATGCCGTGCTCGCGACGCCCCATCGCGACGCCGGATGCGCAACTCCCAGAGCAGCCGGGCCCCACGCCTGCAGCACCTCCCCTCGCTCCTCACACCGTGCGCTCGCCGTGCACTATCGCATCGTTACCGTACAACGCGCCGGGATCCTGCGCCGTGCTACGCCGCCCCCATGTCCAGGGTCTTGATGAACTCCTCCTCCGCAAACTGCAGCGAGCGGGCCGCCTCCAGGTGCACCTTTTGCCGCCGCAGCACCTGGTAAAGGCAAGTGGGCGTGACCAGGTGTGGGGTCAGACCTCAATCAGCAGACTTCCCTCTGGTGACAAGAAGCAGGGCATGCGGTTCCCCTTCTGGCGACGCAGCGCCTGGCAAGGGGAACTTGCAGGATGGTCGATACATTTCCTGCACTAAACGTGTCGTCCAGTAATGATAATAATGAGGGGGGGCGTTATCTGATGGTCACGGACAAACCCCGACGGCCGCGCAACTGCGAAGGTCCGCCTAGGGCAGGCGTGCCTGGCGTGACATTTCCCGTCACTACACCAGTGTCCACGGCTATTACTTGATCACGGGGCCCTCTCCCCGGCGGCCGGCCAATCCGGACCGCGGCCCTGTGTCGTCCAGTAGCAGCACACGTCACGGCGTAAGGTAACACAGCGTGCCTCACACGTGCCCCTACCGGCCTGGCCGTGTGCCTTGGGGCTGCCATAGTGGTGCTACCTTCGGCGGGCCACCCTGGCACCCTGGCCTTGCTCCCCTCTCCCTTCCCTCCCCCGCACCTCAATGAGCTTCATCTGCTTCTTGAATGCCGCCACTAGCTCCGTGCGCTGCCGCTCCAGCTTGCGCACCTCGCCCGCCAGCCGCCCCGCGTCCGACTGCGCCGCGCCACGTGCGTCGCGCTCCTGGGGGAACAGGATTGGTACGTGCACGCTGGACGTTTAAGAAGACATGGATTGTTGTGTGCTGTGCACGGTGTTTTGAGTGTCATACCCTGCCCGCCTGCTGCTCAGCGTGGTGCTGCGCGGGACAGTACGCGTTACACACTGGCGCAATGCGTAGTACGGGTAATACCGGCTGCCTAAGGCCCTTGAGGCCGTCGCTATGTGTCGGTCCGGTTATGGACCCCCGGCTCTTGCCCACAGTGTAACACTGGTTCACCGGGAGGCTTAGCAGAGGGACATGTGCGAACATTAGGCTGCGCTGCTTCAAGAGCACTGAGCAGCGGCTTGCAACGCTCCACCTCTCCACGCACCCTGCCGCCACCTAAGACACACGTAGATTGTACCTTGACACAGAAATGCCTTCCGTCCGCATGTCATCCAAACATGTAGACCTCCCGCACATGTGCACCCACGTCACGAAGCGGCCGTTTGTACTGCTCCGTCTTTCCACACCTGCCGCCCCACCTAGTACAAATCCGCAACAGACCTTATCCCACATGCCTCGTCCCCGCCTAGGCCCGCCCGTCGCTGAGCAGCTGTTCCTAGCACTACAATCCCGCAGCACCTGGCTGCAACATGACACACACTTGCACCACGCCCTCATACACATGGGCCCCCTCCCACCTGCGCCCGCACGTCGCTGAGCAGCTGCTTGTAGCGCTCCAACTCCTCCCACGCCTTGCCGCCAACTAACACACATCCGCGCCGCACCCTAATACACATGCCTCCCCTCCCACCTGAGCCCGCACGTCGCTCAGCAGCTGCTTGTAGCGCTCCATCGTCCCACGCCTGCCGCCCCACCTCGTACACGCCCGTGCCACACCCTAATGCACATGCCTCCCCTCCCACCTGAGCCCGCACGACGCTGAGCAGCTGCTTGTAGCGCTCCATCGTCCCACGCCTGCCGCACCACCTCGTACAAGCCCGCAACAAAACTTATCCCGCATGCATCCCCTCCCACCTTTGCACGGACATCACTGAGCAGCTGCTTGTAGCGCTTCACCTCCCACGCCTTGCCGGTTGCCCCCACCGAACACACGCCCGCACCACATCCTAATATACACGCCTCTCCTCCCACCTGTGCCCGCACGTCGCTCAGCAGCTGCTTGTAGCGCTCCACCTCCTCCAGGGCGCGCTGCAGCCGCACATCGCGCGCGCGGACCTGCGGGTAGTGAGGCCCGTGCAGCACAGCAAGCAACAGAGAAATCGGAGGACATAGCAGAAG
This sequence comes from Chlamydomonas sp. KOR1, assembly GCA_036984285.1. Classification (NCBI taxonomy): domain Eukaryota; kingdom Viridiplantae; phylum Chlorophyta; class Chlorophyceae; order Chlamydomonadales; family Chlamydomonadaceae; genus Chlamydomonas; species Chlamydomonas sp. KOR1. The sequence goes on from BQMZ01000436.1 coordinate 221,725, forward strand.
CAGAAGCGAAGACGGTAAACACCTGCCGATTATAGACAGCCAGCCGCACGTCGCGTGCAAGGACCTGGGAGAGGGCTAGTGGCATGTACTCAAAGGCACTGGCACCACGCTGCGGTGTACCGGTATGGCACGCCTGCATTCCTAGTCAAAGCCTGTACGGATTGCACGTGATATTCATAGTCGTCGGGGCAGTTTCAGCCGGCGGATGGCGCACGCAATGACACTACTGGTACTTCGGATAGAGCTACATGGGAAGCAGCAGACACCTGGTGGCACCTGCGATGAACCTCTTTTGGGCAAAAAGTAGCCGGCGAGTCATGCATGGCTGCAAAAGGTGCAGCCAGCCTCGCACCCCATCCACAGTTTCATTCTGGTCTGTGTAATCATCCGCCACCGCACTCTTGTTCCAGCGCCCCGGCCCCAGTCCCCCACCTCCGCCTCCGCCGCCCGCCGCTCCTTCTCCGCCCGGCTGTCCGCCCGCCCCATCTCCCGCGCGGCGCCCTCACTGCTGCGGGCAGCCGCCTCCGCATCGCTCGCGCGACGGTTGGCCCGCTCCACCTATGGGCATAATGCGAAGGGTAGGACGGTCAGGTGGGGACGTGGGTAGGATATGAAGGGGTTTGTGAAATGCAGCCTGCATCGATTGGAGCGACGGCTGGCCCGCTCCACCACCTGTGGGCATAAAGCGAAGGATAGGACGGGTCCAGTTGGACTTTGGTGAGGATGTGACGGAGTTCGTAAGATGCAGCCTCCGCATCACTGGCGCGACGGTTGGCCCGCTCCCCCTGTGGGATGTATGTGACGCGAGCGTTGAGCGATTTGGGTGCAGGGGATCAGCAAGGCTCTTGCGGATGGTTCGTTCCACACTTATAAGCCATAAGGATAGCGGGGACCGGGTAACTCTCCAGGGGCCCCACGCCGCGCGCCCACCTGCCCCTCCAGCGCCTTCCGCGCGCGCCGCCTCCTGCCCCTCCAGCCACCCCACGCCGCACGCGCCCCCACCTGCCCCTCCAGCCACCCCACGCCGCACGCGCCCCCACCTGCCCCTCCAGCCACCCCACGCCGCACGCACCCCCACCTGCCCCTCCAGCCACCCCACGCCGCACGCGCCCCCACCTGCCCCTCCAGCCACCCCACGCCGCACGCACCCCCACCTGCCCCTCCAGCCACCCCACGCCGCACGCGCCCCCACCTGCCCCTCCAGCCACCCCACGCCGCACGCGCCCCCACCTGCCCCTCCAGCCACCCCACGCCGCACGCACCCCCACCTGCCCCTCCAGCCACCCCACGCCGCACGCGCCCCCACCTGCCCCTCCAGCCACCCCACGCCGCACGCGCCCCCACCTGCCCCTCCAGAGCCTTCTTCTCGCGGCCCCAGTTGGCGGCGGCTGTCCGCAACTCCTTGAGCTCTTTGAGAGCCTCCGACAGCTGCTTCTCACGGTCTGGGGTTGGGGATGGGGGGAGGGGCAAGGCAAAGACGAAGCAGGGAGTAAGAGCTTTATAGTACATGTAATGACTTGGGAAGCTCCTTGAGCTCCAGCAGGGCCTCCGGAAAGCTGGTTTTTGCTGGCTGGGGCTGAGAAAGGGGAGAGGTTTGGGGTGCAAGGCCCTTAGTAAGGCCACAGCTGCGTCTCGCGGTCTGGACTGCGGGAGGGGAAAGGAGGGTGGAAGGAAGCGGGAAGGCCCGCCAGGGCGCTTTCCGCGTGCCCCAGCTCGTCCTGCACCCCCAGGCCTTGGGCCGAGCCTGTTGTTACCCTCCTATCAGCCCGCTCCACGTCCACGCCCAGCCTACACCTTACACTAGCCGTGCTGCAGCATCCAGCCGCAGCCTGCTTCGATGCTAGTTACTAGTTACTAGTCGCTAGACTTGCTACTCGCTTCGAATCTGTTACTAGTAATGCCTTTTGATATGCTACTGTGACCCCGCAACTGCATTCGTACACACTAGCCGTGCTGCACTGGCCGCTGTGTATCGGTGTAACTCTCCCCGAGCAAGTGAGCCCAGCTTCGGTGAACATGGCCTCCAGACTCCACTCTCCCTTCCAACCCCAACCCACCCGCCAGCGCCCTGTTGGCCCTGCCCCGTTCGTCCCACGCCCCACCACCTGAACCTGCCTGCATCCCTTCTGCTGCCATCCAGTTCCTCCTGTCAACCCCCACTCACCCGCCAGCGCCCTGTTGGCCCTCCCCAGCTCGTCCTCCACCGCCTTTAGCCTCGCCTTGTGCAACCGCAGGGAGGCCTCAGGCTGCCCGGGCACGTCCAGCAGCGCAGACGGCGTGCTGTGCGACAAGCCACCCGCACCTCCCCCTGCCCCTCCCCCTGCCGCTGACGCCGCCGCCCCCACGCCGCCGCTGGTCCTGGCCCCCGCGCCGCTGCTGCCTTTCGCCCCCGCCCCGGGTCCTGCCCCTCCAGTATCCGTACTCAACCGCCGTACGGCAGTACTGCTGCTGGTGGCCGCCGATGCCGTACTCGCGGCGCGAGGACCGCCCAGGGAGGGGCGGCTGGGACGGACCACGGGCTGTGTGGCGGAGGGACCTGACCTGGGTCCTGCTGCCGCTGACCCACTCGCTGAACTGCTACCCGGCCCTCGGCCCCCAGCGCCCAACCCTGACCCACTCCGCGCCACCCCTGGCGGCGCCAGCCCGGCCCGCTGCGCCCCCGCCGACGGACCCCTGCTACCCGTACCCGTACCGCCGTTGCCGTACTGTACGGCAGTCCCTCTCCCGCTCGACTGTCGGGCTAGCTGCTGCTGGTGCTGGCGGTGTGAGTCCAGGTGGTCTTCATCCTCCGAATACACGTCCTCATGCGCCCCCTCCTCATGCGCCGCCCCGCCGGCCGCCACCATACCTCGCGATGGCAACCCCGCCCCGGTGCCCCCCAGCGCCCCAGCCCCGGCTCCCCCGTCGAAGGCCAGGGCGTCCTCAGGCCCGCGGTAGGATGACGCGCGGTTCAGCACATCCTGTGTTCACGAGGGGTGGTATTGGTGGTAGGGATGGCTAAAGGCACGTGTCCGCATGTCATCATTGAGGCTTTGAACTGGTGTGCATGGCGCAGGGCCAGTCACGTGCGCCCCCTTCCCCGCCCTGACCATGCGCAGTTGGTGCGCCGTGAGTGATGCTATATTGCATATTATGCTACCCAATGCACGACATAAAGCAATGTAATACCGATGAGTCAAGCCAGTCTGTGGGATTCCCTCCCGCATGCACCTTGGCAATGTGAACTTGCACCATGAACGATGTGCCTTGATAACGACTGTCACGGTGACAGGATACGGAAAGCAAGTACCGCGGGCCTGGCTCACCTGTATGTTTCGCTGCACCATGGCGTCAAGCTCCTCATCTGCAGATTGCTGAAGGACGTCGTCCTAAAGGTGGCGACGGTGAGGGCGGTGGGGGCACGGTTAGGGTTTGTACCTCCGTTACTCGAGCCGATCACCGTGAAGAGGAAACGTCCACATCTGGTATGATCCACATTAGCACACCGGACGCACACGTGCGAGGCGGTTTCCCGGTAGTGTCAGGACGCAGACGTGAGGGTTACGTCTGACATGCCCCATGACTGAAACCGTTTGATGTGCTGCGCTGGGCCGTAGGCAAGTCCGTCCAATGGTACTACTGCGCGTCTCAGCGCAAATGGCGACTGCAAGTGATGGTGTTGTGTGTTGTGCTGACGCTGGACTGACTGTGGCCGTGCCCACGGTGGCCCGCGGGCACCCTCCGCGCAGCTGCAGTGTTGAGGTGTGACTGGCCCACGGTGACACAGTGAAGCTTATGCAGGCCCAAACATCAAGCAGCGCAAAAGAGCTGTCCGACTGCGAAATCAGTATGAGTTATGCGCCTGATTGGATGACCAAACGGGTTTCCGTGCTGGGTTGCGCATGGGTGTGTACGGATGGCGTTTCTTGGACCCGACCCCGCGCACTCCACGTGCTTTCCGAGCCTCTCCCCTGGTCAGCTACACACCTTAACACACCCCATATGCACGGTGCCCAGCAGCCCACTTATTGCCTTATGAGAGCTGGTCACAACCCAGAGCGTCCTGAATCTAGTGTTGCATTTGCCCCACCTCGTGGCCAAAGGAGTGGCCCCCATAAAACGCCATGCGAAGCTGCTCCGACCCGCGGCCTCCGGCCAGCAACCTTGTAGTTTACTCCTGAAACCGTACACCTAACACTGCCCAAGGATGCAAGTTCAGGAGTTGAGCTGCGGCGTCGAAACTACAAACATGAAAGGGTCAAACAGCTGGTAGTAATCGCTGGTGAGGTAAAGCTGTGCTAGATGACACGGGTCGTGCATATATCAGTCTAGTCATGTGTCGATGGCCGCAGGTTGCCTTAAGGTTCTGGTTCATTTTCGGCAGTTGCATGGGCTAACCGATTCGCTCAAAATTTTCAGCTTGACATCGCCCAGCACCACGAGTTGCTACGTCATGTGTTCTGCGTGTCACATATTGGTAGTTGGCTTGGTTTAGCGTGCGCTGCACTGGTGCAGCGCAAGTGTTGGGCACAGCGCGCGAATTGTGTACGCGCACCACAGTTGGTAGTCATAACACGCGGACTCGGTACAGCACAATTGTAGCATTCGAATTGCACTGTTCATTGGCTGCTGGTGTCTGCCAACTCAAAAACTGCCGCGACCATTTGGCGCGCCCTCCGCCAAGACGCCGAGGGCCCCCTCGGTCTACGTCCTGATTAAGTAGGCGCTGCTATAGAAGTGTTGACGCCACTATGAAGCAACGGGGCATCCAGGCGTTCTTTGGGGCTGCGCCAAAGAAGGAGGGCGACGGGCCGAAGTCCACGCAGAAGAAGATTTCCTCGTTCTTTGCTGGCGGAGCAAACGGCAATGCAACACCAGCTGGCGTGAAAAGTGGTGAGCACGGCGTTTCGCGCGGGATGTCCGGAGAAAAGGTTTTCTGTGTGCGGGGAGGCCCCACACTCACAGGCAAGCCGGTTCCAGCCCTCCAATCGCCACTGTGCGCACAAGTCCAAGGACCCGGGGGGTCAGGCACCTGACCGCAATATCTGCACTGGTAGATGGCCGTGTGGCGAAGGGGCGTGCACTTGGCGTACCCCCGGGGCCTGGACAAGTTGTGAGCCGACATGCAACGTCGTTTCAGTTGCATCCCACCGTCTCGTGGTTGATCACCCCAAGGCACAAGGCACCGCAGGGGAGCCCTACGGCGCGTGTCCTGCCTTCACCCACAAACCCACCATCATGCTTCCCTGAAATGTAGTGGCTAGTGCTGCCTGATGCTGCCTGTGTCATGTCGGAAGTCCTTCCAACGTTCCGCACACCTCGGCCGGCACCCGGCAAGGGTGTCATTTAGTCCTCCCCCACTTACCTACCTCCCCCGGCCCCGCAGCCACCCCCGGCGCGGACGCGCCACCCAACAACACACCCCAGCCGGAGCAGCAGCAGCAGCAGCAGCCCACACCCCCGCCGCAGGAGCAGCAGCCGGCCGCTGCTGCTGCACCTGAGCCCGCTGTGGCGGCCGCGGCTGCCGCCGCTGCCAAGACCCCTGGCGGCGCCGCCACCCCTGCGCCTGCCTCCGCCGCAGCCGACAAGAAGCAGCAGCAGCAGTCACGCACTCCCGCTGTTGCAGCAGCTAGCGCGAACAAGGGCGCGAAGGGCAGCGGGCAGGAGGGCGGGAAAGCAAAGGCCAAGAAGGCCGGTGCTGCCGGCGGCGGTGGTGGCAGCAAGAAGGGTGGGGACGCTGGTGGCGCAAAGCCACTAAAGCGGCTGCGCAAGGTGGTCATGTCTGAGGACGAGGAGGAGGGGGGTGCAGGGAATGCGGGCGCGGGGAAGGGCAAGAAGGGAAAGAAGGGCGGCAAGAAGTCGGAGGAGGATGCGGCTATGGCGGAGCTGGAGGACGACCTTGGGGAGGAGTCGGGCGATGACGAGAGCGAATACGAGGGTGAGTCGTATGCAATGTGGTTTTGTGTAGTGCCCGTGTGCCTGTCCGTGCTGGTGACGCGTACGGGGCGCCATGGGACTTTTTGTGGAAACCGCTGGTGCCTGCCTGCTGCATGTCCCATCTGCTGCACAGTTTGGCAACGCAGCATCGCCTAGCCATGGTTTTTCATAGCATGGACTGGGGTTTGCCATGCCCATGATCACAGACCCCTGGTAGTACCCTTTGAATTTGCACCTGCAGCGGGCAGCGGCAGCGATAGCGATGAGGAGTTTTCCGCCGATGAGGAGGAAGACGATGAGGAGGATGCTGAGGAGGAGGAAGAGGAGGAAGAAGGCGGCGGTGTGGGCTCCAAGCGCAAGCGCCCTGCGGCCAAGGTGGGGTGCCGGCATGATCCCGGCTGTGCCCTGTTGCCGCACCTAGCGTTCTTGACAGTCGCACCACATCCTCGACAATGTGGGCAAGCACGGCTTCTTGGGTAGGCAGCGCCTGACAGCTGCTGCTCTCTCCCTTCCTCCCTTTCCTCGCGCGCCCTCCGCAGGCCCCCGCCTCCACCCCTGCTGCCAAGCGCACACCCGCCCCCTCCGCCCGCGGCCCCAAGACCCCGCTCGCCGCCGCCACCCCCGGCTCTGCCGTACGCACCCCGGGGCCCGCCAGCGGCGCCGCCGCCCTGCGCCCCGACACGCCCCTGGCGGCCTCAGGGTCGCGCGGCCCTGCAGCCGCCGGCGGCGCCTCCACTCCCACCACCGGCGGCCGCAGCGTTGGCGGCGGCGGCGGCGCCACGCCGTCGTCTGTGCGGTCGGGACGTAGCAGCTTGGCGGACACGCCGGACGCAAAGAGTGAGAGATGGGGGCGACACGGGAAGTGCCCTGCCACACGAGTAGTGTCCGTTGGCTGCATATCTTGCGTCCTTTGTTGTGGATGTTTTGACTTTCATTCTACGCAACAACGGACTTTCGAAGCTTCACTAGGGTACAAAACGTTCGGTCACATGCCTTTTGCTACCCCTAGGCGCTCCCCCCGAGGTGGCGCTGGGCGTGTCTGCCTGCACCGACGGCGACGCCGCGCGCTTCGCCGCACGCATGGCGGAGCGCTTCGCCTTCTTGCGGCCCGACAGGATCATGGACGCTGCAAAGAGGCGGCCGGACCACCCCGACTACGACCCCCGGACGCTGTACATCCCGCCGGGATGGTGGGTGTGGGGTTCTTGGTGTGCGTGCTTACTTGGCGGGGGTAGAGGAGCTCCTACCTCAATCACGACCCGCGCACACTGTAACATCCATTCCCCCGCGGGTGTTGGAGGGCTTGGGGTTGGGGTGGGACGTGCGGAGCCACTAAGATTACGACCCGCGCACGCCGCACGATAGCTGATGCAGGAACAGTACATGGAATACGGTGCCTGATGAGAAATCTGCGGTGGTAGGGGCGTTGCCTGCAACTGGTCTGGAAGGGATCACTGACGGTTACCCATTTATCGGGTGTGTATCTCGCCCGGGTGGTGGGCAGGAGATGGACTGGAATAGGTATGAGTGCATCATGCAGGAACATCAGGAGGGGTGACGCTATGACGTAAACTCGACATGCCTGGCCATTTGTCGCCCCCACCAACTTATCCAAGGGTCAGGAAAGTTGAGTTCACCACCTTCTAGGATCAAGGATCAAGGAGGCCAGCGTTATGGAGCACAGCATTTATTGCAGTAGTAGGTTGTGGGATGACTAACGTAAACAAAGAATACCCGGTACCCTCGCCTACCCCCAGGTTCAAGGAAGCCAAGATCACGGAGGCCCAGCAGCAGTGGTGGAACATCAAGGCAGGCAACTTCGACTCGGTGATGCTATTCAAAGTGGGCAAGTTCTATGAGGTGAGGGGGGTAAAGCAGCTCCCGAAGCTGTCCGTATCCTGTACTCAGTACAGCAGTAACTCTGAAGGACATGTACCGTACGAGTTGAGGTACGGGGTGGTCGGCACGTACCATCCATGTGCGTTACCGTGCTGGGCCAGACCGTCGTGAAGTGTTGTCTTCGGACTGTAGTTGTCAAACACGTCGCCCTGCATTGCTTCAACTGCTGCGTCGCTTCCGCTACCCCGCAATGCAGATGTTTGAGATGGATGCCTACGTGGGCGTGGACGTGCTGGGTCTGACGTTCATGAAGGGCGAGCAGCCGCACGCCGGGTTCCCAGAGGTCAAGTACGCCGACATGGCGGAGAGCCTGGCGCGAGCGGGGTACCGCGTGGTGGTGGTGGAGCAGGTGCGTGTGTGTGGATCAGCTGTTAATACACATTGGGCACGGAAGTCGGGTTGCTCGGTACGCCGACATGGCGGAGAGCCTGGCTCGCGCGGGGTACCGCGTGGTGGTGGTGGAGCAGGTGCGTGTGTGTGGATCAGCTGTTAATACGCATTGGGCAAGGAAGTCGGGTTGCTCAGTATGCCGACATGGCGGAGAGCCTGGCGCGTGCGGGGTACCGTGTGGTGGTGGTGGAGCAGGTGCGTGTGCATGAGCGGTTAATATACAGTGAGTCAGTCAGCTATGTGGGATGATAGTCGGCTTAGATGGGCCTGACCCGCACACAGGCCGCCGTAGCATTCACCCGTCCCAATACGGCACTGGGCTGACTACCAGTGCAGATCGGAACCTCCGAAAGGGGAGTGAGTATTTCTACAGTGTGCCGGGACGGAGCTTCCACCTCAGTTGTTGTTACTCGTTTCCTCCCCTCGCTTGCCGTCACAGACGGAGACTCCTGAGATGCTGGCCAAGCGCAACGAGCAGCGCAAGAAGCAGGGCCTCAAGCAGGTGAGGGCAGGGCATTCATATGCGTGCGCCTCTCTGTTCCAACCACCTCCCCCCCGCTCACTTGAGCGGTTGTCGTGCCGCGCCTAGTGGCCTCTGAACACCCTCGCTCTTTCAAGGGTTGGACTGCCGTTCATGTTGCTACTGCTGTGGCTGTTTTTACACGTACCGGCACTTTTATACTTTTAAGCGGCTGTCTTAGAGCGCCAGAACATGTTGCCGCACAGTGGCACTTAAACATGCCCTGTGAGGTTTGTACTCATGTGCATATTGCTACTGAGGTTTGTGGGACTTTGCAAAATCCAGGCTGCTGTGGTGGACCGCCAGAAGGTTGCTGTGCTGTAGCGTACCTACAATCCTTCCAGGACATACCTCACCTCTGCTCTGTATCGCACCCAGGCGGCTGTGGTGGACCGCCAGAAGGTGGCTGTGCTGTCCCGCGGCACGCTGGTGGACGCCGACATGGTGGCCTCGCGCCCCGACGCGTCGTACGTGCTAGCAGGTGCGACATGCGGCACGTGGCAGGGACACGCGTGCCGGGCGTGTATGGCACGTGGCACATGACACGCGGGTGCAGGGCGGCCTCCAGTACCGGAACGTCGTGTACACAATTCCAGCAACCTGTGCTCTCGTGCCTCCCCTTGTCGCAGAACTCCCTGTAACCCCGGCTTCAGCAGGGCGGTTGCGGCGGCTTGCGGCGGCAGTGTCCGGCCCACCCCCACCCCTTGCCTTCGCGTACCCCACGCTAGTTACCGCGTGTTCCCAGCAGACGCCCTCAGTCTGTGCCCCGTATGCCTCCCCCAGTCGCGGAGCTACCTGTGGCCCCTGCATCTGCTGAGGGAGCGGCGGCGACCGGCCCCGCACCACACGTGCGGCTGGGGCTGTGCGCAGTGGACGCGGCGTCAGGGCAGGTGCGTAACAGCTGCATGTGTCTTAGGGCATAGGGCGGAGTTGGGGTGGTTGAGTGGGCAAGGAGTGTTGCCTGGTGGTTGGGTTCGTGCTTGTACTGTTTCCTTAGCCTATTTGCTGCTGGTGTTGACGTAGACCGGTCCACACTGCCGTCTGCTCCCTTGCGTTGAAAGTGCGCATTGCACAAAAGGTGGTGCAGGTGGTGCACCCTTCATGCTGAGAACGCATGGCATGGCCGTTGCCCACCGTGGCCTAACATACACATGCTTTCCAACCCCTCCCACCCAGGTGCTGCTGGGCGAGTTTGAGGACGACGAGGTCCGCTCCGCGCTGCGCACCCAGCTCACAGCCCTGCAGCCGCAGGTGAGGAGTGCACGATTGCGTTGCTGAGATGCAAAAGAGATTGGCGGGACCGCATCCTGTAAGATGGGGCTTGCTTGGTGTGAGGACGGTAATACAGGTGGCACAGCCGCAGTGGAGTAACCGTCAAACCGCAGTGCTGGGGTTACGCGGGCAGCACGCAGCGGCTGTCGAGGAGGGCCCGATATGCATGGTATCGAGGACACTGCACACACGGATGGGGTTCCAATCACCCTGTGCATCAACCCACACATGCCCACGTCCACCAACCATCACACGTGCACAGGAGCTTGTGCTCCCACGCGTTTCCTTGTTGGACATGATCCAAGTGCACACACACAGCAGTCACTGCTGCTTCAGCATGTGTACGGACCCACACATGCCCACGCCCGTTAACCCACGCACCCCCAGGAGCTGGTGCTCCCACGCGCCCCCCTGTCGGACACCACCTCCCGCGTGCTCCGGATGTGCGTGCGCAACCCGCTGGTGACGCGCGTGCGGGGCCAGGCGGGGGAGTGGAGCGCGGAGAAGACGTACAAGGTAGGCACCTGGTGCAACAGCACCATGTACCGTTGAAGGATTTACCAGGACGTTGTTTATATCCGCTCCCAAACGCCAAAGCGCTGTCCTTGTTTGGACAAGGATGAAAAGGAAAAGGCTTATCGCGGCCACCCTCCCGCCAACTGCCGGTGCCAAGCACCGCTACCTTACCCACCAGACGCTGTGCAGCCTGCACTACCCTGCAATGTCCAACACATAATGTAGAGCGGTACTCAAAAACCGCGTAGTGACCCGCCTTATCTTGAACCCCCCCTCTCTCTCCCTGTGGGAGTAGGCGTCCTTGGCGGAACACTTCTTTTGTGAATAATCCTCGTCTGCTTCCTGCAAAACGCTACTGGCCGTACCATATGCTACCACTGCTATTTCCTCGGCCTACTAGTACTTGCTCCTCCCATTCCCGCCGCTACCCAACCGCCACCCTCCAGACGCTGTGCAACGTGCCTTACTTCACCTCCAGCTCCGCAATCGACAACGGTAACCCGTACGCCAACGGTGAAAACGATAACGCCGACGGCGCCGCTGACGCCATGGACGTTGACGGTACCGCCGCCAACGGTCACGCTAACGGTAACGGTCACGACGGCTCGCTGCCCCCCGAGCGCGACCCGGCCTGCCGTTGGCCGCCGCTGCTGCGCCGCATGCTGGCGGGCGGGGTGGCGGCGCAGGCGGCGGCCATGGCGGCGCTTGGAGGGATCATCGTCTTCCTGCAGGTGGGGCACGTGCATTAAGGATTTGGTGTGTGCTAGGGGATTCTGGTGTGGTGGGGTGGCGGCGCACGGGGCGGCCATGGCGGCATTGGGCGGCATCATTGTTTTCCTACAAGTGGGGCACGTGTATTAAGGAGGTGGTGGATGGCAGGGAATTGGGTTGTGATGGGGCGGCGGCGCAGGGGGCAGCCATGACGGCGCTGGGCGGCATCGTCGTCGTCCTGCAGGTGGCACACTCCGGAGTACAGGTGCCCCCCTTATCACACGCACCTTGCTGCTCCGCTTCCTTCCCTCACACTCAAGAGGCAGCCTGCACAAGGCCGTGCTGCACTTGGGCCGCTTCGAGCAGCTGCCTCCCATGCCTTTACGCACTCCCCACGTAATCCACGCACCTGGCTAATACACATGCCCTCCTTTCACACACTCAGGAATCCCTACTGGACAGAGCCGTGCTCCCCCTCGGTCGCTTCGAGGAGCTGCCCGCCCTGGTGGCCGCGCCGGGCTCGAGGACTCCCCTGCCTGCTGATGCGGGGGCTCCCCTGCATGAGGACAAGGCGGAGATGGACGTTGACGCGGGGCTGCCTGCCCACCTGGCCCTCAACGGGGCGGCGCTGGAGAACCTGGAGGTGCTGGAGAACGGGGAGGGAGGCGCAACAGGTGGGTGCAGTAACAGTTGATCACCATGGGTCTGGGTTCATCCAGCGGCTCATGTCCTTTCCTTCCTCCCATTCAACACACGCCCTTCACAGTACACACCCTTTCTTTGTACGGAGCACCAGGCATGCTGCGGTCCGTCCTGAAAACGGCAGTACGGCATGCATGCCTGCCTGCATACCACCGCCTAGGAAACCCCCCCAATATTATATATTATATATTATACTATACCACCGCCGTGCTGTTCACCATCCTCTCACACCCACACCCTCTTATGCCCCTCCAGGCACGCTACTGTCTGTGCTGGACACCTGCATGCCACCAGTCCCATGCCACAAGCCTCCCTCCACAACCTTAACCCACTCATCTTAACCCACACCTTCCTCTGCCCCACCACCACTACCAGGCACGCTGCTGTCGGTGCTGGACAACTGCACGACGCCCTTCGGCCGCCGCCGCCTGCGCCAGTGGCTGTGCCGCCCCTGGGCCGCATCACCGCGATCACCCACAGGCAGGACGCCGTGGCAGCGCTCAGCGGGCCGCTGGCGGACGCGGCGGGCCAGGCGCGGAAGCTGCTGGCAGGTGGGGACGCCGAGGAAGCTGGGGGGAAGGTGACCCCCGGGAGCTGTATGTCGGGGCTTGAGGACTTACGGGGGCCATAGCGACCGTGGCGGGGCAGGCGCGACAGCTGCAGGGTGGGGCGTCGGGGAGGAGGGCGGAAGCTGAGGGAAGGCGGGGAGGGCTAGGAAATGTGAGGGGAGGGGAAAAGGGGGGGAGGGAGGCTGTCGGGGCCGCTAGGCACAGTAGCTGCTGGCAGGCTGGCAAGACAGGAAGGTGCGGGGAGATGCGGACTGGGGATGAAGGGTGCTCAAAGCAGCAGGAAGCTTTGGTAGCTTTGGTGAACGTACGTATCGACGCTGAATGCCCATGCCCCACCTGCTCCCAGGTGTATCCGACCTGGAGCGCGCCGTGGCCCGCCTGCACGCCTCCACGGTGGCGGGCGCCGGCGGGCGCGACGCGGCGCACGTCGTACTGTACGAGGACGCCAGCAAGAAGAAGGTACGGCTGCGGTACGGTGTGTCCCTGTACGATAGCCGCACATGCATTACCATTGCGGCACTTTTGCACCATTGCGGCACTTTTGCAACGCCGGGCCGCGCTGAACGTGTGCTGGTAGTTGTTGCATTGTAGCTGGTGGACACAGTGCAGACCAGTGAGCACTACGGAAGTAGATCCCTGCTGCACATTGTGGATCAGCGGTTTTGCCGTACCCCTTTCCTCAGGTTGCTGGTCTGCGTGGTGCGCTCAAGGACTTGCGCTCCGCCCACACCGCCCTGGGCCGCCTCCGCACGGCGCTGGAGGAGCAGGAGCGGGCGGAGGGCGGCGCGGGGGGCAGCAGCGTGCTGCTGAGGCGCATCCTGCTGCACCGTGAGTGGGCCTGGAGGTTGGGAGGAGGCGGGTGGTTGTGCTAAGTCGTATTTCCAGTGGATGATATCAAAAATTAACTTGTAGGGTGTGAAGGACCGACGAGATGGCAGCAGCGTGCTGCTGAGGCGCATCCTGCTGCACCGTGAGTGGCAGACGAAGCAGTTAAACGCGTGGGGTAAGAGCGGCAGTGCGTATGTACGTTCGTGAGGGCGGGGTGGAGGGTGTAGCATGTAGAGTACATGTTTGAAGGCCAGCTGAACGGACGCCGAGGCGTTGTTGAAATGGCCTGTAGGGGCCCACAAGTCATCTCAGATCCATGAGACACCTCCGTTGTGGCACAAGCTGCGGTTATGCTGGTACCGGTTTGCATGTGTGCCGGCCCTCAGGCTGCCGCCCGTCCGAGGTGGCTGCGTATGTAGTGGTATTGTATTCTGAAAGGTCGAATGGCTCCCCTTAGGTTGCCGCCCGTCCGAGGTGGCTGCGGCGCTGGAGGCCCTGGAGGGAGCCACGGACTGGGACGAGGCGGCCAGGACGGGGCGCTGCGTGCCCGAGCCGGTGAGCAGAAGAGAGGGGTGTAAAAAAGTGCGGTTTGTATTAAGGGAGCACAGAGGGCAAAAGAAGCAGAAAGCCGAGGCGGCCAGGGCGGGGTGGTGCGTGCCTAAGCAGGTGAGCAGGGCGGAGGGATGTGTATAAGGGTGGTGTGTCTGCGAAGCGCGAAGGGAGAGGAGGATCGAAGAGTGAAGGGAGGAGCTGGTCAGGACGGGGCAGCGCGTGCCGGAGCCGGAGCCGGTTTGTATGTCGCGTCGGCATGCCAGTGCTCGGATCAGTCCGCTGTGCAACACTTTGATTCCTTTATAGAAGGCTGGGCCCCATCCCAACGTACGGTGATTGCCCCAATCTAGGCTGTCAAGGTGGGCTGCGACGCTGCTATGTCAAGCCGTGCTGTATGCCATCCCCTACAAGGACCATGCCTTGACCGCCCGGCCCCTGACATTTCCCTCCTACTTCAGGGCATTGACGAGGCATATGATGCGGCGGTGTCGGAGGCGGAGGAGGCCAGCCGGGCGCTGAACGACTACCTCAAGGAGGTGGGGAACGTGTATTAACATCAGGCGAAGGGTATGCCTACGCCTCCATCAGGACCAACTTCCACTCCACCAACGGCTCGACTTCGTGTTTAGGCTGACCCAGCAAGACATCAGGGATGTGTTTCCGCGCTATCGCCGGCCCTTCACACCAACACCACGAATGACTGCATTGCCCCTCACCAAGCGGGGAACCCCCAGACATGCACAACCTGGCGGCTCACCCACACAAGTCCTCAAACTCTTCTGGCCGCCCTCATTCTATTTATTGTTGCAGATCCGCCAGCGGCTGGGTGGCGGTTCCAATATCAGCTACGTGTCTGTCAACAAGGACAGCCACCTGCTGGAGGTGCCGGAGGGCATGGCGGGGAAGCTTGGAGCGGGATTCGACCTGGTGGGCAACAGGAAGGGCTTCAAGAGGTGGGTGCGTGTGGGTTAACGTGCTGATGCACATGTTCCTGCGTGCATGGCCGGGGAAGCTTGGAGCGGGGTTCGACCTGGTGGGCAACCGCAAGGGCTTCAACAGGTTGGTGCGTGTGGGTTCACGTGCTAATACACATGTGGGCTTCAAGAGGTGCGTGTGTGGGTAACCGTGCTAATACACAGTGCGGGCAAGGTGGGCGCGGAGTTCGACCTGGTGGGCAGCCGCAAGGGCGTTAAGAGGTGCGTTTGTGGGTTGGCGAAGTAATACACATGTGGGTGCGTGCCTGGCGGCTGGGGGCGGGTACCTCCTGGAGGGCGGCTGTGCTCGCTGCTGCCAAGACATCCGTAGTGCGCTTGCTCGGTTGCATAGTGGTTTCAGTTTCCCTTGCTTCTTTGCTGTGTGTACGCGGCAGGCTCACCTCCTCGCAGCTGGTGCGGACGTGCAGACGAGGTGTGGGTTGAGTGCTAATACGCATGCGGCCCTGTGTGTGCGCTGCAGGTTCACCTCCTCGCGGCTGCGCTCGCTGGTGCATGACCACGACGCGGCAGCGGAGGCCAAGGAGAAGGCGCTGAGCAACATCCTCAAGGTGCGTGGTGGTGGTGATCAAACAGAAAAACATAAAATTTCTATTAATACTTGGTGCGGAGCGTATGGTCATCACACAGCAAATCATATCAGGTAGGCGTAATTAAGTGTCACAAGAGAAGGCGCTGAGCAACATCCTCGAGGTGGGAGTTGATGCGCGGTGCAGAGCGCAGTGTCATCATGATGCACCCCAAGTACAGTCCCTGTCAAGGGTCACAAGGGACGGCACTCAGCAACATCCCACAGGTGTGTGCTCGGCGCACGGCGCAGAGCGACTGCCAGTAGGATGTACCGTACAGCCGCAATAGTTATTGTCTGTCCGTTCCCCCCTCTCTCGCAGACGCTGGTGGTGCGCTTCGTGTCTCACAAGTCCCTGTGGGTTGGGCTGGTGGAGGCGTTGGCGGAGCTGGACGCGCTGCTGTCGCTGGCAGCGCACGCGCTGGCGCCGCCGGACGGGGGGCCCATGTGCAGACCCGAGCTGGTGCCGGGTGAGCGCGCAGCGGATTTTCTGCTTTATAATGTGTTTATTGCCATACGTGTTATTAAAGAACTGTATACTTGGGCCAAAGCGCCGCCGGACGGAGGGCCCATGTGCAGGCCGGAGCTGGTGCCGGGTGAGAGCGACACGATTCTACTGGGAAGTGCTGGAAACCGTGTACTTGATACTTCTCTAGCGTTCTCGTCAATGGAACCTACACGGTCCTGTCCTGTGCTCGCTCCCTTCCCGCAGCCGGCGAACACTCTGCTTTCTGCACTACAGCCCTGCCGGCCTGGGCGGTCGCAAGCTTGAGCGGTGCCTCAAGCCCTCCCTAAACGCTCAACATGCCCCAACCCCTGGACACCCACCTTTGTGTGTGCCCCGCAGCCGGCGAGCACCCGGGAGCCCCAGCCGGTGGAGCTATGATGTTTGGTTCTCCGCTGGAATCTTCCAACCCTCCTAACATTTTACCCTCCATCTTCCCTTACCCCCCTCTCAGCCGGCGAGCACCCGGTGTTCTCCGCCACCGCGCTGCGCCACCCCGCGGGCATCGGCGGCCGCAACAACGGCGCCTTCGTGCCCAACGACGTGCGGCTAGGGGGTACCGTTGAGGAGCAGGAGCTGGAGCAGCTGGCAGAGCAGGGGGCCGAGGGGCAGGCTGCGGGCCAGCCGCGGCCGCCCTTCATCCTCTTGTCGGGCCCCAACATGGGCGGCAAGAGCACGCTGCTGAGGCAGACGTGCCTGGCCACCATCATGGCGCAGGTGTGTGGGTAAACATGAGGTGGTAATCTTTGCATCTCCATGTGCCTCTGGGTAATATGGGTGAGGCTGCTGCGGCAGGCGTGCCTGGCCACCATTATGGCACAGGTGCGAACGTGGGCACTGTTTGATATTGGCAGGACAATCCTGTGCTGTGGTTTTGCCATTACGCAAGGCAAAGGTCCTTCCATCCTGGTGCTTCCTCTCCTCCCATTGCAGGGGCAACATATCCTGTACTTCGCTAAGTGTGAACCCTGTGTCATCTGCTGCAGGTCGGCGGCTCGGCACCTGGGTTCCCGCCGAGCGGCTGGTGCTGTCCCCAATTTGGAAATCTTCACGTGTATCATGGTACAGCTTGTGACATGTGACATATCTTGCCCTACTGCCCTCCTTCCCCGCCATAGGTCGGCGCCTGGGTTCCCGCCGAGCGGCTGGTGCTGTCCCCCGCCGACGCCATCTTCGTGCGCATGGGGGCGCGCGACTCACTCATGACCGGTCAGTCCACCTTTTACATCGAGCTGGCGGAGACGGCCGCCATGCTGGCGCGGGCCACAAAGAAGTGAGTGAAGGTTCAGGGTCTTGTGCACAAGTGTTATGCCGTAGGGCCTGCCATGACATTGTGTTTCCAGATTTGTCATATTCCCTGCGGGCAACCCAAAACTGAGCCATGAGTTGTCGTGCATCCCAACCGCAAAGCAACCACCTCCCACATTCGCCTGTTGCAGGAAAAGCCGTTCACGTACCTCCGCCACCCAAACCCTGACCACCCAAACCATGACCACTCATCTATTTGCCAACCAAATGAACCACACCCTCGCCTGATGCCGCAGCTCCCTGGTGGCCCTGGACGAGCTGGGCCGCGGTACGGCCACGCTGGACGGCGCCGCGGTGGCGGGCGCCGTACTGAGCCGCCTGGCGGGCGCCACCCGCTGCCGCGGGCTGTTCGCCACGCACTACCACCACCTCAGCGACGAGCACGCTCGCGACCCCGCGGTGGGTGCGTGTCGGTGCAGCAGCGGCATGTGTCCACGCACCCAACTCCTTGCATGTGCACGTCTGCCGTTGTGCACTACCTCCACTCAGCAGTGAGCACGCGCGCGACCCCGCGGTGGGTGTAGGTGGCCAGCTGATTAAACGGTAGCTGATAGTGTAGTTGATAGTGGCAAGTGTAGTACGATGACGAGAACGGACACGACCCCGCGGTGGGTGTTGGCGAAGCTGGTTGTCATGGGTTCGCCATGTTTGTCACGAACAGCACTGGCTGCCTTTGGTTTCCAGCGTCTACGTCCGCAGCAGCTGGACCTGTAATCCCGTTTCTGTGGATGTTGACCCCGCACGGCAGGTCGCCGTGATGCACATGGCGTGCGCTGTGGAGGCGGCGGTGGAGGGCGGGGAGGCGGGAGAAGCGGCGGCGAAGGCTGCGGCGGCGGGGACGGAGGAGGTGACATTCCTGTACCGCCTCACGCCAGGTGGGGCCGGGGTCGGGATTCGTGCCGAGGGGAGCGGGTAGGGACAGGTGGCGATGCAGTACCCCAGGTCCTGTACCGCCACACGCCGAGTGACCAGGAAAGGAGCGAACAGGAGCTGGGGAGGGGGCAGGGACAGGTGGCGGTTCAGAAGCCCAGGTCCTGTACAGCCTCACGCCGGGTGGGGGCGGGAGGGAGCGGGGGCTGGGGAGGGGGCAGGGACAGGTGGCTAAGGCTTCCCGGACGCTGTCCACCAGGTCATGGGCTAGGGCTGGGGGGCTGCAGGTCACCTAAGCGCTCCACGCCGGGAGGGGAGTGGGCTACCCGGCTACGGGTATGAGCGACCGGGGGTCGCATGAGTGGACGGTGACACTGCCCGTTCCTTGCCGTGGGCCCGGCTCGCCCTGTCCAGCATGCGACCTGACCTGCCAGAACTGCATGTGCAATCAGCATCTCATGCTCGCCGCTAGCATGTCTGTCACAATTGCTGTAAGCGCTCACCGTGAACGCTCACCCGCCTGCCTGCCGCCCGCCACTCCTCCTCCCCTCCGCCCGCCAGGCGCCTGCCCCAAGTCGTACGGCACAAACGTGGCCCGGCTGGCCGGCCTCCCGCCCGCCGTGGTGGCACGTGCCGCTGAGGTCAGCGCCACGTGGGACAGCGATGACACACACCAGCAGCAGCAGCAAAAGGAGGCGGCAGAGGCGATGGAGGTGGATGGCGGGGTGGGGGCGCAGGAGAGCGTGATGGAGGAGGAGCAGGAGGGCGGGATGAGGGTGCAGGAGCTGCAGGAGGTGCTGCGGGCGGTGCGGGAGTGCCTGGGCAAGGGAGGGGCGGGGGGTGAGGGGGCGGATGGGCGGGTGGCGAGGCTGAAGGAGCTGCAGGTGAAGGCGGCGGCATTGGTGGGAGCAGTGGGGGCGTAGGGTAAAAGAGGAGGAGGAGGAGGGATGGTTGCTCGAGGTAGGTTGGAGTTTAGTTTTCAACAGTTTCAAGTTGATAGGGGTAGTCAGGAAGGTGATGGCGATCAGGAGGGCCGTGAAGGGGAGCAAGAAAACTGAGCAGTCACAGGGAAGTAGCGGTTGGGGTTCGTGGATGCTCAAGTGCATCAAGAAACACATTTACAGCTTCAGCGCAAGGGCGAATAAGGCATACTTCATTCAGTGCACGTGCGGGTGGTGGCATGTCGTACAATTTGTACATGCTGTACACCAGGCTGTACACGTTTGGTTATGGTATTGTGGTGATGTTCACGCTGTTTCCCGCACGTGTGCTGCGGTTCCGGTGCAGCCAGGACGATAGTTGGCAGGGCGAGACAGGGCGCGTGCACATATCTAGGACGCACGACAGATACGACTTGCACGTCGTGCTTTTGCATTATGCAATCCATGGGCAAGTGCCCTGTATAATTGTGGGCAGTATGGTATGTTCCGTGGCCGGGGTCGGGGCCACTGGTGCCAACTGTGAGGTGGAAGCCCATGGTCAACGGTGGTGGAGTGAACCAGAAGGGTGCCATTGCACCATCGGTACTGTGTGTCTAGGCGCGCGCAGCACGCCTGCCATCGCAGGTTGTCGTGATGTAGTGCAATCCGAACGATCGAAGCACGTCCTGTAGCAAGGGTTCTGGGCTTCTGCCCAGGTTTCCCGTACTTCTGGGCGCAGTACCGGTAGCTTGCCCGGCACTGCCACTGTGCCACACGCGGGATCCACGGCCTCGCCCAGAGCGCTTTCCAGAATCGCCCCGTCTGATCTGCCAGGATCTGTTGGTCCTGGGAACAGGGCAGATTAATCCTTATTGCGGCGTTGGCCAACAATAATGGCCACGTGAACAGCAAGTGCCACATACATGAACTGCTGAAGTGCTGATGAGGGACAAACTGTGTTGATATGCACCCACAATCCCACATTGCATTCAGCGGCTGCAGCGTGCGGGCCCTGTGACGTGTGCGTGCACCTGACTGCTCGTCTGCGCCCTTCATCGTCTGGCACTCTGGCTGGCCTCGTGGCCACTGCCACGCGGCAAGAGGCAGGCGCAGGTCTTCAGGATTTCCAAGAGGTTTTGCCCCAGGATTGGTCCAGAAATCCTGGAATTGTACGATTGTCAGGATTTTCAGACCCGAAGGCTCCGAAATTGTGAACGGTCAGGATTTTCCGCCAAGTAAGACCGGAACTCTGCCACGTGGCAGGAGGCAGGCAGGAGCCAACCATGTCCAGCCTCGCGTGCATGCGCGGGGCTGCGCGTGGTGACCCGTGCGTGACTTCGGCTGGATTGTTTAGAGAAGCAAATGACACCGTCATCCAGAACAACGAGCCCTACATACGGTACCTTACTATGTACAGCTGACAGGGGACCCCTTCCGGTCTAGGTGTCATACCACACCCACTGCACCTACCACCCCGAGAAGGCAACGAGACAGCCCTCCCAGAGCCAAACAGCCCGTTACGGCCTAGGCCTCGCGGCCACGGCGCCACACCACGAAGCCCGACGCACAGGCGAGGGGTTAGGGTTAGGGTTAGGTTTTTACAGGGGACCTCTTCGGTCGGGGTGTCGTACCACACCCACCACCCCGAGAGGGCAACGAGACAGCCCTCCCAAAGCAAAAAAGCCTGCTACTGCCCAGGCCTAGTAATCGCGGCTAGGGCGGCATACCATGAAGACCTATGCACAGGCAGTCAATAAGCACGGCAGAGCAGAACATTCATGGCACCCGGGTACGTAGCAGCAGGCACCACCAAGGGCATTGAAGCATGGACTGCGGCCCAAGTACACGCGGCACCTGCGCACTACCCCAGACGTCACCACCACGCACTCTGCCACACTCGCAGACAGGTCAGTCAGTCAGGGCCCATGCGTAGGGCAAGTACGGTATGTAAGTAGCATCAGTATTGTAGCGTACAGTACGCAAAAGTGCGTTCAATGCTCAAGCATGCTGCTCAAGCACCGGACCGTTGTACTGGACTCTGTTGCCCTGTATGCCAAGGAACGGATGGTGAGCAGGCACGCTCTTCCACCCCTTGGGCATGCCCAAAGCTGCGAAGTCTCGCAGGCGCGACCAAAAATCCACAACCGCCCGAGTACGTGCTGCAGCTACATGCCATGCGTCTGGGTGCCGTTGAGCATGCAAGTGCCGCCGTCCATGCTCCATGGCCGATAACGCGCTTAGGCACACCACCTCCCACACCTTGCAATGGATGCCCTTGGGAGGCATGACCAGCCACAAATGTTGGCGTGTGAGGCGTATGTCACGTGCGTAGTGCTCTATGTGCTCACGAATAGCCAGCGCAACCTCACACTCCCAAAAGTGGTGAGTGCGCGGCGGGCTGCTGTGATGACATGCGAATGTGCTACAGGGGCACACCCAGGGCTGGCTACCACGCATGTGGCTGTTGCCCAGCAAGGGTACCCCATCAACGGCTAACCGCCACAAGATCTCCTTGTGCTCGTTCTCCCAACGCACATGCCGCCATACCCTACGGAACGTTGCAGCAAGGTGCTTCACTGCGTCTTGCTGAGTGGCTTGATCTGCATTGGGCTCCAATGCTGCGCTGACGTACTGGCTGTGGCACTGCTGCCGCCGCTGCTGGAGGGGTCCAAGCTGCATGAGGGCTGCAGCCCTGACTGTAATGGTGTCGAGGGTGATGGGGGCGCTGAGGGGTACTGGCCAGCCCAGGCGCGGCAGCAGCATGGCAACGACGGTGTCACCTGACGGGGCGTGCTGCTTCTGGCTGATGGCTGTCCGGGCTGCTTTCAACCAGTCAGGGTGGATATCGCGGTGAAGGGCCTCCAGCTGCGCTGTGATCTCATGACGATCCCCGAGTGCGCCGGATACCCACATGGGTGGGTCAAGGTACTGCCTGACCAGCTGTGCCCAAAGAGTGCTTGCATTCCTGAGGATGTCTGCTACGCTGGTACTTGCTGTGCGCGGGGCGCTGAACGCCTGCTGTACGGCGTCGTACACCTGAACCAGGTCCCCAATCGTCATGAGGCGACGACAGTAGGACAGGTTGAGGTGGTAATGTTCGAGCCCAGGCCGGCGCTGGGGTGCACCAGCGTTGGGCAGGAACGGGTTCCCCCACAGTGGAGTGCTGCAGCACCACGCCCCCGGGATGAGGGGTGTTTCTGCAACATCCACCATGGCCGGCAAGCTGCCGAACGCAAGCACCAGGCGCTGTAGCTCCGCTGGGAGCGCCATGGCTGCGTGGAACTGGCTGCCTGGTTGCGCTGTGAGCACCGCCATGGGGCGGCAGGCTGGGTGTCGGAGGAGTAGGAGGTGACGCAGGGCCTGCTGCCAGGGTGCTAGGCGTGCGCTGCCGCCGTCTGCCCATGCTATCTCTGAACGTGCGAAGGCGGCTGCCCACCTGACGCACCTGGCTGTGATGTGCTCGTCCAGGGGTAGCACACCAAAGCCACCTGTGGTAGGGTGGCCAGGTAGGAGCTGCGCTGGGACTCCCGTGGCGCGGCGCTCTGTGTCGTCTGGTCCAAGGCCACGGTCCACAAGGCGGGCTGTGAGGCGGGTCCATTCGCTGAGGATGGGGCTGGGCGGCATGGCGCAGTGCTCCATGAGGTAGGTGGAGAGATGGAGGCAGTACGCCCCTGCCGCTGTTGCCCGTCCAAAGGCGGACAGGTGAAATCGGCTGATCTTCTGGAGACGATGGCGAGTGTCACGGTCGTTGGCGGTCCAGTCTGGGGTGGGGGTGGCTGGTGGGTTGACGAAAGGCACGCCCAGGGACTTTACCGACTGCACGACCTTAAGCCCCGCCCACTGGAGCTGAGGCTGAGGGGTGGCGGGCTGGGCATGGGCGTGGTGGGCGGAGGTGCTGGCGCCAGCAGCGGTGCATGACGGCTGCGGGGGGGTGGGTGGAGGTTGGGGGATGGGGAGGGATGGGGGCGTTGGCAGCATCGTGAGCGGCAGAGGAAGTGGGGCTGCTGAGGGGGCTGTGCCGCTTGGCTACCGGCGTCCAGGTGGGGAGGGGCGCGTTGGGGGGATTAGCGCCGATGGGTAGCAGCTCAGTCTTGTCCAGGTTAAGGCGTTGCCCAGACGCCTGCGCAAAAGTGCGCATGTAACCCAGAAACGCCGGCAACTCCTCAGGGCCATTGAGTGGCACTTCGGTGTCGTCAGCAAACTGAACTGCGGTGCAGGGGGAGGGGTCGGTGGGGAGGAGGTGGACGCCCACGCGGTGGTGCTTCAGCCAGCACAGAAGGGCCTGTGCGACGAAGAGGTAAAGCAGAGGTGCTAGCGGGCAGCCCTGCCGTACACCAGCGCGGATGGGTACGGGGTCGGACAGGTGGCCATTGACGTTTGCGACGGAGTGGGTGTCGGAGAGGAGGAGGTGGGTCCACGTGAGGAAGCCCTGTCCAACACCCATGGTCTCCATGGCGGCAAGGAGAAAGGGGCGGTGGATGGTGTCTGTGTGGATGGTGCCTTGGAGAAGTCCAGGAACGCCACCACCGCCGACCGCCGTTGTGTGCGGAGGAGGTGAGGGAGGATGCGGAGGAAATGGATGTTTGCGCCTATGAGGCGCTTGTGGAGGAAGGCTGATTGCTCGAGGGAGATGGCGCTGCCAAGGACGGGGTTGAGGCGATTGGCAAGCACCTTGGCAAGCACGCGGTAGTCAGAGCACAGGAGCGTGATGGGGCGATAGTTGCCCGGGGAGGTGCGATCCCCACGCTCCTTGTAAATGGTGCTGATGACTCCACGGTGGAAGCCCGCCGGCAGCTGCTGCGTGCTGCCTATGGCTGTGTATAAGCGGGCAAGCATGGGCGCAACGGTACCCCGGAAGTACCGGTATAGGTCTCCTGGGATACCGTCCCACCCTGGCGCCTTGCCAGGCTTCTGCTGCTGCAAAGCGCGCTCCACCTCCGAGGGGCTGACGTCCATGCTGTCAATTGCCGCCGCATCCTGTAGCGGCAGCTTGGGCCCTTCCGTGTCCAGGACTCCAAGCACGGCGTGCTGTGCTGTGGCTGATATGTCAGCTGGTGCTGTGCTGATGTTGCTCCAGTACGAGGCCACGATACCAGGCAGCTGTTTGCAGTCCGTGGTAATGCGGCCGGCTGAGTCTCGGAGGGCTGGGATCAGTCGGGTATCCTGAGGAGGGTGTACGGCACGGGTAATGGCTGGGTTGGGGCGCTCGCCCTGACGAAGCCATTCCACCCGTATGCTGTGTGCTGCGTCAGCACCCTCTGTGCGTAGCGCTGATGATAAGCTGGCTTGGGCTGTGGCAAGTGCTGCTGCTGCAGCTGGTGCATGTGGATTGGCATCCACCGCCGTCTGCGCTGCGTGCACTGCTGCTGAAGCTGCGGTGACTGTGGCGCCATGTGAGCGGCGGCGCCGCTGAGCTTCCCGAGTGAGCTGTGCTGCCGTTGCTGCCAGCTGGCGTTTGAAGGCAGGCCACCACTGCACTACCGCCGCGGGCTGGTCCTCTGCTGGCATATGGGCAGCTTGCTGCAAAAGCCACGCCTCCATGGTCTGTCTGAGATCGCTGTGTTCTGCAAAAGCTGTACGAGCTCTGCGGATGCCTGGCCCACGGACAGCCGGGCTGCGAGGTATGAGGAGGAGGGAGGCTATCCTGTGGTCGGAGGGTGAGGCTGAGTGGATGATGCTGCTGGCGACATGTGGCATCAAATCTGATGCAACATATATTCGGTCCAGGCGCGCGCCGCCAGCAGAGTGGACTGGGAAAGTGACGGAGGCTGGGTGGAAATGGGAGAGGGCGCGCCACAGATGGGTGGGCGTGTGGGTTAGCTTTATGTTACGTGTTGCGGTGATTTTTTTGCAGCTCCGACCATAGCTCAGCTGGAAGAGCGAAGGACTGTAACAGTATGCACAGCGCATCCTTAGGTCGCCTGTTCGATCCAGGCTGGTCGGAATGTTGTTTTGTGCTATTGCCTGTGTGGTATAGCATGCGGGCTGTCCAATTTGCATGCTGGGAGGTAGGGACACCCTGCACATCCAGGCTGGGCACGAATCAGCCGCCATCACATTGCAGAAGCATTTGGGCCCATCCGAGCGGTTCTGGCAGGTGTAAGCATACAGATTATTCAGGGTGGTGCGATGGCCTTGAGACGGCGTATGCAATATAGCTCCAGGCTCTGGGGACTGTGCGTGTGCGGGCGGTCCTCGTGGGGTCGGTGCTTTCACGCTAGGGGCGGCGCAGACGGCCGCAGGATCTAGGCGGCAAAAGCGCTGTTGTCGTGATCTCCTTTTGTAATATGCAAGTAATAGTTGACTGTCATATGTCACACTGCGTTTGCGTGCCTGCAATTCTCATTGTAAAAGCCGCCTAGCGCCCAGTGCAAGCATACCCGGTACAGTGGGCAGCTTGCCTCAAGGCAACACCAGCGCTCTCTGTTACTAGATCATAAACATACAGCTTTAAGGAGCGTGTAATTCTGACTTGCTGCGGCAGTGCACCAGCAAGGGTCAGCGCCGTGGCCATCGCCGTCGCGACCAGAAGGAGTTGGCAAGCGGCGATGAACGGTGGTTAGGCAGACCTGCCTTGCAATGTGCATATTGTCCACTTTGTTCGAGTCTTGATACTCCATCCTGACACGGCTGTGACACGGGCCTTGGGTACAGCAGTGTGTAGCACGCGTCACACAGCGCGAGCCAGGGGAGAGCACAGGGGAGAGCACAGCTACCGGTACAGGACTGCAGCAGCGGTACGATGCTATAGCAGCGCGCACCAGAAGGACACAGAAAACAAGGCAAAAGCAGCAGTGGCTCTGGCATGCCGGTACTCAGCGCAGATGAGCACTGGTACTCAGTAGCAGCTTCGGAGCAGGGGAGCAGGCAGCAGCAGCAACGCACAAAAAGGAGAATTGCCCTGCGACTGCCTGCACCTGCGACCTGACAGGGCTGCACGAGGCTGTTGTGGAGCCACCACCGCGGCAACAATGGCAGCCTCTGGATCAGTCGGCAGGACTAGCACGATGTGCCCGTCCTGGGCCAGAGGGTGTTGACCCAGGTTGACCGCGGCTGCAGCTGCTGCCGTGCCGGATGCTGCGACAAAGGCGGCGTGGCTGCTACCTGTGCTAGCCGAAGCTGTGCTTGCTGAACCTGCGATGTCTTATAATGAGTCAGGGCAGGTGGACACGGTGCAGTACCTGTAAGTCTTCAGTACCTTGGATGGCTGTAGTCTTCGCCCGATCCGCCGCCCTACTCCCACCACGTCCTCTCGACCAGCCAGCCGCGTCAGTGTTGTGGCACGTGTTCGCCAACACTGTGGGGGTAATAGGCAATAGTCAGTAGGCAACATCAGCTGACCCCCCGCGCCATGGCCCAGTAGCTCCGACGCCGATTTGCGATGGCGACGCCTTAATGCCGCTACCCACCTAATCTGCATGTCCTCCATCGCGGGCTTGCCGCGCTGGGAGCGCGCTGCCGGCTTGTAGTAGCAATGCTTGGGTCGCGCCGGCCATCAGCTCCTGTCTGTACGTCTGCCGCCGTCCGCGTCGTCGCCTAGCCCCTGGAATTTTATGGCGGACTCTCCTGTGGCCTCGCGGGCGGCTAACGCTCTGGGCCCGGGCCATGAGCATCCCCTTTGCGGGAGGGCCTCTCTCCTGCGCCTCTCCTGCGTGCCAGCCGCGCAGCACTATGGTATCCATGAAGCCCCTGCAGACGTGGCGTGGCCGGGCGGCGACCTGGATCCATGGAGGGCGCTGAAGGACTTCCAGCAGCGTGCACGCGGCTGGCATGCACCGGCTCACCAGCGAGCCGCCTCTGCCGGTGGCGCTGGGGGCGCTCCCTGGCGTCAGCCTGCGGATCCGCATCGGTCAGGCAGTGCCCCCGACGACATCCTTTACTACAACGGCTACAGCGCAGAAGACTGGGTCCTGGAAACGGCCAGGCATGCCATCGTCTGCCTGGCGGCGGGGCCCAACGCCTTCACCGTCTGGGAGCCCCACCCGTTTGGCATGGATGCTGGACTGCAAGCGGCACCGCGCCGGACGTCCATTGTGCTAGGCGTGCTCCCCACTGTAGAGGCGGCTGCGAAAGTTGCTGTGCTGCTCCGGGCGGGCAGTTACTGCCTTCCCCACACGCCCACATGGCCCCACCCGTCCACCTGCCTGTGGGCGGTTGCAGCACTGTCGAACCGTACCCGTGGAGCTCGTCCTGCACAACCTTCACGCCAGCCTGGCTTATCCCGGCGTCGCTGCGGTGCTGCTGACTGCAGCTGGCCACGAGGTGGCAGAGGGTTCCCTGGGCGGGGCAGGTGCAGGTGGTCTCTGAGCGCCTTGCCCGGGGCCCGGCGTTGAGCGATCCTTCCACGGTGCGACTTCATGAAGGCGTGCATACGTGTGGGGGCTGGCGTTGACCCTGCCCTGGTCCAGCTGCCGAGGCAGGTCTGCTACCAGTACGGGACGCTGCGTCTGGTGGTCTACAAGCCGCGCCCAGACCCCAGCCCAGCCCAACAGCCCGCACGCGTGGACAGGGTGGGTGTGGGGAGCTCAGCCTGCGCCGCCGGTGCGCCGCCCCGCTCCTCCCCAGCCGGCAGCCGTGCAGGGCGGTACAGTGCAGCCACCTCAGCCTCAGCCAGCGCAGCCGTCTGCCTTCCGCCGCGGCGACTATGTCCTGGTGCGGGGGTGCCACGAACCTGCGTGTTGAGAGCGTGGGGCCTCTCGGGTCGTCATCCTCGTGGCGCGCAGCGGGCGCGCAGCAGGCGCCGGGCGCTGTCCTCCGCGCGCATACGGAGGCGGTCGACCCCGATCCAGCCGCAACGCTTCCAGGCCCGGCACAGCACACCCTGCGAGATGTGCGATAAGAGGCTGTGCAGCGCGGGACGGCCCATGATGCTGTGCGAAGGGTGCAACACCGGCTGCCACGTGGACTGCGCTGGCCTGGCGGAGAAGCCGGAGGACGACTGGGTGTGCCCACACTGCTGCATCTTGCTGGGCCGTCTGGACCCCCAGCCGCTGGGGCGCCCCAGCCTTCCGCCCGGCGGCTGGCACGCCACCCTCACAGAGCACGCCCGCTGCCGCCCCTGGGACGTTGCTGCCCAGGCGGCTGCGGTGGCATGCTCGCCCACCCCACGGGCGGGCCTTGGGTCCCCCGTGTGGGCCGCAGGGGGCAGCTCTGGCGCCTCGGAGTCGCAGCACGTGGAGCCCGTCGGCCTGGTGCCACCGCCAACTCAGGGTGGCCCCAGCACGCCAGCGGCCCCGCGGCAGCGCCCGGGCGGCTGCTGCAGGGGGCGGGCGAGCACGTCGGGAGCGCAACAGCAGCAACAGCAGCAGCAGGGACGAGCGCCACAGCAGGACTCGGCTGGGACGTCACAGCCCGCGCGGCCGCCATCTGCCCCGGATCCGCCGGGGGCCCCCTCGCCCACCCTCAGCCATTGCAGCAGCTGGCGCTGCAACGGGCGGCGGGGGCGGGGACGCAGTCCCGGCAGGGGCGGAACCCGCAACAGGAACAGCCCTTGGAGGTGCAGCAGGCGGGGCCACAGCCATCGGCACAGCAGCAGCGGCGCGTGGGTGGGCGGCAGCAATATCCACAAGGGGGGAGGCCACAGCCGCAGGCCGGGCCGCCGCTGCAGCCGCAGCAGCCGCAGCAGCAACACCAGCAGCGGCAGGGTGGGCTGCAACAGCAGGCTGGGCCCCGCCACGGGACTGGGGAGCAGCGGGCCACCAGGCACAGGCCAGCACGCTTCGGCTCCCCTGCCAGGCGCGACGGCGGGCGGATGGGGCTGCCGCAGGTGTTCAGCGGATGGAGGTCGACTCGCGCCCGTCGCCCTTGGGACGGCGGTCTCCTGACCCCCCGGCTGTTTCCCCGCTGCCAAACGCCCGCTGGCCGCCCCTCGGGCGGCTCCGGCCTGCGGGTGGGGTTCCTCAACAGGTCGCCTGGCCCGCAGGAGCCCCAGCGTCGCCGTACCAGCTCTGGCGGGGCAAGCAGCAGCGGCAGTGACACCTATGGTGTCGTTCTGGTGGGGCGGCGCAAGCAGGCCCTAGCCGCCCTGCGGGGCCACCTGAGCCGCCGGGCGCCCTGGCCGATCCGGAGGAGGGCCTCTGCCACCATGCCCTCTGGCAGATGCGGGATTCCTACCAGGTGTGTGCCTCGAGTGCGGGCCGGGCGGAGCTGATGGCGTACCTGCGAGGGGATGTGGACCAGTGGCGGCGCATCAGGGCTGAAGGGCCCCGGAGGGCCCCTACCCACAGCGGCACGAGCGGCATTGGCGGAGGCAGCTGCTGCCCTGCAGGCGGAGCTGGATGTGGCGCAACTGGCAGGGGGTGGGCGGTGAGGAGCGCCTCGACCGGGGTTGGGGTCGGGGCCCTGGGGATCGTGGCGCAGGGCTGAGGGTTGGGTGTTCCGTGGTTCGTGTAGGCTTGTGCTGGGCGGTGCTTCTGGGGTCCGGTTGGGTTTCAGCCGGGTGGTTGGTTAGTCGGGTGTCGTGTGTGGGGACCGCCCTTTCGCTGGGGTTCTCCTTCCGGGCGTGGTTTCGGGTCGCCGTAGCTGTCAGGAGCGTCTTGGTCGTTTGCTGGTCTGTGGAGCGGCCATCACCTTCAGACTCGGGTGCGGCCTCGGGCTGGCCTTGCGCTTGCTGGCGTCTGGCGAGCCGGTGGTGGTGTGGTGGTTCCGGGTGTCTTCTGCGTGTCTGGGTCGGTAGGTTGGGGTTGGGGACTCTTCGTCCGTCCACCCCTGCGTCGCTGCTGGCGGCCATGCGGGCTGAGGGTCGCGGGGTTTTTGGCTTCTGTCGCCGGTGTCCCTGCGTGCTGGGTGGCGTGTCTGGGGGTCGGTTTTGTGCTGGTCGGGCGGTTTGGCAGGCTGTCTGTCCTGCGTCGGGGTGCTGCTCCTGGGCACAGGGTGGGGTCGCTGTTGCGGTTGGGAGGCGGGGTCGTGTTGCTGGTCTGTGGGGCTACTGGAGCCTGGTGGTCTGCTGGCTTTGTGGCCTTCTAGGGCGGCCCGTCTGCGTGTCTGTCGTGGGCGCCTGTCTCGGCGCCTGCCCGCTGGGGTTCTGTTGGTGCCTTCTGCGTGGTCGGGAGGGTAGGTTGGGGGTTGGGGGGCTTTGGTCGTTCCGTTGCCCTTTCCCTGATCCCTTCTGTTTTCTTTTAGACTCCCCTTGCCCTTGGTGTCTTGTTCTCTTCTCCCTGTTCTGTGGGTTTTTGGTTTCAGGTCCTCTCCTTCTCTACGTGTTCCCTTTTTGCAGTCCGGGGTGCGCTGGGTTTGGACGTTTTGTGGTGTTGGTGCTTGCCTGTGCTGGTCGGGCTTTGAGGTCCCGCTGGCCTGTCCTCTCCCGTCTCTTCACCTGTAAACCTTTCCACAGAAAAAAAAAAGTACCTGTAAGTCTTCGGGGCGAGACAGCTCCTTCAGGGGAAGGCGGCGGCGAAGCTGTACGGCAGGCTGGTGACAAAGTTGGGCACGCAGCATTGCGATGGCCGAGCGCCTGCGTGGGGTGGGCCTGGTGTTGACCAAGAGGGCTTACAGGGGTGCAGCGAAGCGGCCGTAATGCGGTGGCTTGCGCACGGCGTGGGGGTGCCAACAGGGCAGAACTTGACGCGAGTGCAGTGGCTGCTGGTGCTGGTGCTTGAGTCGTAGCCTTTCAGGACAGCCGGGACCTGCTGGAGGCGGTGCAGCCGCTGGTGGGGGCAGGTTGTACCGGGATGGCGGTTGCGTATTCGGACGAGGTGGCCACTGGCATAGTCTGCGCTGCGGCACTCCGCATAGGCCACCTGTCGCTGGTGCAGCAGCAGTGCCCCTGCTTCCCAGACCTCAATACGTGGAGGCTGCGTCCGAGTCTGGCAATGAGGTCCTGTTGTAGTGCTAGCGGGGCAGCCGGGATGCCTCGAGCGCCCCGGGGGTGCATGGATTCTACTGTAATGTATGTTACATTCCATTTGGTGTGGCCACACGATCCTTACGTAACAGCCGGTGTGACCAGGTGTGACGGGCGACCTTGGCACGCTGACCACGCTGCGGTGGCCGGGCGTACCGTGGGGTAAGGATGAACAGGTGCCATAACGTCGCGGCGAGCTGCCGCCCGTGCCACACTGCGCTGGCTGGTGGAGCAGGGCGTGGGTGGATGGGTGGAGGAGGTGGAGGAGGCGGTGCAGGCTGCGGTACAGGAGCACGGACTAGGTGATGACGCGGCGGTATGGCTGCGGGGTCTGGCGACAGGCGGAGCAGCGACAGCCGCAGAGGAGGGTTGGGAGAAGAGTGATCTGGGCACGCTGACCGCCCTGCGGCGGCTGGGCGTGCCCTGGGGTTGATGTGACACGCTTACGGATGCGGCGCAGTGGGGGTGCTGCTTGCCGGCCCTGCGCTGGCTGGTGGAGCAGGGCCTGCCGGTGGGCGGGGCAGAGGCCCTGGAAGATGGGGCGGCGCTTGCGGGGGCTGTCGGTGGGCAAGGCAGCTGCTGGGGCTAAGGGTCAAGGGCGCGCGGCATGGTGGCGGCGTGCAGCGGCGGTCCGCAAGTCCGTGATCACGGACTGGTGGGTGTCTTGTGTGGCAATGCAGTTGCAGGGACGCGTTGCACAAGCTGGCCGGGGCCCCTTCTAGCCCCAGGTGTTGGCAGTTAAGCCCTAGGTTGACCCGCACTCACGTTTTCGTCCTGTGGCACGTGTCTTCACGTGCATGTGGGTTATAGGTCGGGACGATACCGTCACCTATAGACCTATTGGCTCTGAGAAGGCACGTGCGTGGTGCCGTTTTGGCGCTGGGCCCGGTAGTGAGCTGGCGCTGCGCTGGCTGGTGTAAAGTAGTGGGCAAGCGCGGCCGTGTGCAGGATCCAGTGTCCAGAGCAGGTGTCCGCTGGTCAGGAACGTGCTCTTCTAGACGCAGCACCAGGGCGCTACCAATGCATGTGAGGGAGTCTTGACGCAGCGATGCCAGACTCCACGTCAGGTCTTACATAAGGCAACCTTGCTTTTTCGTTTGGCGATGCAGGCTTGGCCCTCAGCACTTGCAAACAGGCTAGCATCCTCCATCCGACCTTCGGGGACAACACTCTCTGGGCGTTTATATCCCGCTGCCTTGAAGGTAGGATCTTGGTCATTACCTGGAGACGCCTCGCTTTCTCGCGAGCTCAGTAGGAAGCGGCGTCAGCGAGGATGCTACAGTACGCGACACATGAACCCAGCCCGAACCTAGCAAGGAGGACTTGCAATGTGAAAGAAACGTCCAGTCTGCGCTTGAAAGGGAGCCTTATAAACTCATCATGGTCGACAGACAGCTGACATCAGCTGCCGATCCGAAATGCCCAAACATCCTGGCCGCCTAGCCCGCTCCCTGAAGCTACGCTGCATTTCCTACGTGACCCCGCAGGGTTCTGCATCATCTGCGAACCATGGAAGGGATCGACCCCTGCCAACGGCGGCCGCTGCCCACAGAAATGCAGCAACACATCCTGTCCTTCCTGTCCCCAAATGAGCGCGCCCTCAGCGGCCGGCTCGCGTGCCGGCAAGCCGCCGAGGGCCTCAGCGGGCCGCAGCACTGCACCGCCTCCCTATCCCAGCCGCTGCCGCCCCACGCTGTGTCATGGGCCGTGGAGGCAGGGCTGCAGCACGTGCGGCAGCTCCCCTTCTGCCACAAGCTGCAGCTGATGTGCACGGCCGCCGCCAGCGGGAGCGAGGTCAACCTGCACGTGGCCCTGGCGCTGCTGCAGCCGAGCGTCTTCCTGGAGCTGCTCCAAAACCGCAATGGGCGATCAACTTACTTCGTCCGCGCCCAGAGCCCCGATGTGGCAGCAGTGAAGGCGGGGCATCCGCAGCTGCTGGGCAGGCTGCTGCGCCACTGCCCGGCGCTGCTGTCCATCCAAGAAGCGCTCCAGATGGCTGCGCAGCTTAGCGACTTGGCGGGGCTGCAGGCGGCATGGGAGCTACTCCTGAACCACCACCGCAGTAGCATTAGCAGCTCAACCAATGATCGGGACGTCATCTGTGACCGCCCAATCCTGGGCACAAAGGTGTTGGACGCAGCTGCCGCTTCCGCCGCCCCAGACGCTGTGGAAAAGATGGTGTGGGTACTAGCTGAGCCAGCTAACAACATCTCGCGCCTGCGGGAGAGCACCGCCGCCGCCGCCGCGCGCTCAGGGGACCTGGGCCGGCTGCGGTGGCTGAGGGAGCGGGGCTGCATCATGGACGGAGAGAGCAGAAGCGTACTGCTTTCCGCTCTGCAGCACGCTGACCTAGCCGTGGCACAGTGGCTCGTCGACGAAGCGGGCTGCTGTGCTCTACCGGGGGCGGGGAGCGAGGTGGTGGAGTGGAACTCCCTTGGCAGGGCTGCCTTGGCAAGCTCCGACGGCCTGGCCAAGTTGCGGTGGCTGCAGGCATGCGGCGCGCCGCCGCTGAGTATCGTACAGCACGGTGAGCGAGCTGTGCGTGACTGGACCTGCAGCGCCATTGAGGCGGGGCAGGTGCAGACGGTGCAGCACCTGCTGTCAGCCTTCGGGGCGAGGCAGATTCTTCAGGGGAATGCAGAGCTGTGCAGCAAGCTGGCGGCAAAGTCGGGCAGCATCGCCATGGCCGAGTGCCTGCGTGCGGCGGGCCTGGTGTGGACCAAAGAGGCTTACAGGGGTGCAGTGGAGGCGGGCAGTGTGGCCATGATTCGGTGGCTTTCGCAAGACGCTAAGGTGCCCACAGGGGCGAGTTTATTGGAGCTGCTGCGGGATGTTGTGGGTTCATGGCCTAGCATGACGCCGGTCCACAACCGGGACTTGTTGCAGGTGGCGCAGCTGTTGCTGGGCGCAGGTGTTCGTTTGGTGGCGGATGCGGAGGCGGAGGCGGCGGCGGAGGATGAGGAGGGTGAGGAGGAGGAGTTAAACGAAGGGATGGAGGCCTATAGAGC
Source organism: Chlamydomonas sp. KOR1 (assembly GCA_036984285.1). Lineage (NCBI taxonomy): Eukaryota > Viridiplantae > Chlorophyta > Chlorophyceae > Chlamydomonadales > Chlamydomonadaceae > Chlamydomonas > Chlamydomonas sp. KOR1. The sequence goes on from BQMZ01000436.1 coordinate 255,613, forward strand.
TACCATGCTCTTCTCAAAAGCACTGCAGAGGGGCGACCTGGGCCTGGTGCGGTATTTGCAGGAGCAGCAGCACCGAGTGCCTCTGGTGCCGCAACCTGATGACGTGGAGAGTGCAGCGCAGGCAGGATGCGAGGCGCTGCTGGAGTGGCTGGTGGGTCAGCTGGGGTGCCTCGATGGCCCTGGGGCGAGCGCTTACCTTGATGCGGCTGAGGCCGGTGACCTGGGCACACTGGGAACGCTGCGGCGGTTGGGCGTGCCGTGGGGTAGCAACGATAAGCTGTTGACGGTTATCAAGTGGCATTGCTGCGCGCCAGCGCTGCGCTGGCTGGTGGAGCAGGGGTTGCCGATGGGTGGGGCGGAGGAGGTAGAAGAGGCGGTGGCGCATGCAGAGAATTGGAGGGCCTTCGGCGCTGAGGGGGTGGCATGGCTGCGGGGGCTGGCGGCAGGCGGGGCAGCTGGGGGTGCTGAGGGTCAGGGGCCGTGAGGTATGATGTGGCGGCAGCCTGTCCCGGTGGGCCAGCATGTGCCGTGGCGGCGTGGCTGTCTGTCGTGGGTTGGTGGTGGCTTGGCTCGTGCATGGGCAACGTGGCATGCATGCAAGGCACGCGCTCAAAAACACGGTCTTGGGTGCAAGACGGCAAAGGGCTGCTTGAATGGTGGTCTTCCTGCCGGCATAGGCCTTTGGTTTTCAAGAGCGGCAGGTCGCTTGGCGTTGCCGCAGTCTGAAGACCGGTTGACGGTGTGGCCTGTGGAAGCGAAGTGCTTCTGCTGGGTGGATGTACGCCTGTCCTGTCCTACATGTTGGTGACGTCGAACAGCCAGCAGCTGCTCTAGCGGGCTGCCTTAGCGCTTGAAGTGCACGCTCTTGTCGCACTACTCTTGTCGTACGGTACTTTGAAACCTCGCAGACACAGCATACGACGCCAGGCAGACCCAGCTCAACGTACGCTTTTCCTGTTGATCAATTGGCGCATTTGCACTTGGCCTTCACAAGCGCAAAGAAGCGACCCACCTTATGACCCGAGGCAAGGCAACCTCAAGCCCAGGGCGCTTACAACCCGCTGCCATCAGGTGAAAAAATGTCATCGAAAGTATGTCGCACATTATAATGTTAGAATGTGGCCGACAGACAAGGAGGCCATGCGAACCCAGGGCCAGCTCGCTCGTAGCAACAAGAGCAGCAATACCTGCTATAGCGCTCGGTATCGCTAGGAGTGACGCCGTGTGCTCAGGGTAGCCTTGGCTGTGGGACGGCGGCTTATGAATGACCGCCAGCCTCCTGTTGGACAGGAGGCGCCCCGTCCTGTCCCCGCCCCAACGCATTTCCCCGTGCCAAAATCCTCCCTGCCTTGTCCACGTGACATTTACAGGGCCCTGTAATAGCTGCCTGATATGGAAAGCAACAACTCCGGCAGCGCCAATCGGAGGCGCCTGCTGCCGCCTGCGGTCCAGCTGCACATCCTGTCCCTCCTGCCCCCGAACGACTGCGCCCTCAGCGGCCGGCTGGCGTGCCGGGACGTAGCCGCCGCCCTCATTGGCCCGCAGCACTGCACCGCCTCCCTGTCCCAGCCGCTGCCGCCCCACTTTATGCCCTGGGCCGTGGAGGCAGGGCAGCAGCGTGTGCGGCAGCTGCCTTTTCGGCACAAGCTGCAGCTGCTGTGCACAGCTGCAGCGAGGTCAACCTGGAGGTGGCGCTGGCGCTGCTGCAGCCGAGCATCTTCCCGGAGCTGCTTCAGAAACGCCTCATGCAAATTCTGTCAGCGCCGATGAAGAGAGTCCGGGCGTGGTAGCGGCAGCTGCGGGCCACCCGCAGCTACTGCGCTGGCTGCTGCAGCATTGCCCGGGGCTTATATGCCCAAACGAGGTGCTCAATGCAGCAGCGCTACACTGGGGCTGCAGGCGGCATGGGAGCTGCTGTACGGCCACCACCGCAGCAGTAGCAGCAGCTCGAGCCTCACCTGGCAGAACGCCTACGATTACTGGGCCAGACGGTGTTGACCTCGGCTGCAGCGTCCCCCGCCCCAGACGCTGTGACAAAGATTGCGTGGCTACTAGCTGATCCAGCCAACAACATTTCGCGCCTGTGGAAGAGCACCGAAGCCGCCGCCGCGCGCTCAGGGGACCTGGGCCGGCTGCAGTGGCTGCGGGAGCGGGGCTGCCCCATGGGCGGAGAGAGCAGAAGCGTACTGCTTTCCGCTCTGCAGCACGCCGACCTGGCCATGGCGCAGTGGCTTGTCGATGAGGTGGGCTGCTGTGCTCTGCCGGCGGCGCAGAGCAGGACACAGGAATGGGAGCCCCTTGTAACGGCCGCTTTTTCAAGTTCAGATGGGCCGGCCAAGCTGCGATGGCTGCAGACGCGCGGTGCACCGCCATTGACTCTCGTGCGGAACGGCATGCCGGCTACGCATTACTGGGCCTGCAACGCCATTGAGTCTGGGCGGGTGGAGACGGTCCAGTACCTGCTGTCAACCTTTGGAGCGAGGCAGCTGCCCCTCGGGAATGCAGCGCTATGCAGCAACTTGGCGGCGAAGTCGGGCAGCATCGCCATGGCTGAGAGCCTACGGCAGGCCGGCCTGGTGTTCACGGACTCGGCCAACGAGGGTGCGGCGAGAGCAGGCGATGTGGCCATGATTCGGTGGCTTGCGCACAACGCACAGGTGCCAACAGGGCAGAGCTTGCTGGATGTGCAGCGGCTGCTGGTGCAGGTGCTTGTTTTGTGGTCTTGCGTGACGCCGGCCCACAACCGCGACTTGCTGGAGGCGGTGCAGCTGCTGGTGGGGGCGGGTGCTACCGGGAAGGCGGTTGCGGATGCGAGTGAGGAAGAGGAGGAGGAGGCGGAAGAGGAAGAGGAAGAGGAGGAGGGCGACGAGGCCGCTGACATGGTATGCTGTGCGGCACTCCGCAAAGGGGACCTGGCCCTGGTGCAGTACCTGCAGCAGCGGCTGCTGCTGCTGCTGCCGGAAACTCATGACGTGGAGGCTGCGGCGAAGGCTGCGAGACGCTGCTGGAGTGGCTGGCGGGGCAGCCGGGGTGCCTCGTTGGCCCTGGGGAGAACCCTTACGTAGCAGCTGCTGTGAAGGGTGTAGGGTGATCTGGGTACGTTGACCACCCTGCGGCGGCTGGGCGTGCCGTGGGGTAGCATCGATACGCTGTTGACGGTAATCAATTGGCGTTGCTGCGAGCAGCACTGCGCTGGCTGGTGGAGCAGGGGTTGCCGATGAGTGGGGCGGAGGAGGTAGAAGAGGCGGTGGCGCATGCAGAGAAGTGGAGGGCCTTCGGCGCTGAGGGGTTGGCATGGCTGCGGGGGCTGGCGGCCGGCGGGGCAGCGGCAGCCACAGGGGAGCGTTAGGACGCATGGGCAGGGTTATGTCTGTACAATTGGATTACCTCTGGGCCTGCATCATGGAGTGGTGCATGGAGACTATTGCCGGAGGGCAGAGTGGAAGACATGGAAAGGGCAGCGGCGCATGCGGAGGAGTGGGGGCGCGTCTGCGTCGGGCGTGGATACAGCGGCATCGATATGGCTGCAAGGACTGACGCCAGGCGGAGCAGCTGGTGGTGCCAAGGGCCAGGGGTCGTGAATTCAATTGGCGGCAGGGGTTGCGGCGGTGAAGCATGTACTGTGACGGGGTGACTGTCTGGCTGTTGAGCGCATGCACGCGCGATTGGCAGTTAAGTTCATGCAAGGCACATATTCGCAGATGCTTGGTACGGAGGGAGCAACTGGCGGGGCTTCGTGTCACGGAAGGGAGCGGAGCTGGAGGTTGGGATGCTGTGCGCAGGGAGCGAGGAGAGTCGGGAGCAACAGCGGCAGTGGGTGGACAGCAGCTGGCTGGGGCGTGGGGCGTGGCGGTGCGTGTTATCGGGGCAGTTGGGGTCTGGCAAGGAGCCTGAGTGACCTGTCGGTACCGGGGCGTGCGGAGATACGACTGTGTCGCTAAGGGCCGCATCTGGGATGCCTGGAGTATAACAGTAAACGTACCAGTCGAACACAAAGCTGTGACGGTGTTGAGCGGACCTGTTCTTAGAGGAGGGGTTGACATCTGTGTATGCACGTGGGCATACCCGGGTCACACGGTGGGGCGGTTGCACGGTGTCGGTTTGCGTAAGTTGGTTGGCAGCAGGTGGCTTGTAGGGCGCACCAGGCGTGAGGTTGACCAGGGTTGACGGTACGTATTGTGCGCTTCTGTGTCGGTTGCGCAGGTTTGTGTGTGTATACGGTGTATGGACCCAGCGCTGGCGGGGTGGTCTTGTATCCTTACCGCGCAGGAGCGGTACAATCATGTGAGCAGGGGCGCTTCCCTGGATCCATGTGAGTGCAGGGACGGAGGTGACGGCGGGGATCTGGGTGCGGCCGGAACGGCAGCAGCGGGCGGGGCTGAGGCTGCGTTTGTGGAGCATGCCGCAGGCAGCAGCAGCAGCAGCAGCAGCGGGCGCTGTGTTAGCCCTTGGGGTTGGTGTACCTGACGTGTATGTTGGTGTACTATGAGAGTCGGTGGTACTAGGCCTGTTTCTAGGTGCAAAGCTTAGGGGGCAGTCGCTATCGCTGGAGGACAGCACGGGGTGACCCTGCTGACGGGGTGTACGGTGCTTCCGGGGTTGTGCATGCTTCGGTCAAGTGCGGGACACGTAGCAGCCCAGTGCGATACTTATCTTTGAAGGATTGCCTGCATTTGTTGCTGTGCACCGGAGGGCCATAATGGACGATTTCGACTTTGTATCAAAGCATGCGCCAAAGCCTCTGCCTGCGCCAGCCCCCAGCCCATTCCGGGCCGGTGGAGCGGTACAAAAGTTGTTTGGCGAACTCAAGCGGCGGATCTTTGACGGTCGCGACGGGCAGCATGAAGCGGCGTTGGCGTTGGCGCAGGCCGCTGCTGGTCCGAAGGTCGACCCCAAGGTCCCAAGCGGACGGGTGTGGCTGGTGCCAGTCGCCACACGGGTACGTGTTTGGTAATGACGTGTTGAGGAAACGGGCAGAAACGGGCAAAGCAGCGTTGCGCCACGCGGGCGGGGCGATTGTGAGCATGCGGCAAGCACCGCTGGTCGCATGTCGATCATGCTATATGAACGTCAAGATGGGCCTCGTAGAACGGTTGGCGAAGTGTGCAGCGCGTAGTTCGGCAATCCCGCCGTTCGAGTTGCAACGACACTTGCCCGTATGGTGGTGACGGTAACTGTGTCTCAGGATGTCGAGGCCGCGGCCTACAACGTCGCGGCTCAAGTGGAGAAGTTCGTAATGGGCTGCCGCGACGTGACGACGTCGATGGCGCACGTCGCGGCAGGCTTGGAGGTCATGGCAGGCAGTCAGCTGGTGGACCCCTCACCGCAGCAGTCTGCGTGCGTGCCGCTGGCGATGTTGATCGCGTTCCGGGACATTGCCGCGGACAACCCGGAGCTCAATCGCGCGGCAGAGATCGCAAAGGTTCGTGTGGAGTTTGTGAAGGGGAGACTGGGGCTACAGTATGATGTGCGATGTGTTGGGATCCGCGTTGCCCTGCCGTGCCGGTGCACCACAACGTGCTGCGTTGCCCTGCATTACCTGTACGACCCCTGGGGTCACGCAGCCCAAAACAATCTTGATTGGCGCGTTCTGTTGTGGACTGCAATGGTGCTGCCGCCGCTCGTTGTATACCTGCAGGCGTTCATTGCAGAAGCAGATGGACTAGGTGACAATGGGATGTACGACAACGGCAGGGAGCTCAAGATTGAGATGCTGCGAGCGTTCCACGCTGCGCTGGCGTGGGTGGACAAGAAAGGTGCAGCGTTTGCAGCAGGGGACGCAGCCAAGCAGCAGCTGTTGCAGCGGTTGGCCGGGGCGTCTCGCCGTGGCGCACGCGCGCTGGCGGCCTGGAAGCAGCGTGGCCGTGCGGCTGGTGCTGAAGGGTACCTGGAGCCTGATGCCGCCCTGGTGGGGGTGCAGCTGCTGTTGGGGCTGCGCGACCTGCCGCTCAGCCTGGTGGTGCTGGCGGAGGTGGTCAGCGCGGCCCAGGGCGCCTGCCGTGGTGCTGCGGCGGCAGCACCGGGCATTGCGGTTCACGTGGTGCCGGCACCCGGGGTGGTGCAGACCGCCCTGGATGCGGCGGTGGAAAACGGCGAGCCGTACGAGCTGCCCCCAGCTACGACGGTGACGATCATCATGGTCGGGGGCCACGCACGGGCGGTGGTGCTACGGCGGCACCTGGAGGTCTGGTACCACGGGAGCGACGCGGGCGTCAGCGCCTATGAGGGTGGACGCCTGGTGCCCGTGGGCATGGAGCGCCACCAGCCTGCAGGTGAGGGGCTAGTGCCAGGTGTGGAGGCTGCGAATGGGCTTGGAGGGCGGACGGTATCGTACCGCACACAGGGCCGGTCTTAGGTCACAGAAATGCAGGGCATGATGCTGTTGTGAGTACAACATGTTACTTACTGTCATTTGACCCGTCGGGCTGTGCTTGAGGCCTGATGTTGTGCTGCCCTGTACCGGTATGCCCATTGTTCAGGCACGGGCGTGCCAAACTGGAAGGCCGTGTCCCGCAAGCACGACCACAGCCCGTGTGCGCTGAGCCGGGTGCCAAGCGGGATGGAGCTCAATGCTGGTGCGGCAAGCCCGCCAAAGCCTCTGACTTCAATGCTGCAGTGTGAGTGTAGCTCACGTTACTCAAACTAGCGTGTAATGGCGGGCTGCTGGCTTGTGTTTGTTTCTGGTGGGGGTAAGCGATCACCTGCTTCCAATCTGAATGCTGGTTACAATGCACATCGATGCCTGGCATTTGTGTGAATATAGCATGGCTCTTGTTCAGGCCTCCAAGATGTACAGTGCTGACGGCCATCCTTTGTTCCGCTCTGCAGCGCCTGTGCTGTCAGCAAACCTCCATGCGGCGCTGTACAGCAGCCGGGGCTACGCTGGTCGCAGCACCGAGTACACGCCGTTACCCATTCACTTCATGAAACCCCCGGACCGCTCACCCGCTCGCCGCCCGCTCGAGGACGAGCCACCCCTTTCCGACCACCACGTGCCAGCCCGCCAGCTCAACAACGCGGCGGTGCGGCTCTGCAGGTGCGCATGTGGCCACACTTCGTACCGTACTCACCCGCCCATACCGGTGGCGTGTGCATGTCTGCATGCCTCACCCGTTCGGCCCGCCGAGTCTTATTCCGCACCACCGTTGCTACCCCGCTACCACGTGCGTTATCCCTTGTCCACGCCCCTGCCCTCCACCAAGCCGGCTCCGCCCCACCGTTACCTCCCGCCTCTTTGGCGCTGGATCCAGGCCCAGCAAGGTCATATCAGCCACAAGTTACGTGCTGCCACGCTTTCCACACACACCCTCCCTACACCCTCCACGCATCCTCCACACGCCTCCACGCACCCTCCGCAAACCCTCCTCACACACACATACGGGGAACGCTCTCCAGCCCCGAGGCTTACCTCCACCGGCCCTGCTGCACCCATCTGCCCCCCCTAGGTCCGGCGACGTGTCCACGGCCATGTCCATGCTGCAGCAGGCGGTGAAGGCCATGGGGCGCGCGGCGCAGGACGGCGGGCTGGCCTCCCGTGAGGCCGTTAACAGGGGGCGGCAGCTGGAGGCCAGCGGGGACTTCCAGGGGGCGGAGGGCGTGTACAAGGTGGGGGCGGAGTGAGCTGAGGAGGGACAGAGGAGAAGGTGGGGATGACTCGGGCAAGGTGGGCAGGGTAAATGATGGGAAGGAAGTTAATGTATTGTACTGTCAACTTGCGCCCCACCGCCGTTGTTAACGCTCCTCCCTCCCCCATCCCCCACTTTTTCCCTGCAGGATGTGCTGTCCAGGGACCCCACCTACATCGACTGCTACTTGCGCCTGGCTTGCATGGCCACCGCACGGGGCAGGCACGAGGACGCGTGGCAGTACATGAGGGTGGGGGCTGGGGGAGGGGAGGGGGGCGGAGGAGAGCGAAAGCGGTGGGGAACACATGCGGGCGGGGCGAGGGGGGCGCTCGCTGGGTGGAGCGGACCCCTGGAGCGGACCTTGCTGGTTGCAAGGGGCTGTCACAGCTGCCGCATACGAACATTACGTCGTGTCGCAGCGAACCATGGTTAACCGTCTCCTCTGTTATGCTGGTGCATCGGCTACCTCGATATGGCCTCCTCTGCGGTCCCCCCCCCCCGCTCTTCGCTCTGTTACCCCCCAAGTATTGCTGGTGTGTGGTGTCGTTCGTCAACCTTCTTTCGCTTCTCGCGCAGGCACCAGCGTTCCCATGTTTCCCTGACGCCTTACACGGGCTTCTCGCGCTTTACGCGTACCCCCCACAGACGCTTGACGCGCTGCAGGATGACCTGTTCCGGGGCCCCACCGACGTGTATTATGGGACCAGGTACGCCCACATCTACCTGCACACGTCGCCCAAGGACCGCAGGGAGGACAGCGTCAAGGAGGCGGATGCGCGGTGCAGCAAGGTGCGGGGGAGGCCATGGGTGGGACGGCGTCCAAGGCTGGGGAATTTTGGGGCACGATCGCACGTTACAAGGCTCTTGCGCTTGACGAGACCAAGCCCGTGCCTTTACCACACGCGCACATCGTGCTCCGCAAGCCCTTCTACAAGCTTTGGCCATGAACGCCATCCCCCCCAAACGCTGCCTCGACTGCCCTGCCCAACCCCTCCCCAGGAGCTTTGCGAGTACCGGCAGGTGCTTGACGCAGACCCCCGCAACGTGGGGGCCGCCAACGGCTGCGGGGCGCTCGCGGAGCTGAGCGACCTGGACGCAGCGCAGGTGCGGAAAGCAAGGGAGGTGATGGAGTGGACGGGACGGAGTAGATTGTCACCGTGGGGCGCGAGATAGGGCGTGGGAGTATCCGCCTTCTACAGAGACTGACGCGGCATTTCAGCTCTCCTTCCTTTCCCCACAGGCGCCCTTTATTAGCTGGGGTACCCACCAAGTCCTGCTCCTTGTTGTCGCCTCTCCGCGGCCAGCACACCAGCGTACCTGTCTTATCATGAGGGGGGAGCGTACCTGTCATGCCTGGTGGTTCCGCCTGGAGTACATCAGTAATTGTACCAGTCGAGCCGTGATGATGCCTATCCCTTATCCCACCTTCCCTCCCTGATGTGCAGTCCATCTTCTCCGAGGTGTACGGCGCCATGGCGCTGTCCGACAGTTTCCTGGTCATCCCCGACAATCTCATCAACCTCGCCAACTGCCAGCTGTCGCGAAAGAACTACGCAGACGCGGTGCAACTGTACCGCGCGGCGCTGGACAGGCTGGAGCACAAGCACCACCCGCTGGTGAGGCGCGTGTGCTAAGGGATGGTGGGGCTGGGGCGAAGCTAATGCACAGACAGGGCAAGGCCACGTGTGCATCACGGCGCTGGACAGGCTGGCGCACAAGCATGGGGCACGCATGGCACGTGGCTTGGTAGGGAGGGAAACGGACGGCTAGGAGCTGCCAAGAAGCAGCCGAATGGCGACGGGTTGCGCTGGGGGGATTACGGTTGTGCGAGCGATGCTGTGGTGGCCAGCCTGCACAACAAGGTCACCTTTGCCGGCCTGCCTGCTACAGGCTGGCCTCCTGCTGAGCCCGTGCCCCGCGCTGCACACGTTGTGCCCCCCTGCCTTCCCGTCCCCCTCCCAGGTGCTGCTATCCCTTGCCCGCGCGCTGTACGGCAGCAACAAGCTGGCGGAGGCACATTCGTGCCTCAAGCGGGCCATCCACCTGGCGCCCACGGACTACAAGCTCAGGTTCAACTTGGCGTTCACAATGCAGGTGCGCAGGCCGGGGTTGGAGCGAAGGTGGAGCTGCCTGGGAAGGGCCAAGGCGGTCAGGAGTGCATAGATTGGGTGCATGGATTGGGTGCATGGATTGGGTGCATGGATGACGGGTGCATGGATGACGGGTGCATGGATGACGGGTGTGGGGATGACGGGTGTGGGGATAGGGCCAGTCGACGTGTCGGAGGTGCATGGATGGATACCAGGGGGTTTACCGTGGGGTATTATCATACACAGGCAACTGTGCAGATACTCCACATTTACATGGGCCGCTCTCCTCGCCCCGCCCCTACATCGTTGTGCAGGAGTGGGCTGTGCGCACGTTCCGAAAGGAGCGCCCCCCGGGGGACCCCACCAAGCTGGCGGAATTCACGCGGGCAGGAGAGCTGCTCAAGGAGGTGCGCGGCGCGTGGCAAGGGCGTGCATGCCTCACATACACCCGCACCCACGCTGCGACCACATGCAATCGACTACACCTGCCCAACACCCGCAACGGGGGAAGATACCATAGGCTGCCCCGTGCCTCTGCATACCGGTTGTCCGGTACCACTTTGCCAGGCTTGGTGTCCCCCTTGCAACTGTGCCTGATTGCGGTCAACCCCAAGGTGTTTCACAATGGTAGCTGGGTTCCGTCCCTCCCGCAGGCCCACCGCCACTACGAGCAACTCCCGTTGATGGACCGCGAGCTCTCGGGGCTGGATGGCACCAAGATGGACGCACACGTCCAGTTCTGCGGGGCGCAGCTCGCGAAGGTGGAGGAAGGGGGGATGGAGAGAGGATGGTGCCCGAACGGGGGGCTTGTTGGGAACGGCGCGGTGGCTGGGGGTGATCCTGCACTCTAGGATAGGGCCAGCATAGCCTACTTTGAGACCTAATTGCTCTGAAGGTGCTGTGCGGCAGTGCAGGCAGGGCGGTGCACCTATCTACGCTGCTGCAGCTGCTCCTACCCTATGGTTGCATGCACAGATCTCGGGACATGTACCTACCTACCTCCGAGGCTCACCACCGTTCCCCGGCCTTTGCACACATGATGAAGCCATGCAACCGTTCAGTGACCACTCCCCGCCGCCCACCCGTTCAACCTCCCTCCATCCGTGCCTCTTACCCAGCTTCGCTCCCTCCCTCCCCTCCCCTCCCCGGAGAGGATACGCTGGCGAGCGGGAGAGCGGAGAGGAGCTGACGGAGCACGACACCGGCGTCGACACAGCAGTGGGTCCAACTTTTATCGCGACACGTACAGCTATTACAGTATCGTTTTACTTAGTAACTTCTTTCCCCTCCCCGCCCTGCCCCCCAGACGCCCGACTTGCTGGACGCCGCCGAGAAGGAGGACGCTGAGGTGCGGCAGCGGCGGCACGAGCAGCTGATGCGCGAAGCGGCGGAGGCGGAGCGCCGGGCGGAGGAGCTGCGGCGGCAGGCGGAGGAGGAGGAGGCGCGCAAGAGGAGGGACGCCATGCCGCGGGCGGCGCAGGAGAAGTGCGTGGGGACACAGGGGGCAACCAAACGCATTCGTTACCGTTTGGACGCCACCATGCGTTTGGCAATCATGCACCGCGCTCCCGCCCTGCGTACATGACTCTGAAGCGGTTCGGCTGTCTGTGGTCCTGTGCTCCTACGCCTTGCCACACTGCACCTGCTCGCTGCCAGGCTGGAGGCGCGCAAGTCCGATTGGCGCGAGCGCGCTGCCCTGATGGCCAAGAACGGCGTGGAAGAGGCGGGCAAGCGCATCAGCGGGGCAGGGCACATGCGGAAGAAGGGCAGCGACGGGGGCGCGGAAGGGGGCCAGAAGCGGCGGAAAGGTGCGTAACAGCCGGGGGGGCGGGGGCGGGGACAGTGCCTGTGCCTGCTGGTGCCCGCAACGAAAGCGCGTCAGCTGTCACGCCAGCCCACGTTTGCAGGAAAGCAAAAAGGGGCTGTGCTCCTCGTGCAACGCTGTGTAGCTATGTGGTGCAGCGTGTGTAGCGGATGCGGTGCGGGATGCAGGAAATATGATCCTGGAACAGGTACAGGCAAGCAACGCGCATATGTGTGTGCGTCTCCCTGTCCCATGCGTGTGCTCCTCGCAGGCAAGTCTGGTCCCGGGCGGAGTCGCGACGGCGAGCAGTCTGACGAGGAGGAGGCGGGGCCGGGCACTGAGGAGATGGAGCAGCCGGGGGTCCGCGAGGTGGGTTGAAGTGGCTTGGGTGTGACAGTGGGAGTCCGCTGCAATGGCGGGCTTGTATGGACAAGAGAGGCGACGATTCGGTGGGGAAAGGGGAGCACGGGATGCTGCGTAGTGCCGCATGAACTCCACAAGCGCAAGGCATAGTCAAGTTGTACTCTGAGCGTAGCAGGGCACCGTAGACTCGCGGGGCCGCTATGGCACATACGGGCATGCGGTCTGTACAAAGCCTGCCAGTCAGTCTGGCAGGCGGTGTTGCACAGCAAGGCTCTGATTCACCCTCCGAGGCGTCCTTACATACAACGGCCCACGTTGGAGCCGGAAGCTCACGTCACGGGCCTGTCGTCTGCAGTGGCGCTTACCGGGGCTCAGGGGCTGACGCGCAAAAGAGATGCGGGTACATACAATGGCTACGTGCGGATATACTGCTGGCCCCTGACAGCCGCTGCGTGTTCCCCCAGCGGCCGAGCGAGGAGGCGGAGGAGGAGGCGGTCGCTGCCGGGCTGGAGGACGGAGAGGACGAGGAGGCAGGGACAGGGGGCAGGCAGCGCAAGCGCTCGCGGCTGCGGCGGGCGGCGGCGGGCGGCGGCGGCGAGGCCGGGGAGGGCCTGGAGGACCAGGAGGACGGGGAGCAGGTGCGTGACATGGGTTTGTCCCGCGTGCGCGTTGAATGAACTTGCAGGAAGGCGGCATCTGGCTAAGGTCCCTGCCTGGGTGACGCTCTGACGGGTCAACTATCCACGTGAGGCCACCATGCGTGCTGCTGATCCTTGCTCCTGTGCTTTTGCGGTGCCTTTTGCCGCACTGTGCTCGTAGGCTGGCGGCGGCGGCGCAGTTGTTGGTGGCGGCGCTGACAACCTGGCGGATGAGGGCAACGCGGAAGGCGGGGCGGCGCCGGGGACGGCGGCGAAGCGGGGGCGGCGGGGCGCGGCTTTAGAGGGCGACGAGGAGTAGGAGGGCGGGGGGTCGGCGCGGGGGCAGCAGGGGAATTGGAGGATGAGCTGGGTCAAGGCGGCTGCGCAGCTTAGCGACTTGGCGGGGCTGCAGGCGGCATGGGAGCTACTCCTGAAGCACCACCGCAGGAGCATTAGCAGCTCAACCAATGATCGGGACGTCGTCTAGGACCGCCCAATCCTGGGCACAAAGATGTTGGACGCAGCTGCCGCTTCCGCCGCCCCAGACGCTGTGGAAAAGATTGCGTGGCTACTAGCTGAGCCAGCCAACAACATTTCGCGCCTGCGGGAGAGCACCGCAGCCGCCGCCGCGCGCTCAGGGGACCTGGGCCGGCTGCAGTGGCTGCGGGAGCGGGGCTGCCCTATGGGCGGAGAGAGCAGAAGCGTACTGCTTTCCGCTCTGCAGCACGCCGACCTAGCCGTGGCGCAGTGGCTTGTCGACGAAGCGGGCTGCTGTGCTCTGCCGGGGGGGGAGCGAGGTGGTGGAGTGGAACTCCCTTGGCAGGGCTGCCTTGGCAAGCTCAGACGGCCTGGCCAAGTTGCGGTGGCTGCAGGCACGCGGCGCGCCGCCGCTGAGTATCGTACAGCACGGTGAGCGAGCTGTGCGTGACTGGACCTGCAGCGCCATTGAGGCGGGGCAGGTGCAGACAGTGCAGCACCTGCTGTCAGCCTTCGGGGCGAGGCAGATTCTTCAGGGGAATGCAGAGCTGTGCAGCAAGCTGGCGGCGAAGTCGGGCAGCATCGCCATGGCCGAGTGCCTGCGTGCGGCGGGCCTGGCGTTGACCAAAGAGGCTTACAGGGGCGCAGCGGAGGCGGGCAGTATGGCCATGGTTCGGTGGCTTTCGCAAGACGCTAAGGTGCCCACAGGGGCGAGTTTATTGGAGCTGCTGCGGGATGTTGCGGGTTCATGGCCTAGCATGACGCCGGCCCACAACCGGGACTTGTTGGAGGTGGTGCAGCTGTTGCTGGGCGCAGGTGTTCGTTTGGTGGCGGATGCAGATGTGGCGGCGGCGGAGGAGGAGGAGGGTGAGGAGGGGGAGTTCAACGAGGGGATGGAGGCCTATAGAGCTAGCATGCTCTTCTCAAAAGCACTACAGAGGGGCGACCTGGGCTTGGTGCGGTATTTGCAGGAGCAGCAGCACCGAGTGCCTCTGGTGCCGCAACCTGATGACGTGGAGAGTGCAGCGCAGGCAGGATGCCCTGGGGCGAGCCCTTACCTTGATGCGGCTGAGGCCGGTGACCTGGGCACGCTGGGAACGCTGCGGCGGTTGGGCGTGCCGTGGGGTAGCAACGATAAGCTGTTGACGGTTATCAAGTGGCATTGCTGCGCGCCAGCGCTGCACTGGCTGGTGGAGCAGGGGTTGCCGATGGGTGGGGCGGAGGAGGTAGAAGAGGCGGTGGCGCATGCAGAGAATTGGAGGGCCTTCGGCGCTGAGGGGGTGGCATGGCTGCGGGGGCTGGCGGCAGGCGGGGCAGCTGGGGGTGCTGAGGGTCAGGGGCCGTGAGGTATGATGTGGCGGCAGCCTGTCCCGGTGGGCCAGCATGTGCCGTGGCGGCGTGGCTGTCTGTCGTGGGTTTGTGGTGGCTTGACTCGTGCATGGGCAACCTGGCATCATGGTATGCATGCAAGGCACGCGCTCGAAGACACGGTCTTCAGTGCAAGACGGCAAAGGGCTGCTGGAATGGTGGTCTTCCTGCCGCCATAGGCCTTGGGTTTTGAGAGCGGCAGGTCGCTTGGCGTTGCCACAGTCTGAAGACCGGCTGACGGTGTGGCCTGTGAAAACGAAGTGCTTCTGCTGGGTTGACGTACATCTGGCCTGTCCTACATGTTGGTGACGTCAGCCAGCAGCTGCTGTTGCGGGCTACCTTGGCAGCTGTGCGGTACCACCTCGGCTACCGGTTCAGTAGCTGTGTGATGAACAGGCACGGGTATGCTGGTGCAGCAGCTTGCCTGCAAGGCGACTGCGGGCAGTCACATTGGTGCAACGCTTAGTCGGCCTTTATGCGCTCTCAGCTCTTAGCGGAGCGGAAGGTGACATGGTTGTCGGCAGGCTCTGAGTGCAGCCTTGTCACACACCTCCAGGCATGTTCGTCGTTCGGTCCAGCGGGTTGCCGCGTGATTGAGCCGCGGTCTCTACCCCATCTTGCCAATGTGCTGAAGGCGGGGCCGGCAAATTGTTGATGAGATGACTGAGGCTCTTTGGCGATGTCGTAGGCTCGTAGCAGCCGCTCTGGAGGGCGATTTGGGTACGCTGAGCACCGGCGGCTGGGCTTGCCCAGGCGTGCCCACGCTCAAGGAGGCGGTGCAGCAGGGGTGCTGTGTGCCGGCCCTGCGCTGGCTGGTGCAGCAGGGGTTGCCGGTTGGCCGGGCGGGGGAGGTGGAGGCGGCGGTGGCGCTTGTGATGAATTGGAGGGCCCTCGACGCTGAGGCGGCGGTACCGGTATGTCTGCGGGGGCTGGCGGCAGGCGGGGCAGCGGCGGCCATTGTGGAGCGTTAGGACGCATGGGCCGGGCGTTACAGCAGTGCCATGTCTGCACAATAGAGATGCCGCTTGCCGTGCAGCATTGAGTCGTCCGCGGGGACGGTGTGTGTCATGAAGCGATCCCGCGCTTGTGGGTAGGCTCCCCTGTGGGTACCGGTATGCCCTAAGTTGCCTTTTGTGGTTCTCAAGTACGACGCTTGTGGTGGCCTGCACTTGAGCAGTGTGACTTGCTTGAAGCACTCTGTTACTTGGTGATGTGTCAGGAGTGGGCCTTTGCCGGTCGCTGTATGTACATAAGATGATCGTGCCACATGACCACCCGAGGGCTCCTCAGCTGGCGATCAGGATGGCGATGGCGAGGAACTCATCCAGTCAAGGTGGCCACCATTCCAACCTACCTTTCTGAGAGAACAACACCATCCCCAAATCTCACGATGGCACCAGCAGGCTTGTCCAGGGTTGCAACAGAAAAGGCCAGCGACACGCATATTAGGTTAGGTTAGGTGTTTACAGGGGACCTCTTCGGTCGGGGTGTCGTACCACACCCACCACCCCGAGAGGGCAACGAGACAGCCCTCCCAAAGCAAAAAAGCCTGCTACTGCCCAGGCCTAGTAATCGCGGCTAGGGCGGCATACCATGAAGACCTATGCACAGGCAGTCAATAAGCACGGCAGAGCAGAACATTCATGGCACCCGGGTAGCAGCAGGCACCACCAAGGGCATTGAAGCATGGACTGCGGCCCAAGTACACGCGGCACCTGCGCACTACCCCAGACGTCACCACCACGCACTCTGCCACACTCGCAGACAGGTCAGTCAGTCAGGGCCCATGCGTAGGGCAAGTACGGTATGTAAGTAGCAGCAGTACTGTAGCGTACAGTACGCAAAAGTGCGTTCAATGCTCAAGCATGCTGCTCAAGCACCGGACCGTTGTACTGGACTCTGTTGCCCTGTATGCCAAGGAACGGATGGTGCGCAGGCACGCTCTTCCACCCTTTGGGCATGCCCAAAGCTGCGAAGTCTCGCAGGCGCGACCAAAAATCCACTACCGCCCGAGTACATGCTGCAGCCACATGCCGTGCGTCTGGGTGCAGTTGAGCATGCAGATGCCGCCGTCCATGCTCCATGGCCGACAACGCAGATTTTTCGCGCGATGATATCCTGTTTGATGATATATATTTATATCCAAAAGTAAGCCAATGTCATCCCGAGCAGTTGTGGCCGAGTGGTTAAGGCGTCTGACTAGAAATCAGATGGGATCTCCCGCATAGGTTCGAATCCTGTCAACTGCGAACATTATTTTGTGCCGCAATTATTGCCGCGTCGACGTCTGTAATTGCGACGCCTGTAATTGTTCATTTGAATCAGGTTCTCTTGTATATGGACACTCGGCAAGCCGCTATTTAGCCGCGTCGACGTCTGTAATTGCGACGCCTGTAATTGTTCATTTGAATCAGGTTCTCTTGTATATGGACACTCGGCAAGCCGCTATTTAGCAGCCAAACATAGCCAACAATGTGCGCCTCAATATCCAGGCGCGCCTTGTCGACCGACTGCAATGCTCAAGCCTCTTGCCTGGAGGCTTCTTTATCTGCGCTTCCGGCCACCTGATAGCCTCAAGTATATCACGGTATAAAACTGTTGTTGCTTGCTCGGTGTAGGGCAACCGCGAACTGCCCTGCGTCCATGGCTACGTCCTTACCTTGCGTGACCCTCACACGTCTCCGCCCCCACCCCCACCCCGTGTGGCCCAGGTGTGGCGCCTTAAACAATGGCTAAAGCTTGGCAACGCGGGTTCCAAGGAGATCAGCGCAGCAGCAGGAACAGCAGTACTCTATGGCAGCTGCCAACCCCAATCCAGGTGCACGTCCTATCCTTCCTGTCCCCCAACGACCGCGCCCTGAACGGCCGCCTGGCGTGCCGGGACGCAGCCACCAGGCTCAGCGGCCCTCAGCACTGCACCGCCTCCCTGTCCCAGCCGCTTCCTCCCTGTCCCCCAACGACCGCGCCCTGAACGGCCGCCTGGCGTGCCGGGACGCAGCCACCAGGCTCAGCGGCCCTCAGCACTGCACCGCCTCCCTGTCCCAGCCGCTGCCGCCCCATGCCGTGCCCTGGGCCGTGGAGGCAGGCCAGCAGCACATGCGGCAGCTGCCCTTCCGGCACAAGCTGCAGCTGATGTGCACGGCCGCTGCTAGCGGCAACGAGGCCAACCTGGAGGTGGCGCTGGCGCTGCTGCAACCCAGCATCGTCCCAGAGCTGCTGCAGACCCACAATAGCTCGTGGGCAGGCAACGATCCTTGTCCAGATGCTGGCAAGGCGGCAATCAAGGCGGGCCACCCGCAGCTGCTGGGCTGGTGCATGCGCCGCTGCCCTGGGCTGCTGCGGGCCAACAGCTTGCTCAAAGCTGCAGCGAGGTACTGCGACCTGGCGGGGCTGCAAGCCGTATGGGACGCGCTTACGGTCTGGACAAACGGACCCAGCGCTGTTGGGCACAGCCCGCCGGTGCTGGGGCAGCCGGTGTTGGATGCAGCAGCAAAGTCCACAACGCCGGACGCCGTGGCCAAGATGGAGTGGGTGTTGGCTGTCGCTGATGGAGCTGCTTCTGGATCTGGCGGGAGCAGTTGCAGCCTGGGGCCAAGCACCGCTGTAGCCGCGGTCCGATCGGGGGACCTGCGCCGGCTGCGGTGGCTGCAGGAGCGCGGCTGCCCTTTCAGCCCATCCGTCGGCGGACAAGGGGTGCTTACGTGTGCGTTGGAGCACGCGGACCTGGCCGTGGTGAAGTGGCTGGTGGACGAGGCGGGGTGCGAGCTGCCTGAGGCGGGCGCTGAGGGGTATTCAAGCGGCTAGCAGTATCTAACGGATGCCTCGGCTCGGAGCGCAGTGGATGGTGTCGGTAAGCTGCAGTGGCTGCAGGAGCGGGGAGCACCGCTGCTGGACAGCAACAGCAGGATACTGCGGTGCATCGCACTTGTAGCCGTCAGAGCGGGGCAGTTGGAGGTGGTGCAGCACCTGCTAGCGTTGTACGGCCCGCGTGCCGTACAGGACGAGCAGCCGGTGCTGCTGGAAGGAGCGGCGGCGTGCTCCGGCAGCATGGCCATGTAGACACCTGCACTAGGTGGGTCTGGTGTTCGTGCACCCGACGTACACGGAGGAGGGGGAGCTGCTTGCAGTGGGGGGCTTGCCTGTACGTGTGGACCCCATGCCCTTTGGGTGGAGGCTGGCGCGCTTCATTGACGCGTGGCCGGACTGTTACGCCAGAAGCAGCCGGGACTTGCTGGAGGCGGTGCAGCTGGCTGTGGGGGATGGCTGGCTCGACCCCCTGCACTACGATGGCCTCAGCACCGGCGCGGATGCCGAGTACGACGAGGACGGGCGAGCGGGGCGGTACATGGGCACGTACTTTACGTACATGGTCATGACGGCTGTCATACGGCGGGGCAACCTGGCGCTGGTGCAGTACCTGACGCAGGTGCGGCCGTACCCGTGCCATGCGTGTGAGCAGGTGGTAGCGGCGGCGGCGGAGGCGGGGTGCGAGGCGCTGTTGGAGTGGACCTGACGGTGATCCTTATCTGTGGGCGGCAGAGCGCGGAGACCAGGGCACGCTGATGGCCCTGCGGCGGCTGAGCGTGACGTGGACCCCTTGGGATGACGTGGCGACAGCGGTGCGGATAGGGTGCTGTGGGCAGGCGCTGCGGTGGCTGGTGGAGCAGGGTCTGCCGTTGGGCCGCGAGGAGGAGTTGCTGCGGGATGTGTCTTATGCGCTGGAACACAACTGCATGAGTGCGGGGACGGCAGCATGGTCATGGAGCCTTGTGGGCCGTGGCGTCCAGGGAAAGGGAAGCAGCTAGGTAGCTGGGCCCTCGGCGTGATGGGCGAGCCAGCTCGCGGGGTACGCAAACATTGTCACGCCTTGGTGTGGGGAGGCTACTCGGGGAAGGCAAGACGCTGTTGTGCTTGTCTTGCATCTGCATGGGGACAAGGGGGCCAGGCTGCATGGGAACTCAAGACGTTTTTGTGCTGGTCTTGCACTGGTGCTTGGGGGGCCGAGGGCGTGGCTGAAGAGACTGGTAGACGTTGGCGAATTGGGAAGCAGCTAGCTTGCAGGCTATTCGGGAGAGTGGTGGCCAGTTCGTGGACAAATGCGTGTTTGGTCCGTCGGTTGCTGGTGCAGGCTAAACAGAGTGGAACCAAAAAATAGAGCGAGTTGTGCGTGTTTTGCATCTGCGCATGGGGGCAGGATAAGGTGAGAAGCCAATGCGTTGCTGTGCTGTTGGGCACCCCCATTGTGCGAGCCAAGCCATTTTGCGAGCTAAGGGCTTGTTGATGTCTTGCACTCTGTGCTTGCATCGGCAGTGCAAGCAGGACGCTGAGGCGTCGTGAGTGGCTCGGACGTGTGACTGGGAGCAGGCCAAACTGCAAGGCAATTCGTTGGTCAGAGGTTTCGTGCCCCGTACATTTACCAACCGGACAGCACCTAGTACTGTCGAGTCGAGTACAGCGGTCCTTGTCATGCACGCAACCGCTCGCACCCGTAAGCTGCCTCTGCAGATGCAGTTGATGGCTTGATGCAGATGTAGTGTGTGCGTGATGAGGGTGCCCTTATTAGTGATGTGTCTTGCACAATATCAGCGCTGCTATCGTACCTGATCGTACCATGACCCTACCAGTGCGCATCCCCTGCTTCTCTGGGCCAGCATCTTGGCTGTCAGCAGTTGCACCTGGTTGCACCCTTGCCTTTGCCTGGTGCCTGGTGTGCTGCGTGCTTCTACGTATTGGTGATGCATTACAGCATGGCGCCCAAGAACGGCAGTGGCGTCTGGTATGGCATCCCACGCATTGCACTACAAAACCTGCTGGCGTGAAGTTGTAATGTGTTGAGGACGGGCTCACGTGGGCTGGGCTGGAGCTGGCTGGAGCAGGCTTGAGGCTGGGTTTGCCGACCACGGAGGGTCTGGGCACGGAATTGTGCGTGCCAGATACCCAGATTGTGCGTGCCCACCAGTCCGTCGTGGCTGCTTGGACTCCCCACGCTGCCCCACGTGTTACTGTGAACAGCTGTAAATGATATTGTACCCTCTCGTTCCCTTGATGGCACCGTTGCTGGTGCAGAGGTATGTTTGACCGTTGACCGCTTCTGCAATTTCGAGCGGGGGAGCTGATTTGGTGGCTTACGTGCTCCAGGTTGACCTCGCTGCCGCTGGCGGCGGCCGTGCTCAGCAGCCTAAACTTCTGCTCAAGGGACAGCTGCCGCAAGTGCTGCTGCCCTGCCTCCAAGGCCCAGGGCACGGCATGGGTCGGCAGAGGCTGGGACAGGGAGGCGGTGCAGTGCTGCGGGATGGTGAGGCCGTCGGCTGCGTCCCGGCACGCCAGGCGCGCTCGTTGGGGGGCAGGAAAGAGAGGATGTGCAGCTGGACCGCAGGCGGCAGGTGATGGCCCGATACGCTCCTATCCATCATCTGACGCTCGTAACTTTGTGCAGTCATCCAGGGGCGACGTGCGATAGCCATACCAATATGCGAGAGCGAATATGGCGATGGGGTAAAGCGATGGCGCCAAAAGCACAAAGTCGAAACGCATGCCACCAAATGTGGATAGCTTCAAGATCAAACAGCAGCGACCTTGGCTAAGTCCAGTATCAGTGACAGTAAAGGCGTGCGCGGAAGGGAAGGGCCGACGTCGCAGAGTGCAAGGCGCTGACATGCTGGATGCTGCTACGAGTTGATGAAAGGTGACGCATATTTTAATATGCCAGTACGTGGATCGGATTGCGGGCATCAGCGGCGAAATTCAGGCTCAAAAGGGGGCTCCCCGAGGCGCTCGCAGGCTTTGCAGGTCTCCCCTGCTTCGGCCCCGCCCACGTCAAAAGGACTCCCCTGCACTCAGACTCAGAGCCCCCTGTGAGGGCATGCACACACGAGCCCCTGACCTCCTCATTCAGCTGGTTCCAGTACGGTGTGTCATGATTTTGAGTGTCCGCACTCCGCAGGTGCAACGGGTGGGTGAGCAGCAGTGAGCTGAGCCTGGAGCACTGTCCAGGTCCTGTGCATGATGACGGTCATCTCACGCTGTACATTGTGGTATCACAAGTTTTTGAACACAGCTGTGTTGTAGCGCGAGCAAACCGAGAGTGGCAAGGGAGTTGGCGAGAGAGTTCGTTGCCCCGACGATTGAGTTATCCCGAAGCAGAACGGTCACGCTGTCGCTCTTTTCCGGCCACGCCAACTTGCGCGTGTGCATTGTCGTTGAACTCTTCGCAACGTCAAACATCAGCACCATGGCCCAGACTAGTGTCAGGCGAGTGTTGCAGTTTGCAGGCGGCGCTAGAGAGGCATACACGAGGGCAAGCCAGCGATCAACCAGCAACTGCCTTCATTACGTATAAATGTTTCATTGGAACTACGTCGTATGGCTCGCGCAGGGCGTTCTCCGGCAAGGCTCAGGCGCCGGCCGCTGCCCGGGGCAGGTAAGCTTCCAAGTGGGCAAATGCAGCATTCAACAGATTTCAAACACACATACAGCAATGATTTGTGAAGTCCCAGTCAGATGCGTTAGCCCGCGGTGTCTCGTGGTCGACTCCGAACGCTTGCCCACCCGTCAGGTCCCGGTCCCGCAATATGCCGACGACATAGTTTCTTGCGCACTGTACATAGCATTACTTGCTTCCTGACTCAATTGAGTGCGCAGGCGTTGGGTCAAAGGTGTCCCCTTCACGAAATTTCCCGACGAATCCCTCATGCCTTGCGCTCCGTGCTTTGCATCGCTGCAGGCGCAGCGTTGTCGTGCGCGCCGCCAAGGAGCTGCACTTCAACAAGAACATGGAGGCGCTGAAGCGCATGCAGGCTGGTGTGGACAAGCTGGCCACCGTGGTCGGCGTGACCATCGGCCCCAAGGTGTGCACCCGAAGGCTGCATGCCTGCTGCTTTCCTGGTAACATCCCGAGCTGCAAGTTTCCACCCTACCTGTCAACCACAGCGCAGCATCACCATGGCCCCACGTATACTGCACGGCATAAAGTAAAACCCAGCCCATCGCCTTGAGTGCCTCCCCTCGTCGCCCGTTCTGCCGCCTTCCTGCAACATCCTTGGCCACCTTCCGCCACCTTCCTACCCCAGGGCCGCAACGTGGTGCTGGAGACCAAGTTCGGCTCTCCCAAGATCGTCAACGACGGTGTTACCATTGCCCGCGAGGTGAGCGTGGGGGGCACAGGAGCAGGGCGCCGGGCGAGGTGTCTCCCACGGTGTCTCCCATGTGCTGCTAGGGTAGGATAGGGCTAGCTTAGGCGCGATCGGATTGCTCAACGCGGCTGCCACGGAGCAGCAGCAGCATGCAACAGCGATGCCACCAGCGGCAGCGGCTGAGGACGGGGGGCCCATTCGGCGGGGTGATTCCGTAGTCTGGATGTGGCGACTGCGGGGTCTACGGGGGACAACATACCCAAATTGCGAACTAGTCAATGCGTGCAAATGTGCCCCAGTTGTCGTATCGGTGTGATGATAGTGCGCGGAGTCCCTGTGACAGAGCAGCAGCCGTAGCCGCAGGAGCAGTGACGACTGCAGCAGCAGCGGTTCCCGAAAGGGCTTTCCGCCAAACAAGTATCCCGAAGGCCCTTTGGCTTTCGCCCCTACGGGGGGACAGAGAAGCGGCCCGAAGGCCCTTTGGCTTTCGCCCCAGCGGCGGCGGCAGCAGCGGCGGCGGCAGCAGCGACGGCAGCGGCAGCGGCGGCGGCGTACGGGGTACATCCGGCCTTTGGGTAGTGCGCATGCGCGCACCGCAAGGGCCGCTGGTGCCAAAGTGGGTTGCGGGGCACGCCTGGGTCTGCTGGGACACGACCCACAATGGGCGACGGACAAGGGGGGGATCAGAGGTGCTGTCCTGGTCCGGACGCAATGCCCTTGCGGGACATGCCCGAGGCGAAGCAGCAGCAGAAGCACGAGCAGCAGCAACAGCAGTGGCGGCAGCAGTGGCGGCGGCGTACGGGAGTGCAACCAGCCTTTCGTTGGACCGCGGGTGTCAAGATGTGCCGGGCAAGGCCGGCCAGGCCTGGCGGTGTGCACCATTGGGATTGTGAAGCAGCAGCGGGCTCCTAACGCAGCCATGGTCCAGTCAGCAGCGGTGGTGGCGGAGTCAGCAGCAGGAGCAGCAGCAACATTGGGCTGCAAGCTGTGGCGGCGGGGAAAGGCGCAGCTGCGGAAGGCAGCAGAAGGGCACCAGCAGGGTTCAACGGCAGGCCGCGAGTTGGAGGCTCGCACAGGCCCGCGGTGGCTTGGCTGAGGGCCCCTGCATGGGGGTGTGGCATGGGAGTGTGGCGAAGCGAGGTGCTTTGCACCGCTCAACCTCTCCTGCCTGCCCCTCATAAGGGATCCGGTGTCAGGACCTCGCGAGGATGTTGGAGTTGGGCTTTTGGGGCCCTCCTGCTCACTCCTTATTCCTCAACTCCTTCTCATTCCTTTGTTCGCTTCCATTTAGGTGGAGCTGTCTGACCCCGTGGAGAACATTGGCGCCAAGCTGGTGCGCCAGGCGGCCGCCCGCACCAACGACACGGCCGGTGACGGCACCACCACCGCCACCGTGCTGTCCGCCGCTTTCATCGCTGAGGGCATGAAGATCGTGGCCTCGGGCACCAACCCCGTGCAGGTGGGTTCAGCGCTCGTTTTATGTGACCCTGTACAGTGACGTGGATACAGGTGTAGGGTTGCGGAACGCCATTACGGCGTGCACACCCGTACGTGCACCAGTGCCCCAGCTGACGCGCGGCATGTGGAAGACAGGTGGACGAAACGCGTGCGTGTATGCCATGAGACCACACCCCCAAAGGCTAATACACGTGCATCCCGTGCTTCCCACAGCTGACGCGCGGCATGGAGAAGACGGTGAACGCGCTGGTCAAGGAGCTGGCCGCCATCTCCTCCCCCGTGCACAGGTAGGCACGGCGGCGCGCAGCATACCACCGCACAGCACAGCACGGCGCAGCACAGCACAGCCTCAGCATCTGTCGCGCGGTTTGGTCCGGGAGGAGATGTTGCCGCTGTACGTAGCCAGGACAAGCTGCGACTAACGGCGGTGCTAGTGAGCTTGGCTGCTCGGTTTTTGGAAGCTGCTGTGTGTGCTTTGGAAGTTCGGGTGGTCTGCTTTTGTCATCAAGCATAGCATGTGGGGGCGACAATCTCGACGGCACTCCGACAGGGCATTGGTACACCAACCACATTCCTATGGACTACCATCTGGCAATGTTCAGTAGCATTTTATGACATCTAAGACACCTACATCCCCATGCTCCTCCCATCCAACAGCGACAAGGACCTGTCCAACGTTGCGGCCGTGTCCGCCGGCGGCAACCCCGACGTGGGCAAGCTCATCAGCGACGCCATGGCCAAGGTGGGAGCATGTGTATTAACAAACTGGGTTGTGTATAAGCTGGGCGGTGTGTGCCAAGGGCTGCGGGGCAGGATGACACAGGTTGGCTAGTGCGTCAGCGGGGCCGGAGCCAAGGCGGGGGCATGCAGGCCGCGACAAACACAGGAAAGGAGATTGTGCGACTGTGTGGTTAGGGGTCGGCGTTTGGGGCACGTCTTCACATAGGCTGTTTGATACCCCCACGAGTTCAAGTGCAGCAAGCTGCACTATGCGGTACGGGTCGCGATGACGGGGGCCGGGGCGGATCAGGGCTTAGGACGGCCCGCGTCATGGCGGCCGCAAGGTGCTTCTTGACACGTGGACAGCGGCACGCCGGAGGCAGCAGCAGCAGCTGCCGCCACGATTGCCGATTATGCAACAGCAGCAGCTGCTGCGGCGGTCGCTGCTGAAGCAACCGGACGTGCAGCAGAGGCTTCAAGTGAGGGTGAGGGTGCTGCGAGGGCGGCGGCGGACAGGACAGCGTGAGCAGCGGCACGGAGCGCTGCATGGGCATGGGCATGGAAGGGACAGGGCGGCGGAGTGGCGTGCGGAGGGGTGGGAGGGACCTGACACGGGCGGACGCTGGCAGCGTGCGGTAGTGCGGCAGGGGACGGGGTCGGGGTCGGGGGCGATGGCAATGGGTTGCGAGCGGCCGGCGGGCGCGGGCATAGCATGCACACGCTGCAGGGTTGCCGGGGCTGCGGCTGGCGTATCAGCCTGTGCGGGAGCCTTGGCGCGCAGGGCAGAAGCTGCAACAGCGGCAGCGGCGGCGGTGGCAATAGCAGCGGCGGGGGTGGCGGCGTCGGGGGCGGCGTCGGGGGCGAGGGCCGGGACCAGCACCAGCAGCAGCGGGCGCGGGAGACTGCGGGTATAGCAGCAGCAGCGGGGTCGGGGACGGGGTGTTGGGTGCGGCGCTGTGCAGTTCCGAGGGCCCCAGTGGCAGGGGGGCGAGGAGGGTAAAGAGGGTGCCTTGGGGGCTGGCTTGGCCCTCTCGGCCGTTTTCGCGGCGATGGGGACATGGCGGGTGCCTGGGGTGGCCCTTGGCGGTGGGGCACTGTGCTGGAACGGGGGACGCCCGCGTGGGGAAACGGGCGGGGGCCAGTGGTACGTGGAACGTGGCAGCGCGGGACTGCGTGGCAACGCGGGTGGCCCGCTTCACAGCCGACGCAGGGGAAGGGCCTGGGCAGTGGTGTGCTGCAGCTGGAGGCGTAAGCCTCTCCGGGGCCCTCCCGGTACTTCGGCGGGGCCCTAGCTGTCAATGACGATCCTCCCAGTGCGCGGCGCGGCTAGCAGCGCATGTAGCTCTTGGAGAGCCTGCAGCTTGCACCCTCAGCCAATCACTCACAGCCAGGGCGTGGTGACCATGGAGGAATCTGAAACGGGTGCCCCTGCGCGCCGTGCTCACCCACATCTGTGCTGACCTTAATACACACGCCCTCAACCCACACAGGTTGGTCGCCAGGGCGTGGTGACCATGGAGGAGTCCAAGACCGCTGAGGACAACTTGGTGTTTGTGGAGGGCATGCAGTTCGACCGCGGCTACTACAGCCCCTACTTCGTCACCGACCCCGAGCGCATGGTGGGTAGCGGGTGCAAACTAAAAAGCAAGTCTTTAGGATGTGGTGGGTCCTGCGCGCAGCTGTGTCTGTCTCAGGCCCACGGCTAATCCTTCCCTGCTGCCCCATGGCTGTGAGAGTATGAGACAGCCCGCATCCTCCTGGTGGACAAGCAGCTCGCGTACCAGAGGCATGTGTATTAACCTCACTCCCTATTTGCTAACCCACAGCTGTGCGAGTACGAGAACGCCCGCATCCTGCTGGTGGACAAGAAGATCAGCAGCGCCCGCGACATCATCGGCATCCTGGAGTCCGCCATCCGGTGAGATAGAACTGCATTTGCATGCCGACGTTTAAGCGGGGCGTCACAAACTGGAAGGAAGCTGCAGGGAGGTATCCACCACGTCATGCGTGCCGCCCACTACAGTTATAGACGGGACCTGCATGAGGCTCGATGCTACGATGTCAGAGAGTGACGACCTCCTTCGTGGGTGCATGCGTCATGCACTTGGGCCCCTGAGCCTGTCAGACCTGGCAGCAGCGCGGCAGGCAGTCGCAAGGCACGCAACTGCAAATCTCTTAAGCCACCAACCGTCCGCCCTAACTAATGTCAACCGCCACCCTTGCTGTTTGCCGTACAGCGGCAACTACCCGCTGGTGATCATGGCTGAGGAGGTGGAGCAGGAGGCGCTGGCCACCCTGGTGGTCAACAAGCTGCGCGGCACGCTCAAGGTGTGTATTAGCGCCCGTGTGTATTAGCGGTCTGGGGTGTGGGTGCGTGGTTAAGGAGGTGGAGCAGGAGGCGCTGGCCCACCTGCCTGTCAACGAGCCGCGTAGCATGCTCAGTGTTGGTTCAGGGAACCTGTGTGTTAGCAGGGGGGCAGGAAAGGCAGCGGAGCAAGAGGCGCTGGCTAACCTGAACGCGGCGACGGGGCACCAGCAGGGGTGACCAGGACTGCAAGCGATGGTCCCACACACATGGCATGCCTGTCTGGTGTGTGGCATACCGCCTGGCCGTGGAGGGGCCGGGCTTCGGCGGGTCTCGAATACCTCGATACCTTCACAACACAGGAGGCACCTGCTGACGTCGAAGAAAGGAAAACGAAGAGTGTGTTCCCATCCACTTCTCGCAGGTTGTGGCCGTGAAGGCCCCCGGCTTCGGCGAGCGCAAGTCTTCCTACCTGGAGGACATTGCCATCCTGACGGGCGGCACCGTGGTGCGCGACGAGCTGGGCGTGAGCCTGGACAAGGCCACGGAGGAGGTGCTGGGTGTGGCCGCCAAGGTGGGCATGTGTATTACCGTGGTTGCGCGTGCCTGTGAAAGCGGGCTGCGTTGTATGGGTTGTGTACGCGCCCGGTGGCCATCTTGTTGTGCTGTGGGTGGAGGCAGGTGCATTCCGAGAGCGGTAGCAGCCCACGCAGCATATGCGGGTGCAATTAGGAAGTGCTAAACTGCCGCCATTAGGGAGTGTGGACGAAGGAATGTGTGTGGTGTTAATTCTTTGCTTTGTGGTGCCGTGGGCGGGTTGGCTCCTGCCTTGCCGCCAAACCCGCCATCCTTGTTGTCCGTGCTGCGGAGCTGCATCACCCTTCCCTGGCATACGCAACGTCCCGCCTGGGCATTGCAGCTCCCACCCGCTGTTTGCAGAGTTCCTGCGTCCTGACGTTGCCCCCCCGGCCCCTGGTGCCCTTCCCTCCTCCGCACCCACCCACCCCCAGGTGTCCATCTCCAAGGAGCACTGCACCATCGTGGGTGACGGCCGCACCCAGGTGCGTGCAGTGGTGCATGGTTGCGGTCAAAGCTCTGGGAGGGGCTGTTGCATGAAGGATGCAAAGACGGAGACGGGATGTCTGGGCACCCCGGCGCATTCGTAGCAGAGGGTCAGGCGCTCCGTGCCGGCTCACCGGTCCAAGACTACGGGCCGGCATGCTAATGCGATGAGTGCTAGCATGCTCGTGGTTGAGGGCACGCTGGGCTCAAGCTTTACGTGCGCACCCAGTGACAGTCTGCATCGCGGCTGGGTTGTTGACTGGGGCAGCATGATAGCCGCCTGCGTACCTGATTATCCTCAGTAATTCGGGCTGTACTGAGTCTGCTGCTTTGCTCCCGTTGCGCCCTCTTGCAGGCGGACGTTGAGGCCCGCGTGCGCCAGATCCGCAACCTGGCCGCCGCCACGGAGCAGGAGTACGAGCGCGAGAAGCTCAACGAGCGCATCGCGCGCCTGTCGGGCGGCGTGGCCATCATCCAGGTGCGTGTACCATAGTCATGTCGGGGTATCATGGTGTATACGGGCACATGTATGCGTACGCGTGCTGCACAGCCTGTGGGGCGGCCTGGCCATCATCCAGGTGCGTGTCGGAACCTCACATTGGAAACGTGTGTCGGCGTCGTGTCTACACCTTGTAAGAACGCGTGCAGCAGTCCTAATGCTGCGCGCCCGCGCCCTGGCCCATGGTCATGTCCGCTGCGACAGTGAGCGAGGTAAACCGTTCGCACGCGCCGAGGCGGAAGGGGACTGCGCGTCGAGGCCGTCCTGACCGTTACACCCGTGCACACATGTCCGCTGATACACACACCGGCTGACGCACCTGCTGAGTACTTGCGTTGCAATACGCTACTGTGACCCCGCAACTGCATACTTACACACCTGCTGGCGCTCTTCATACAATGCCTCACACAGGTGGGCGCCCAGACCGAGACGGAGCTCAAGGAGAAGAAGCTGCGTGTGGAGGACGCGCTGAACGCCACCAAGGCGGCGGTGGAGGAGGGCGTGGTCATCGGCGGCGGCTGCACGCTGCTGCGCCTGTCCACCCGCGTGGACGCCATCAAGGACTCCATGGCCGACCCCGAGCAGAAGGTGGGTGCACGGTGTGTTGAGGGGCAGGTGTATTAAGGGGCGTGTGCGTGTGTATTAAGGATCAGGGGCTCGGATGCGCTGCTGCGGCTGTCCACTCGCGTGAGTGAATCAAGGACTCCATGTCTGACGCCGAGCAGAAGGTGGGTGCATGGAGTGGTGTTGGTGTGGATTGGTGTGTGTGTGTGGCGGGGATGCCAGGGTGAGGGGTGGACCGCTGCCGCGGCTTCCCATTGGTGCTCAGGGCTGGGTGAAGCACCATGGACCCCCGTCACCATCGAGCTCAAAGTACACATATGGCAGCGCTACACACGGGTGCAGATAGGTGTGTCTTGCCCTGACCGTCACGCTAACACCGGCTCCAGTGGTGGCAGCAGTGCGCGTTACACGGTACCACCCTGCGCCGACAGATGGGCGCCTCTAACGCAGCACAGGAGCAATGACTGCCCTGTCTTACTGATACATGATGTGCCCTGCCGCATCCCAACACAGATGGGTGCCGACATCATCCGGCGCGCGCTGACCTACCCTCTGAAGCTCATTGCGCACAACGCCGGTGTCAACGGCAGCGTGGTGATGCAGAAGGTCATTGACGGCACCGCCGCCGGGCAGGTGCGTGGGTTAACGGGGACGTGGGTTAACCGGGCGGGGTGAGTCTGGGTTGACAGGGTCTACGGCAGCGTCGTGATGTGGGTGGTCATTGACGGCACGGCCGCCGGGCGGGTGGGTGGGTTGAGGGGGGCGTGGGTTAACTGGGCAGGGCGCGTCAGGTGGGGTGCGCGATCTGCTTTGGACGAAGGCGCTGATGTACCGCACGTGCGGAACCGCTGTGGTGGTCACGTGCACTCGCCAGCACCCTGTGAGATAGCCAGGCAGTTGCAATTTCCGCAAACCTGTAGCGCGAGCTGGGTTGTTGTTGGCAGAGTTCGAGAACGTGATAAGGGCATGGTGCCCACGGGTGGGGCACTACTTTGTTGCCCTTTTGTCTCCATCCGCCTGTCCTGTTGCACACGACACAATAGTATTATGAGAGTGTGTCCCTTTCCCGTTGGCATTGCCCCCGCCAGGTGCACTTCGGCTACAACGCCGCCACCGACACGTTCGAGGACCTCATGGAGGCCGGCATCATCGACCCCACCAAGGTACGGCACGCAGAGAAGGGCGGGCGGTGATGTACGGCACGCGAGTGTCGTACTGTCGTAACCGCGCGGGCTGTCAGGGCCCATACAGCCCCACCAAGCCGGTGTGCTGCTCGCTAGGGAAGGCCTGCTCGGGTTGCGGCATTGGGCAGCGCATCCTCATTCAAGCATGCGCACCACCTGCCGACGCCATGCCCCACCGCCCCCCACTCCAAATACGCTGCCCTGCCCTCCCCTACACGTGGTCTGTTGCTCGTCGGAGGGCGGCTCCACAGAAGTGTTTGGGTCCCACTTCCTACATACGCTTGGGGCTTCCAACGCCCCGCCCACCCTCACTCCTGCCCTCGCCCACAGGTGGTGCGCTGCTCGCTGGAGAACGCCTGCTCGGTGGCCAAGACCTTCCTGCTGGCCGACGTGGTGGTGACGGAGATCCCCGAGAAGGAGGCCGCGCCCGCGCCCGCGCCCGACGGCGGCGACTTCGGCGGCTTCTAAGCCACGACGTAACGCGACACGGCACGTGCCTGACACTTGCGGCCCGGACACGTGTGTCTGACACTCGCGTGTTGGAACGGCATGTGCCCCACTGACACGCCGCCAGCCTACCATGTTTTTTGCGTTTGTTGGTGCGGCATGCAAGGGGCCGTGTGGGGCTGTGGGGCTGTGTGGGGCTGTGCGGCCGTGTGGCACTCACCATGGTTGGGGCACCGTGTTGCTTCACCTGGTCTTGACTTTGTGTTTTGGTTGGTAGGATTGACTGCTTGTGGTGGGGTTTAGAGGAGGCCAGATTTTGAGCAGCTCGCAGCAATGCAATAGCGGCTGCGTGCTGCTTCGAGCGCTGTGCGTTGAGGAAAAAGAGCAGGAAAGGAGGAGGAGCCACGTCGATTGCAGGCAAGGCTGCGCCATGGGCAGGTGTGGGTGTGCACAGACGTGCAGCCAACTGGCGAGGCCAAGCGTGGCGGGCACCAAGCCCCATGAGCGGACCTGAGGCGTTTTGGGGCTGCCTGGTCCTGGGGCCCTTCCCTGCGTGGTCTGGGCGCTTCATTGAAAGGAGCCACAGCTGCACTGGACCTGGCTTGACGACTTGTGCATCACAGGTTAAACGGCGTGTGTATGTCGCGTTTTAACGTTGAGAGCACCCAGGCGCCGGCTTCCACACTTGCCGGCTTGCATGCCTGGGGTTGCCCCCACGTACGGTATCCTTCTGGTCGCCGTGCGGTTGATGATGCGTGCGCGTGCCATGCGACTTGTTGGTTGGTTGGTCATCTACAGGCGCCGTACGGTTTGCAACGGACCGTTGAAAGTGCGCAGGTGCGTGTGCCCCGGAGGGCCAGGTCCGTGCGTGTGCAAGTGCCGCTTTGTTGGTTCTGTCGCACCGCCCGCTGCGTACTGCTGCGGACCATGCTTGCATCGACACGCCAGCCTTTGTAACCACCGAAAAATAACGCATACAGTGCGACCGGGCACGGGCACGTGGCATGGATTTACGGTGGCACACGGCTCTAGCGGTTCGGGGGCTGGAGGGCTGGTTACGCGGATCAGAAGGGCGGGCCGGCTCATCCCTGACAAACTGACGCAGATCGGCCGTTCATTGGCGACCGTCTTTGCCACAGTTATGGCGTAACTGAGGCGGAGCTTTCAGTTGAGCCAGCCAGGGTAGGTCCGAGGCTGCCAGCGTGGCGACGTGAATGCGCCCGTCCTGTTGTCGTGTGATGCTGTGATGTTGTGGTAACCCAGGACGCTCCACGGTCATTTTGTGCATACGATTGTTGTTCTTAAGTACTATTGTATCCATACGTAGAGGGGCTGCTTCTTAGATGGCAGTGGTAACGTCGCTGCTGGCCTGCATGTTGCCCACCATCAATCCGCCGGTGCAGTGTGCATCCCAAGGATGGGCCCGGGGCCGATGGTGATAACGAACACAGGTATCCGTCCTGTGGTGAAAACATTCTCATATCTCTTTCGCCTTTTACTAAAGAGATCAGTGTTCAGCACCACAAGAAGGGACATATCATTGTTTTTGCGCGGACTTTTGTCCGTAACCAAGAATTGAAAGGAACGAAGACGCACGAGCTAGTGTACTAGATGAACTTTGTAAATTACCATGGTGGAAAATGAGCGACATGAAGAGACATGATATAAAAGTACAACGCCGCATTGTTGCAGCGCCCTTCCAAGCACCGCCCTCAATACTGTTTCAAGATAATGATGCTCGTAGTATGACGACGCCGACATGCGGGACGGGGACGCTGCTCCTACTCAAACCCCGGCGGCTCATGGTGTACACGTGCCGTCACACGCCATTGCGTTTCAGCTCTCATAAGTTTTTACTCTGATACATGCAGCTCACCGCAACCTGCTGCGCACGTGCCTTGCCCTTGCGGGGTTAGCTCCATGATCCGTGGAGCTGCATTTGGGGGGCCAAGACAGTTGGCACCGCTCCCCAATTGGGCGACGCGCATGCTGTAACGCAATCATAAATGTCTTAGGAGGGAGGTTGTACGAGACGAAGTTGCTGCAAACCTGGTCAAGAGGAAGGCAAGCCCCCAGTTGCGCGCCTTTTAAATCTCGCCTTGTCGTTGGGCCGGCAACTGTCCAGGTATACAAGGATTGCTTGGAATATGGTATTGCTGTCATGTATATTTGCGGCAGCTTCATTCTGACGTCTTACTCTGGGCCTCCTTCACTACCTGCCATGGCCTGCAGCCCAGGGCATCGCGCTGTGGCAACCATGGAAGTGAAGCGCAGCGGCAATCAGGTCTTGGGTCTGCAGCTGCCCCTCGCGCTCCAACTGCACATCGTATCCCTCCTGCCCCCAAACGACCGCGCCCTCAGCGGCCGCCTGGTGTCAGCGGACGCAGCCACCGGCCTCAGCGTGCCCCAGCACTGCACCGCCTCCTTGTCCCAGCCGCTGCCGCCCTACGCCGCACCCTGGGCCGTGGAGGCAGGGCATCAGCACGCGCAGCAGCTGTCCTTCCGGCACAAGCTGCAGCTGCTGTGTACGGCCGCTGCCAGCGGGAGCGAAGTGAACCTGGAGGTCGCGTGGGCAGTGCTACAGCCAAGCATCTTCCCGGGTCCACTGCAGCTCACACCCTACCTCAAACCTTACCCACACCCTGGCTGGGCGGCAGCAAAGGCAGGCCACGCGCACTTGCTCGGATGGCTAATGCAACACTGCCATGAACTGGTGGACACGGGCCGTACCCTGGGCGCTGCGGCACGGTACTGCGACCTGGCGGGGCTGCAGGCTGCATGCGAGGCCTTGCTTTGTCAGGAGGGCTCTGGAGAGGATTACGCAGGCGGCAGCAACGAGCAAGAGCAAGGCCAGGCCGCAAGCGTATTGGACGCAGCTGCTGGGTCGGCCACCCCGGACGCCATGGCCAAGATGGAGTGGCTGCTGGCGGTGGGAGGCGGGCGGTGCCGCCTGCAGCAGAGCACCGCCGCAGCCGCCGCCCGCTCGGGAGACCTGAGCAAGTTACGCTGGCTGCGCGAGCAGGGCTGCCCCATGGGCTGTTACAGCGTGCTGCGGTCCGCCCTGCGGCACGCGGACCTGGCGGTTGCGGAATGGCTGGTGGGCGAGGCGGGGTGCAGCCTGCCGGCAGCGGCAGACGGGGATGACGACAGCCACCAGTGGTATATGTTGGCTAGTGCGGCAGCCAGCAGCCCGGACGGGGTACCAAAGCTGCAGTGGCTGCGGGAGCGGGGTGCGCCGCCGCCGGGTGGAGACAGCGGGATTCCGACGGGCTACTGCGCGCAGCTGCAGAGGCGGGGCATATTGAGGTGGTGCGGTACCTGCTGTCGGGTTTGGAGCCAGCTGCAGCACAGGATGCAGCTCAGGATGCCAACGTGTGGGCGGTTGGCTTTGGCAGCATCCCAATGGCGAAGTTTCTGATCCAGCCGGGGCGCAACGATCGGTCACGGGGCATTTGCCTACAGTGCTCTTTTTGCGCACAGGGTGAACGAGGACGACCCAGCCGACGTCGGCGGTGTCGCAGCAGTCCGCTGGCTGGCGCGTGAGGCACGGGCTTCCACGGCAGGGCTGGACCTGCCGGCCTTCATCCGCACGTTGCCCCGTGACACGCAGGCCTGCAGCCGAGACCTGCTGGAGGCAGTGCAGCTGCTGGTGGGTGAGGTGGGGTGCATGAGGTGGAACGAAACGCGGGCGCTCAAGGAAGCAGCAGAGCGCGGCGACCTGGCCCTGGTGCAGTACCTGCTGCAGCAGCGGCCGGGGTGCAGTCCGGGGCATGCAGTTGTGGGAAGAGCGGTGCAAAGTGGGAACCAGGTGCTGCTGGAGTGGCTGGTGGCACAGCACCCTGGATGCCTGGGGTCAAGGGGCCGGCGAGGGGGGCTACTTCGGCTTGTACGTCTCAGCAGCTCTTGACGGAGACCTTGGCACGCTGACCACCCTGCGGCGGCTGGGCGTGCCGTGGGGCGCGAAGAACACGCTTGCGGAAGCGGTGCGGGCAGGCTGCCGCATGCCCGCCGTGCGTTGGCTGGTGGAGCATGGGGCGCCGATGGGCAGCAGGGACCGTCTGAAGGGGGAGTTGGCCCATGCAATGCGCCGTGGCAGCCTGCGCGCCGAGGACGCGGCATGGTGCGAAGCATGGGAGCTGCTCCAGCAGGGGCTTAAGCAAGGGCTGTTCTGTGGGTGGGGTACAGGGCGGCGTGCAGCTTGATGCGTGAAGGGAATGTTTGAAAGGGGCTTCATGGCTTTGTGGTGCACGCTGGACTGGGGGCCTGATTTGTGCCCGGCGTTGGGGCTTTGCGCCGGTGGGCAGCATGCGGGGCAGCAGGCAGTGGGGGTGGGAGTGAGGGCGAGTGTAAAGGGTGAAGGGGCGCCCATGTGGCGGTGTTGACGGTGGGTTCGCAGGAGGCCGAGGTGGCTGCGGGGGCAGCGAGTTGCTGGGCCATGCGGTGTGCAATTAGAGGTTCGGTTGGGCCATGTGTTCTACTGGCTGAAGGCCGGGATGCCGTGCTTGGTTGGGCGTGCATGGGCGGAGCCTGCAGACTCCTGGCTGTACTGCAAACAACCGTCTCATGACTAATCACCTGTACGATTAGCCACATGTACGGTATTCTGGTGTGCGGACTTGTTGATCATCATCGCGTCTTCGTGTGCCAACAAGTATGCCGTTGTAGGGCTGAACGGGCACCGCTGGCGGAGGGTAGTTCGTAGCGGCGGGCAGGAGCAGGGGCGGCGGGATGTGAACGTGTCTGTAATTGGTAAGATGGGCCGTTTGGTAAGATAGGCCGTGGAGAAATTGCGTAAGAGGGGCGGTGAGGTGCACCAGTAAGTCACTGGCGGCGGAACATGGGTGCCGTTGTGCTGCTCTGTTGGGTGTTTCATACCTCGGTAAGGAAGGGAACACGCGTGGTGCTCAAAGGAGGGGCGGATGGGGTGACGGGATGGCTGATGGCGTGCGGTGGCCGCTGCTCGACTGCAAGCTACCGAAGCGCGTGCAACTGGAGCAAGTTGGAAACGATGATTTACCGTGTACCGTGGGCTAGGGCTGAAATGCTGGTGCAGAGAGTCCGTGCGGCTGCAGACCTGGTTGCCATACTTGTCTGCAATCCGTTGTGTGGTAACAAGAGCTTGCGCTGTTCAAGCAGAGCTGCCTGCCACTGTGTGCATGCACACATACATGCAGACTTTGCCGCTCTCGCGCACAGACTGCAGCAGCAGCAGAGCGACGTGTGCACTCGCTGGCATCCCCTGATGCGTGTGCAGCGGATCGTCCGGATCGGAGACAACGGCAGTCAGGGCACGAAAAGCCCACAGTGCTCCCCGACCTCCACGCAACTGACGTCCTGACAGTTTACGTACTTACATGTTCACGCGGTGCACGATGTATCCCAGCTCGACGGCACGCACTGCTTGGCGGGTGTTTTGCTTGCACCAGGTCCATGATGGTCCACATCATGCCGCATTGCACCGTCTTGCCACGCACCTTGCCCGCACGCGTGCACAACCTACCGGTACGCGCCGACGCCCACCATGCACGCGCCGCACACGATACCACATACACTACCAGTCCGCCGCAACAGGTCAACGCCCCCATCAACACAACGCACCACGCACGCGCGCCTGCCCCCTCTCCCCAACAACCGTGCGTACTTCAGCCAAGGCTTCGACAGTTAAAACACAAGACCACTTCAGGCTCACTTTCCCGCGCGCCTGCCGCCGTGGAACTGCCCACCACCGCCGTGCCCCTCCGTCTCCCGGCCGTGC
Organism: Chlamydomonas sp. KOR1; assembly: GCA_036984285.1. Lineage (NCBI taxonomy): Eukaryota > Viridiplantae > Chlorophyta > Chlorophyceae > Chlamydomonadales > Chlamydomonadaceae > Chlamydomonas > Chlamydomonas sp. KOR1. Next base: position 292,104 of record BQMZ01000436.1, read on the forward strand.
TCGGTCCTGCCTCCGTCCATCGGCCCCAAATCCTCCACCTCCTGCTGCACACGCTGCGCCTCGCCCTGCATTTGCACGAAGTACCCGGTTCGCGTTGTGTTTGTTTTGCGTTACAACCCATTATATTCCCACGGCGTGCAGCACAGTTCAGGGCAGGATGGTTGCTCGAGCGCAGAGCAGTACAGCTGTACCGTAGCCTCTGCCCGTAGCAGCATCGCACCTGCGCCTCTGCCTCCCGCATGATGGGCAGGGCGCCCTCCGCGTTGTCGGCCGGGGCGTTGGCGGCCGCGCCCATCTGGTTGGTGACCTGGCAGGGGGACAGCCAGGTGGAGGAAACCACAAGTAAGGGTTAGCGTTGCAATCTGGTGTGACCAGGGATCCAGGGCGCTGTTGGGCGGGGCGTTCGTTGGCGGCAGCGCCCATCTGGTGGGTGACCTGGCCGGCAGGGGAACAGCGAGCTCGCAAGGTGGAGAAGAAGTGCGCAAGTAATTATCAGATAGCGTTTATGCGCAGTAGAGATGGTATGGCAACGGCGCTGTCGGGCGGGCGTTGGCGGACGCGCTCAGCTGGTTGGTGACCTGCTGGCAAGGTGGGGTTGCAGGGCGGGCATGCAGTACGGGGCGGCAGACGGGGGCGGCGGGTGGGTTGGGGCAGAGCGACACCTCCACTGGTGAGGCGGTGGTTGTTAGGAGCACGCAGGGGACTGCTCGTGTGTCGCGGCTTTCCGTGCTGGTCTGGCTACACGTGGCAGCTTCGTTGCGTTACGTGCTTGGTAGCAGCCAAGCGTAGGACAGGCTGGACAGGCAGTGGCCCGAATCGATCCCAAGAGACCCCACATGCCACGCTACGAGACCCCACACCCCACATGCCACGCTACCGCTGCACTATTTTTGGGCTCGACTTGTCCTCCTGTTCTGGAACCGTTTGGTCAAGCAGCAAGGGTCGCTCGCCCACCACGTGCTGAGAGAGGAGATCCGGTTAGCGGATGAGGGATGGGCTGATGCTTGGGCGGGTAAAGTGCTGCGTTTTGTCAGGGAGCTCGGCGTTGATGTATGGCTGGAGTTACCTGTAGATACTGTCTCCCATGCAGATAGGGCGGCGTGGCTTGCTGGGCGCCCCCTCCCTTTTGCCACTGTGATGTCTAAATTTAGAGAGCGTTTGATGGCTGGTTGGGATCATGCACGGGTTAGTATCTCCCCTGTGGACTTCCGTCCGACGGAAGCGCCCTGGCATCCAGATGAGTAGGTACAAGCATCAAATGGGGCTCGCCTTTCGAGGCTCTGCTGGTTCCATGTGGCCTAAGCACGCCAAAGTGTTCATTTCGCGCGCGCACCAAGTGAAGTTGCTGTCGCTAGGCTCTGTGCATGGCCGCTATCTGCAAATAGAGCTGTCCAAAGGGGCAGGCGTTTGGCCCGCTCCAG